>JAPQRN010000008.1:23617986-23632063 GCA_037367275.1 Coranthus polyacanthus | reverse complement strand
TACGGACTGTAAAGCCCTTTGAGGCTAATCTTGATTTGTGATACTGGGCTATATAAATAAAATTGAATTGAAGAATTGAATTGAATTGAAATTACACTTAAACTAGGTTACACTTGGACTGCCACCCAGTACAGTATCGTTAGATGTCAGTCACACATTAGAAATAGCTTTGAGATGGAGTCTATTGTCCATCAGTTGTCTGACTCACAGAGAGTAGTCTGTTGGAATAAGAAAAGTTCTCAAAGCCCCCCTCGATATGTGAAACAGTAATCTCTGAACTACAACTAAACACTGAAAATGGCATGTTTTGGTGAAGATTTGGATCATACAATAAGGGAGGACTGCTTGGTTCTTTTGTTGGGATTTAGTCATTTTAATGCTGGGGCTCACCTCTCTATGAGCACATGTTTCACCAAAAAACATTATCCCCTGACACTCTTCTCAAAGGTATGGTCACTGCATCTTTGGCTTAGTGCTGCCCAATATGACTGTGACTGGTTTAAAGAAATATAAACAAGCGAGCAAGAGAGTTTTTTGCCCCAATTCAAAAATTATAGTGGGTTCAGCCAGATCTGTCTCCAATGCTAACACAGTCCTACAACAAAGTGTGGAGAAAGGTCTGGCTGTGCGAGGCAGTCTAAATATTTACAGTAGTTGTAGATAACTATTTTATCTTCTTCCATTCATAGCTGCTTACCCTTTGCAGGAAGGGTAAAGTCTGTTGCAGTTCACATGCACATGGCAGGTCGTCGATTTACCACTAGCTGGCTGAAACCATTGTCATTCTGAAATCAGGGGGGAAAACTCTTTGCTTGTTTGTATTTCTTTAAACCAATCACAATCATCTTGGGCGACATTACGTCCAGGATGCAGTGATGGTCCCTTTACAAAGAGTGTTGAGGGAAGCTTGTTTTGGTGGAACATATGCACAGGGGAGGCAAGCCCTGGCATTATAATGGCTAAATCCCCACAAAAGAAAACACCACAAGGGAACAGACAGGCCTGCCTTATTGCACCATCCAAATCTTTGTCAAAACTTGCCATTTTCAGCGTGCGGTTGCTAGCTCAGTGGTTGCTGTTGTTCACGGCACAAGGGGACTTTGAAAATGATAACACGCAGATAATGGAAAAAGAAAATGCCAAGTAAAATAGTTGCCCAATGGCAGGAATATTCCAACAAACTACTTGATGAAATACAGAATTTACATGTCATTCTCAAAGCTTTATTCCAGACCGTCTACAGCTCTCAAAGGAGACTGACTTCTACTTCAGATTCCTTAGCTAAACATCCTTTAACTTCCACAACAATTGTGCAGATGGGTTTCAATTTTCATTAGATATGACATAGAGAATTCTGCTGCCTAAAGAAAGATTCCAAAGCAAACAGCATCAGAAAACAGCCCTGCTTTGTAAATTTATATTCTAGCGGTTTGAGCCATCAAACCCTTGGTTGTTATGCTCCAGCTGGTCTTGAAGCACATTGAGACTTGTTAACACAGGCAACACAAACAGCTTTCATCTTTTACTTATACTCCAACCTGGCAAGATGCCGCTTCAGAGCCCATCTCAACACTGTCTTTTCATTTCTAAACCTCTGTCTCACACTCTCTCATTTATAGCAGTGACAAACTGCCTGAGAACCCATTGGCATACAGTACAGTGCAAACTTTTGGGCCCGAGTATGGAAATATTATATGGCACGAGTGGAATGGTTTGGCCACAGAACTTTCCTAATGGCTTCCTTTAGCTTTCAGGAGAGTAAAGAAAGTGCAGAGACACAGTGGACTTCATGCAATGCCACATGGAAATATGTGAACCTGTCACAATCTGTCCATGTGTCTGAGTTGTGGGAGGAATGAATACTTCAGTTACTATCACAAGTTACAATTGATTTTAACTTTGTGTTGCATATGTAAGCAAAACATCTACCTTCTGATACGACACATAGGAGTGTCCCTTCTACTAGTGCCTCTACCAGCAAAATAATGCAGAATTCCACAGATAATGCTGAAATGTTTGCTGATCCATCCATCAGCCACAATCTCCACCATTCACAGACTTTATCGCTCTATAACTAAGGAAATATGTCAGTTTTCTGTCTGAACAGCACAATGTATAAGTGTCTGTTTTGTTTGTTGTTCTTTCTCTATGTTTTTCTTTTCTCTCTCCTCTTTCCACTAACCCCAGCTGGTCGAGGAAGGTAGCCGCCTACCCAGAGCCCGGTTCTGTCTAAGGTTTTTTCTTCTGTAAAGGAAGAGTTTTCGTTTTTTTCTCTGTACAGTATTTTTAAGGCCTTGACCTGAATTTGTGAAGTGCCTTGACATAATCATGTTTTGTGATTAGTGCTATATAAACAAAACTGAATTGAACTGAATTGAAAATGTAACTACATATGGGGGCCTGTTGTTCAAATGACCTATGGAAATACGACCACATGCCACATAAAAGAAGTGGATGTAGGCACCATGATGCCCCCCACTGGTTTGTGGACTGCTGTTTTGAAGCCTCGAGTTTGCGTTCTGGCCATAGCCATCTCAACTTTTTAAAGACAGAAGTGACCATATTTGGACAAGAGGGTGGAACAGGGGAATAGAGAGGGGTGATGGGTGAGCTAACACTAACGCTAACTTACATACACTGTAACTGGTTGGCATCATGAAATATTTGTGTAGCAAAGTCATTTGACTGTTTTTAGTGCAGCTTCTTAATTTTCTAATATCAACTCTTTTCATGGAACCCTTCTATAAGTAACAGATGAAGTGTGCTAATATGCATGTATTAGACTTCATTTAGGGAATATCTTGTTTATGAGTTTAACATGTGGCTGAGACAAAACACTGGCAGCCAAATATTCACAGCCTGTGCCACATAAATATAACATCCATGGTTCAGCTTGTGGTGTTGGTGATCACTACCATGCTGCCAAATCTGAAAGTCGGTCATTATCAGTTTAAGTGGATGCTTATCTTCCCTGCCCTCAGACAGCCCTTTCTCGCAGGGAACAGAGCCTCTCTTCTAACCCACCAGACTCCTTTAACAAAAACAGTAATTAAAAAAAAACAAACAAAACAGTCATGTTAACCTGAGTTAACATGTTAAAACACATTAGCTTGGTTCAACTGTCATAGAAACCAGAACTCCACTCACGAGATACGTCTATGAGACAAAGTAAACTCTCACATGTGTCCTTGGTCATACGAAAGGTGATGACTCCCTATTTGTCTTATCAGCCTGAGAACAGTACAGCTTGTATAAAACTTCAGTTCCTTTTCTTTTCTTATCAGAATCTTTCCAGACAGTACTCTATACATGTAATGATTGATCCTCTTTCGTTCAGATTTGTACCACATAAACAAACTCTCCAATCAAGACAGCAGTAGGTGAGCAGCTTCCTTTTTAGTGAATTAAGATGACTGTTTTTGTCAAAGGCTTTGAAGGTGGCTTTGAAGAGTGATATACAGTGCTT
Organism: Coranthus polyacanthus; assembly: GCA_037367275.1. NCBI lineage: Eukaryota > Metazoa > Chordata > Actinopteri > Kurtiformes > Apogonidae > Coranthus > Coranthus polyacanthus. The sequence continues at coordinate 23,628,597 of JAPQRN010000008.1, read as the reverse complement.
AACAAATGTATTAGACCACCTGTCATAAAAATGAGAAAACATATCAGCATCATGAAGTGCTTTAATGCGGACTCTTTCATTTTCAGTGAGCTCTCGATGTTTTACCATTTTGAAAAGGAATGAGGAATTTCAAACTGAATTCACCTTTTTATACCCAAATTTGACCCGGCTAACTGAGCTTCTCTGAGAAGTCACAAATTAATCAAGCATAACATTCAACCACTAAAAGTAATTTTTCTGTTCAGGTAAATAAGTAAAGTAAATAACTATAATTTGACATCTAAATCAAGAAATAATAATGTGCTTTACTATTTTTTCAGTTTTTTCATGGAAAATTCATGGATAACAATAATAATAATAATTATTATTATTATATTTTAGCATTAAAAATATAATTTCAGTTAAAGAGCTTCTACATACTGATGTATTAACCATTAGAGAAACATAAAAATGTTGTTAATTTAGGGCAGCTGTGTCATAAACCTTACATGGGTGGTGGTCTAATACATTTGTTAAGCACTGTATATATTGTTTTTAGCAAGAAAACATCCACAGCAAAGCCATTTGTAATGTTGTAACAAACATATTGCATCCCAAAGAATGTAAATGCCTCTGTGTGCGTATCTTTAACACCATCAAAACGCAGTGTGTTAAAATGAGCTACTAAATTGTATTGTATTAGTGTGCTAGCAGTATTAGCACATATTTTATTCTAGCAGCAGCAAATGTACCAATCATAGCTGTCAAGCGAAACATCTTTTCAAAGTAGAGTACAGCGTCACTCCTGTGGATCCAATCCAGCACCACACATGAATGTATTATTTGTCTGAATACATCCACGACACCAACTCAAACAGCAGCTCTACTTCTTCTACAACTGTAAGAGTTTAGCACATTACTGTTACCAAGGATTACTTTGGAAAAAGAAGAAAACCCTCCAGAGGCTCTTTGGACGCTATGACCTGTTTGTTTACAAAACTGCACTTTTACCACACTTTCCTCTCTGCTAAAGGGGGAGTAAGTCATTCCTGAGAAAGACTGTTGATATTTTAAGTATATATATAAAAAACAACTGTCCTTCAGTGCTCCTTCAGAAGCTCTCCCCCTTATTGGTGTTATTGGTGTGCATCGCGCATCATTACATCTATCATTGCACAAACACAAACGACACCTGTTTAAAGAGCCGTGGCTGTGTACAAATAAGCTGATCTTTTTTCAGTGTATACACAGAACAGGAAACTAGGAGAGGAGATATTCACAAAATTTGACAAACTTTAAATTGGATCAAAATCACTTACTCCACCTTTATGAATGACTAGTCCTCTGTGAAATCTGTGGAATCAGGATTATCAGGAATGCAGGCTTGACCTTCTCAAGGTAAAAGTGGTGGTCAACAGACTGAAATGGTCAAAACAGCACTAAATAAAAAAAACTATAATGTTTTGAAGTCTTTGAGTCTTTTAGATTTTTTTCAAAGCGATCAGTAAAGCTGTTGAGTAGCATCACTGAAGAAGCATCATACCCTTAGACAACAAACTCTACCCCCTATGTGAAAGGAAAATTAAGGGAAGGAGTCTTGTACATGATGTATAGGAGCATAATTGAATATTTGAAGAGGTGCCAGTTGTTGAGTAATCTCCAGCTCTGGTTAAAACTGTCTCTTCATTCTCCACAGAGCAAAACACTGCTGCTTCCTATTAGGCTGTTGAGGTTTTCGTGTGTGTGTACGCGCGTGTGTGTACACGTGTCAGGGTCTTGGCAGACCAGAGGGTTTTCCATTAGGGGAAATCCCCCCTACTCCCTGTTTCTCTTCCTTTGTTTAACTGTTCTTCCACCAACATAAAACCCTGTTTGTACATATTATTTAACAGATCAGACAGACACAGAGTGACACAAAAAGAACAAATAGCCAAAGCAGAAAGGTGGTAAAAACACACATGTGCATATGACATTTTCTTGCTACTTTATTTATTACCATGTCTTTCACATCACTGAAGGCCAACATAGTTACAAAGCTTTTCCACCGCCTGGTACCAGCTCAGCTCGACTCACTTTTTTGGTCAAAAGTTGTGACTAGTACCTGGTACTTTTTTGGTATTACCAGAGTCAGGGTTCCAAGGGAGCGGAGGTGATACCAAAAGATGACGTGAAAACAATGCAGACTGCTGATTGGTCAGAGAGAATCATCACTATCACTGCATTATCACTGTGTGAAACAAGAATGACCAAACCTGACATTTTTAAAACAGTCCGGATACTCCGCTTAGAGTAATTATATTCTATTTATTAGGGCCAGTACACCAACCGGTGCAAAGCGAATACTCTATGCTTAGGTCTGGGCCATCTCACATCTTAGATTGTGATTCATCTTAATTTGGCATATGATCTACTTTTCAGAGGGATGATGACATGAAATGTCAACTTCAGACAGTGAAGAATTACTGTAAGGGTGTGACCTGCTGGACCGACTTCTGAACTCTGATGTGCAGTGAGTCTGATTTACACAGATGCTTTGGAGCTATAGTAGAGTGTCAAGTGTGAGTGTCTTTTTGACTCTTTATAAACTGTTTTAGGGTAAATTAAATATATAGACCACAGTCTATGTATTTAATGGAAACACTGCAGCGTCACAGATGTAAAGTTAGGAAAATGTGGACTTTACTTCATCTAGATATTGTCAAAATATTGTATTAATGTTGGTTCATAATGATTTAAAAATGCAGAGTTTCTGGTCAGATAACAACAACAAAAAGCCATCACACACTGCCTAAGCCTCCAGAAACCAGTAGTTTGGTTGTAACCGCCTACATTTTCTAAGAGGTGAGAAAATTGCCATTCAACCTCAAAAGATCTTTGGACTGTGACACTTCTGCAATTTTGATTTCAATGTGCAATTTTTTCTGTTTTTGCCATTTTTGTGCATTGTACTCTAACAAACTCCTCTTCAGATTTCAGTCATCTAAAGACCTCAGTGATAACAAGTTTTCAAAACGGCGACTATTTGTTGAACAGTGTTGCCATGGCGATGCAGCGAATTAAGATGTTTTACCGCAAATGGCAAAAATTAAGCTACCACGTGAGGTTTCACCTAGACATACAGTATCAAGTGGGTACACACATGTATCAGGTCCAGATGCACAAATGAGCCTCTTGGATGCGTACTCTAAACCCAACTGGAAGTCTGCCATTTTGGTTTGATTATGGAATTTTTGTCCCATTTTCCTGCCATTTACAGTCCTTGTACCATTGACACCAGAAGTAACATTTAACTCCTTTGAATAACATCCAATAAGAGTCCAGGCCTGAAGTCATCTCCATACCAACAATAAAACCCCTTATACTGCCTGCCCTGACAGGTATGGGGGTCTGATCATTGCTGCTGGAAGCTTTAATTTATATTCTATGCATGAATTATCCTAAACGACTGACTATATGGCATCCCGCAAAACCACACCATGGGCAGATGTTTCAATGAAGACAAGGTTTGGCATCACATTGAAGATGACACTGTGGCATCAAAATAAGGCTCTGACATCAGATATCTAAGAATTTTAAATTTGCACTTGCAACCCACTTTTGGGTCATGACCCACCAGTTGAGAAAGGTGGAGCTACAGGAAACACAGCACAGAAATAAGACATCAAAGCCCCACATCCACAAATTCAATCCCTACATTTTATTTTAATTATTGCATTAAAGCTGCCTCAATCAAATTATTATCAGCTATATTTTGTTTCATCTGCTTCTATTTTCAGGTTGATCCGGGTAATTTGTGCCCTGGGTAAAGTCTGTCAGGTTCTTCACACTGTCTGCCTGTACAGAATAAGTCACCCTCAGCCAAACAGTGCCTCTAATCCTAACCTTAACCACATCTAATATCTAAACACTTCTGTTTGCTGTGGATTCGAATCCATTCAAATCCCTGTTGGTGTGTATTGGTCTTACCTCTGATGGTGTGTTTGTTGGGACAGAGGAAGCAGGGCAGCAGCAGCAGGTAGAGGAAGTAAACCAGAGACAGGGCATTGTAGCGAAAGAGACAAGCTGCAAAGAGAAAGACAACAGAATCAAAAAAGAGTATTGTTGCTGGTGTTGTTTTATATATCATCATGTTTCCTTTAAATTTTCATCAGTTGTTAGCAAGGTTTGGTCTTCTTTACATCGAACAAACTACCTGCTCTGTTCTGTTGTTCCTGTTTTCCATTGAAGAAGCTCAGAAAGCATTCATATATTACTTGTCAAGAAAAACACTATTCAGTTGACTTGGTGAAAGTGTGTTTAAGTGTTCTTTGATAGAATGAGAGGGCTTTCATGAGGTGTTTCTGGCTTGACGGAATTGAGATGATCTGCCAAAATTAAGACATGGAAATAAAGAAAATGTGTGGAGTGATTTTCTCCTGTTAAGCTCATGCAGTGATAATTATTTGCTCGCTGGGGGTTCAGGTCTGGATTTCTGTCAGACTGCTCAGATGAAAGCCGGACTCGTGGAGGTGAGAGGTTTACAGTGTCCTCTGGCTCATTGTTTACAACTCAAGACAGTCTGACTTTGAACAGACTGTGAAAGCTGCAGCTGCACTTCCATTACTGCACATCGACTGGAGACACTGTGAGCCTGAACACTGCTGCTGAGGAGAACGGCATCATCTGTATGAACATGTTTGACCCTGAACTATAATCCAACTGAGCAAAACACATGTATGAACACCCATCCAATGCTACAGTGATACTAATGTAATTTCTTTTTTTTTTTCTTTTTTTTTTTTAAAAGGTTCAATATTTAAGATTCTAGCATCCGTTTATGTTGGAGTCTTTTTCAGTGATGGGTGGTCCAGTAAGGGTGCTGGGGTGTCGTCCCTCTTAAAATTACTTGGAGAATAAAGGCTACTTAGACATGACGTTACACATAATTATAGCAAAAATGTCTCTGAAACACTAAATATTTAACTCATAGTGTGTCCTGTAGTTCATGTCAACATTTCTTTAAGTTGTTTTTAACTGTATTTACTTAATTTTTCTATGAATATGTCACTTCCTGTATACAGCACCAGCCAAATGACTGTGTACATACAGTAGGTCTTTAAACTTTTGGTGAGCATGTGACCTGAGGATTTCAAAGCAGATGATGAACCTGCTCAGAATATCACAGCTAACATAGTTTAGTACCATTCATCCTGTTACACCTCCACATCTCTGTGACTGTGTTTTAATGGAACATGATGCTTTTCAGCTATTCAACCCAAGCACATGCACAAAACAATGAGTCATCTTATAGGTAATGTGAGGCATTAATAGGACAATTACACAGTGGGTAGATGGAACTGTCACCATACTTTCACCTAGGAGACCAGGGTTTGATTCTCACAAATAACTTGAATTTTTTTATTTTACAGATGTTTTTCATTATTATTTTCAGTTTCCAGTCGGAGAAAACACTAAAACGCACACATTGTCAGTTGACTGACACATCAAAAGGGTTGGTTCTGCACACAAATTTGTAACTGACATTAGCAAACTCCATTTCTAAGGTAATAAAGCCTGTAGACTGTAGAGGACTGGGCTCCTTTTTTTCTGCAAAACTCCTCTGTCTTCAGCAGCAACAGTGTACAACATCAGCAACTGTTAGCATAGAAATTGAGTTAAACAAACAAGACAGACTCCAAATGGTAAATGGACTTTTATTTATATAGTGCAGCACCCATTTGCACGCACAAACATTCATACACAGGCTCTGGGAGAAACTTGGGGTTCAGTGTCTTGTTCAAGGGCACTTTACCACGTGGACAGGAGCTGTGGATTGAACCACCAACCTTCTGGTTTGTGAATGACCTGCTATACCTACTGAGCCACACACTTTATTTAAGCACACAAGCATGTGAGAATCATACATGTAAACTCTAACAGGTTCAAAATGTAAGATATGTGTGTGTTTGTGTTGGAGTCTATTGTGTGCTTAGCAGCTGGTTCTTGACATTAGTTCCACTAGTTTCACTCCTTTTCTCAGCTAATGACTATCCACATCCATGATAACAGTCTGATTTCACCTACACTGATTTCTATGTAAAGGTCTTGGGTCAGTTTTCCTTCTAAAATCCTTGGGCTTGCTCCCGAGTTCTTCAGTGGCTCTCTTCTGCTCCTCTAATATTGATTTATAGAGAATGACAGTATACTGTAGATTAAAGCAACTGTTTTGTGTGTCCCAAAAGGAACGTTCAGTGTCTTGTGTTGTTTTCTGCTTGTTATTTTTGTCAGCGTAGTCCGACTCCATACTTTATATAATCTGATATCTGAAAAAATTGCACTTAATATTAGTTCTATTTTCCTCAGACTTTAAAAGAGTTAACAGTGGTGACAAGTTATCTTTTTCTGTCTTTCTCTCTGAATATCTTTGTTGTATACTACTGTATACCTCTGTATACTACATTAGTGTGACACAAAGAGGACAAACAGTTAACTGCTTTGTTATTTCCTCCAGTTGCTGGAGCATAAAACACATGGTCTTCCTGTCTGTCTGCAGGAATTAGACCCCACCAGACAAAACCTGCCTCCTACCTGGCTGCTCCTCTTATGTTTTCATGACTTTGGCTCACACTGAAGGCAAACTAACACAAGTCAAGACCAGAAACAGGCTACAGGGGGATCACTAAAAACATAAAACATTTACGGGTTTTCCCGTAATGCTGCACAGGACTATATACAGTACTCAACAGAAACTTTGAAAGATTGTAAAGGTGACATCTGTAGAACAATGCTGACTAAACAAACCCAGCCCTAAAAATCCACAACTACAACTGTGTGGCTATAATCCCTCTCTCTCTCTTCATGTTTCTTGTTTCTTGCGGTCACAGCATTTAAGGCACATTCAAAAAAATCACAGCACTATTTGCTTTATTATACTATTACCACACTAAGTCAAACCACTGATAAATGTATTCATGCTGAGTACGGCTGCAGCTAATGATTTTATTCATTATGGTTTAATTTGCTCATTACTTTAAAGTTTAACACATAACAAACACATAACAGCTTCTTTAACAAAACCTACAGACTGACTCTGGAAGAGCAAGCACATTTTAGAATCAAATGTTTGTCATTCTTGCTCTGCATTGTCTCATTTACATCATGCACCATGGCATCCTTTTCTAAATTTCCTCTGTACCTTTCCACCTGTTTGTAGCTCAGTGTCCAAAGTAGTGTTGCAGATGTCCCTTTGCCAACAGGTTGGACATTGTGATTTGAAGTATTTTAGGTGGGGTTGGGGAAGTGTAAAAATTTTAAAGTCAAACACCAGACTGGTATACCAAAATTTACCACTAGGTGTTGCAGATGCCAACATGCCAACGTCAGACACACAGCCTTCTATAACCCAACCAATGCCAAGCATTGGAAGACACAACACACAGAGATGATGACGACAGGACAGAAATTGCAGTGTAAAAGCAGAACGAAGCTGACCAAATATATACAATGTAACACAAACGTGAACCTTGGTTTGGACCTTGGTTCCAACTTTCAGGTGTGAAAACACCCAAAGTCTGCCATGTCTCCTCTTGTCATCACCTCAAAAAACACATGGACTATAGTAACTACATAGAACTTTATGTTCCAGTGCGTTGGTCATTAATGAAATGAACTGGCTGTGAGTGTGTCCCTAACATCATAATAATAATAATAATAATAATAATAATAATAATGGCACATTGTTAGTGGCTCAGTTGCAGGCCCTTAATCAAAAAAGCTGCAGATTATTCAATGATTATTCATTCCAGTAGTTGTTGCAGCTCTAATGCTGAATGACTTATATATCTCTAGGCCCTTTCGCACTGTAGGAACCTTTTGTAGTTCCTAGAACCTTTTCAGGAACTAGGCTCCTTTTCACACGTTTGCACAGCATAGGAACCAGGAACCATATACCATAGTTCCTAGAACTATTTTAGCTCCTACTCCCAGGCAGGGTCTTTTAATGGTTCCATAGGAACTATATGATGTAAGTGTTTGGTGATTGGTAGAACCGAGGATACGCCTTTTACTAGATTTCCGCATCTTGCAGTACCGGCATTTTTAAAACTACTGTGTAGCATGAGCTGTGTTGGAGCAAATAACAATGGAGAAAGCTAGCAATAAGTGGAGCAACAATGAAGTACAAGCCCTTCTAGCCTTGTACACTACAGAGGAGGTACAACAAGAATTCGAAGGCTCACAGCATAATATGAACATTTTTGCAAAAATCAGCGCAGACTTAGAAAACGCCAGGGTATACTGTCACAGACGTTTGCGTCACACTGGTCCCTCCCATGGTTCCTTACTGCCTGTGCGAATACAAACTGAAAAGTTCTCCTCGGGGAGCATAGTTCCTAGAACCAAATTCGAGGTGAATAGTTCCTAGAACTAAGTTCTTAGAACTACTCTGTGGGAAAGCGCCTTCTGAGTGCTCTCCTCAACAGAGCCTCGTCTTATCACTCCTAACCTACCGAGTCTAGTCTGACAGTTTCAGCACCATATTCATACTATCTTCAGATGCTGTGTTAAAATTAAAATCTCAATTTTTCTGCTCTGGTTTGTATTCACTTGCAATAACAAAGAAGGTTTGCAGAGGCCATCTCAGATCTCAGATAATCACATCCCAGACAGCTCCCTGCATACTACTGCTGATACACCTGAAAGTTTAAATATAGCCCACAACTGAACAAGACTAATTGTCTAAAGCCACGGTCAGTAAGCAAACATGCACAAAATGATGGCTAACTTCATGGAGCTAAGCTATTCCCCATGGCCACTGTCTTTGTTTAATGTGTTAGCATGGTAATATTTCTTATTAGCACTTACATGAATGTCAAGACCTCTGCAGATATTTAAACAAAAAACAACAGTATTGGATAAATTACTGACCTAAAGATGGCAACAAATTAAAAGTTAAAAAACTGACTGACAGACACACATTATACAGACTGGTGCAGGAAGATGCACCTTCTAAACTTCATATCATGCGACTGCACTCTAACAAACAGATCCTGATAAAAAGGGTGGAGATTCCCTTTACTGCATGTGACTTTATTGTACTAGTCATTACCGGAGCAGTATTCATGTATCCAATGTGTATGCTTGGTTCTTCTCTGCAGGGTTGTGAGTGATGTACTGGATGGGAAGTGGGACTACAGTTCACATATTTACACAGCAGATCTTCCACCTGAATGTTTGGACTGTGGGAGGAAACCCACTCAAACAGGTTACAACCCTGTACAGGGAATACTCTGCAGGATTGTTTCAGTGGGACAAAAGTGTCTTCTGTAGTTTAAAAGCAATTGTTTCTGGGTAAAAGATTTTGCAACTTCAAACAACTACACCCAAATACAATGGAGCAACATTTCAGTGTATTTGGGTGGAGACCATAGACTATAAAAGAAATGGATGTGGCCACCATGACGTTACCCATTATTTTGTGGACTGCTGTTATGAAGGCTCGAGTTTGGATTTGGAGCTAGGTGCCATATTTGAGAGACACCTAGCTGTGAACCTCCATAATAGAGTGTCTCAACCAACTGACAGGAAGTCATGTAGTATCTCAACAGCGGACATTTACTTTTAAAATATATTTCTAATGAATAAATTATATAACTATTTTAAAATCCATGTGGTAATTGGGGAAGGAAAACCAAGAAAAGCTGCACGGAATCTAATACAAGCTACACTGTTTGGTATTTATTGACCAATGTGTATGTGCCTAGAGCTTTTATTGTGAAGAGTAAAAAAGAGGAAGTTGTTTTGCAACATGTACAGTTATATTTGATGAGTGGGGGTATTAAATGTTGTCCTGGATCCAAACTAGAAACCTCCATGTTTTTATTTTAAGACTGCAAGAAGTGCATAACACATCCTTAACACATACAGTTGTGTTTAGTAACAGTAATGTAATCTTTGTGTAATCTATAAGCACACTAATCAGTGCTAGCTGACTGACCATACAGGTTAATACAGTACTAAATTATACTAACATTAGCTAAAGTGTTTATGTCTTGTACTACACATCACCTATACATCAGTATCTGGCACAACTATGACAAAAAGTATAAAAAATAGATATATTTGATGACTCATCTTGCACTCGGACAGTTTGGCATTGCCAGAAGTCATTCTTAAATGAAAATCAGTCTCACCCTCTCAGTTCATTTTTGATTTCCAACGAGCATAGGCCCCTGGACAGACCTACAACCGATCAGAGTAATGACACCTGGGACATTAAACCAGCTGATAAATTAAACTGACGAATGGAATATTTGCTCTGGCAGATTCATCTGGTTCCCAGGCTGGAGCAAAGATTAAACACTTTGTTGAATTTTGATGTCCCCTCAGAGGACTCAAGAGTTCGCTAGTAGTTACAGGTCATCACTCAGTCGTTACAGGTGAAGCTGACCAGTCAGAGTTGACTGGACTTTTTGGGAAACATAGAAATATACAAAAGCAAATGCACTCTGCTAACCACTGTGGAAGTAAAACGTTTACTGTCGTTTCACATTTACATGATCTTCGGTGAATTGACATTGTAGCCTTGTTTCCTTTTGTCCCATTCCTGTATTCGGATATTTGCATCACTGTAGGATACTTGTTTAACATGAATCA
>JAPQRN010000008.1:23580717-23592905 GCA_037367275.1 Coranthus polyacanthus | reverse complement strand
TCTTACCTAAGTTGATACATAACGACCAAACAGGCTTTATAAGAAACCGGCAGACACAACACAATATAAGCAGAACTGGCTACTTGTCAAGCAGTTTCACTTTGGAAAGAGGTACATGGCAGGGTGGTCTCCACTCCTGTTTGCATTATATCTAGAGCCACTGACCCAATCTATAAGACAAAATCCTCATATTGAGGGTATAACTATCGGAGAAAGGGAGCACAAGATAGCTTGTTATGCGGACGATATTTTGGTGTATTTGTGTGTGTGTATATGTCTGACAGTCTCCCTAAACTTATGCGGCTATTTGAACACTATGGCCGGCTTTCTGGATATAAGATAAATATGAGTTAAACCCAGACACTTTCATACCATTACAACCCACCGGTGGAGATAACAACTAAGTACCCTATGGTCTGGCAGGCTGAATCCCTAAAATACTTGGGTGTTAATACTGTATATCAAAAGACTTATCGAAAAATTCAGAATTTAATGAATACTCCATTGAATAAAAAGATAACGAAGACTTCAAAAGGTGGAATTTAATTCTGTACTTTAATTTAAGCTCACGGATAGAATCTAAGAAAGGATAGGTTTCTAAAAAATTATTATTGGGACTTTTGTGAGAAACACAGTGGGGTGGAAAGATTGTACCAAAAGTCATGTGACTTTTTTGTCTTTGTAGGATAGATTTGATTGTAAGACATACTTAGAAATATGTTGTGTGTTTGCAAACACAAAACATGATTAACAAACAAATGCATTTTGTTTTTCTAGTATAAAACACAGCAAACAAACACTGTTTATTAGTAAATGGCAAGACATGTTCAAAACATGTTTTGCTAGTTACGTTTTGAGGAATTCTGCTCCATATCCTGTAGGTGGATCAGATTAGTATTCATGTACAAAGGTCCAGTGGGCAGACAGCATGGATTTAACTGTATGTCTGTGTACAGCTGCTCATGAGAACATGTCCACTACTGTCCTCCTCAGACCAGAATGAAGCACGTCCCAACCTGTCAGCCTCGCATCTCCTGGAGAGAAGACACATGTTCCACAACAACCTGGTCTCCATCGTCAAACAGCATCACAAGGTGATTGAGCTCTCAAACCCACCTCTACCCTTCCCTAAAGACAATGCATGCTTTTAGTATGCATTGGTTTTAGTGACAGCCCACTGACACTAGTGGGGATGGTTTGGTTCTGGCTGCTAACTGGTCTAATGCACCCTGCTCTGTCCACAGGTCTTCCTGTCCTCTCTGATCCCTCCAGTTTCTGTCCCAGAGGACAAACTGACCCGCTGGCACCCACGCTTTAATGTGGACACTGTACCAGCCATCTCATCGAGTTCTCTGCCTCAGCCGCCTCACACTGAGAAACTGGTCTCAGCCCAGGAGGTCCTGGACAAGGCCCGCTCACTCATCACACCAAAGGTACTGTGTCAAAACCCCGACAGGTGCCGATGTGTGAAAATGACAACATGTTTGACTTGATCATGTGGTGACTGTTGGACTATTGTCAGATTTATCCTAAACTATCCACGATTCTGTATCACGATTATTATGATTCAGTATGTCATGATTAGGTCTGGGTGATCTCATGATCTTAGATCATGATCGATCTTAATTTGTCATATGATCTATTTTTCAGTGAGATCGTAATAATCGTATCATTAAAAAAACTTCAAACTGTCAAAACGTTTCTAGTCAGCTGACATTCGTTTTCAATGGTCTGTTTATCAGTGTAATTGCAGTATTTTACATAGACGTTGCACTAACCTATAGGTTTGTAGCATTAATGTCACTAGCACAAGTCATTATGTTGGTGAGTTTATTTCTGTTTGTAGCAATACTGTAGCGTCTACAGTAAAGTGCTTGGTTTTAGTCCACATTAACTTGCAGAATTAGTGTAACATGTTGTGCTGCTGCAGAAAAAATAATGAATTAATGTGCGTGAGCTGCATGTCCAGATGCAGTGAGTCTGATTTACACAGATGCTGTCAAGTTATGTTAAAGTCTAAAAATGTTTTTGATTCACTATAAAACTCCAGCAGAACAAATTAGTCTACCACAGTCATTGGTAATTAATGACAATGCTGCAGCTGTATGTACAGGAAAATGATGATTTGTTTTTTTTTCTTTTTTTTTTTGCTTTTGGTAGCTGTGTTGGCAGCAGGTGTGTGATGTAACATGGTGCTTTTTGTTCAGATGGAGAGAGCTCTGGTGTCTCTGGCTCTGAAGACAGAGGAGAAAGCTGCAGACAGTAAAGATCCTCAGACCTCCACAGAGTCCCCCACCACCTCCCCTGCTCCTCCCGCAGCTCAGACACCAGCTGCCCTGAAAGGAGTGTCCCAGTCCCTCCTGGACCGGGTATGTACGTCAGACCGAGGGCCAGCTCCTCATAGTTTGTAGTGGTATTGTGAGTGGGTAGTTGACGTCTTCGTGCATTGTTTCAGATTCGGGCTAAAGAAGCTCAGAAGCTCCAGGCGGCCATGACGCGAAACCCCGCCCAGGATGAGCGCTTGCTGATGATGTCCCGGCTGGGCGAGCTGGCCAGGATTCTCCGGAATGTTTTTGTTGCAGAGAAGAAGCCAGCTTTGATCATGGAGGTGGCCTGTAACAGGATGGTGTCCAGCTACAGATCTGCTCTGAGCACAGGTCGGTGCAAAGTTCCGTTGTCTTTGTCCCTGACACTAAGTGTCACTTTTTTCACTTTTTCACAACTTGTGTGAATCTACATCTATCCATGTTCTAATTTCCTGTTTAATAAGTAGCAATGGTCATAATTCGTGTGAAACCTTGTTTTGAAAAATTATAATAAACTATTATTTCAGTGGATAGAAACCCTTCATTGCTTAACGGAGCTTTATTGTGCAAACATCATCTTCCTGTTGACTTTTCCCTGTAATTTTCTGTGTGTTTTTTAATACTGTGCACAGTTTTCCTGTATTCTCTTGTATCTGAATAAAGAGACTGATAAATAAATGTCTGCTCACAATCCAGCTAAATGTGCAGTGTCTTCTGTCCTCTGATTGGCTTTGTTTCCTCTAATGAACAGGTGAGATGGAGAAACACCTCCGGCTGTTGGGAGAGATAGCTTCTGATTGGCTCACCATCCACCCAATCAGGAAGGACTTCTACCTGAGGTTAAACAAGAACATGGAGCTGAGCCTGGTTCTGGACAAACTGAACCACAGACTGAGAGAGGAGGAGAGGCTGTGAGCCTGATCCAGGTCTAGGTGCTGGGCCACACTGTGCTGTTTATTGGCAGCTTCTGCTGCTGTGTGTTTCTGCTGTTGTGGATACTTCATGTTTTGTGGCATGCTCTGAAGTCCAGGATGTGGGCAGAGCTCCAGAGGCCACAAGGGACTGAGCACGGGAATCTTTTTAAAAAGCGTTCTAATGCAGATGGGCTTGTTTTTGTTCCTTTTTTTTCCCCCTCTTGACCAGTGTGACATTGTACACGTGCTTTTTAGAGATGAACTTTCTACAGTCTAGAGCTGACGAGTGTTTCCATTTTTTAAACTTCACTGTTTGATAATGTTGAAGAAATACAAGAATTTGTCAGAGCCCTGCGGTGTCCTCTCAGTATTTTTTTTTTATTGAAATGTTATTAAACATCACTACATACAACTGGCAATAAGTGATGATCTGAAATATTTTTAAAAAGAAAACAAGGCAGAGGCAGAAAAATTCTGGTTTTCACGTATGTGTTCATTTGATTCTCTGAGATGTTTAAAAAACAAAAAACAAAAAAAAAAAAACACACAAAACCAGGGGGGGGCATGTGTGCGCGCGCATGCATGGTTATCTTTTATTTCTGAAGTTGAAACGGAATTACTGTTTATCATTATTTTTAAAGAGAGATTACTGTTTTAAAGCTCCTTTTTCCTTCTAATTTAAAGTATTAGTAAAGTAAAATGATTAGAGGACAACCAATAATGGCTGATATGATGATGATGATGATGATGATGATCATGAACAGGAAAAAGCATACAAATATTAGGAACTACATTTGTATGCAAAAAAATTCTGGGCTCATGTCAATTCTGTCAGTAAATTGGTCTAATATCATTATTTTGTGGAACTGCGATATTTTTAAAAAATCATTACCATACTGTGAAAATCTCATCCAACCCTACTCGTGCATTTACTGGCGTATTAAAATTTCTGCATGGAATAATCTCCATTAAATTATGTTTATGTGTCACTTATTAACCTGTTGATCTCACAAAAACGGATGGCATAAAGGGTGCCGTCGGTTGAATTTGTTGACATAACATCCTTCTATGTACCTTCATGGAATTTTAAGTAGACTTTGATTGGCTGGTTGTTGGTTTGATTCAAGAATCGATTATTTCTCCTTAGTGTCCTGGATGTTTTGAATTTTGGGAACTGAATTGGGCCTTTAAAATATTCAAAATTTTACTTTTAAATTTTAGATTTGTGGAGACTGAATTTTTGGCATTCAAATGAATTATACTCATTTTCACCTTTATTTTTCAAAGGCTTTTTAAATTTCAAAATTTGTTGAGATAAATTTTCTTCCATTGATCCAAACGCTTTCTGGGCACAGCTCAATGTAGGGACAGGTGTGTTTGGAGAAGGTTAACTCTGAAGACAACAATACTGTGATGAACTTATGGTTGTGATGTCCATTATTTTTAAGATGTTTGTCATTTTCTGTCCTCTGATTGGATTATGGGTTTATACTTATAATGAAAGTTTTTTGAGTGACCCACATACCTGATGAAGGTCAAACAGTCCACGGTTGCTATTATATTGCTGTTATTCCAAACATAGCACGTTCCTCCAGGTGTCAACACAAAGTGAAAACTGTATCTCAGCAAAAGTTCCAAACACAAAGCCTTACTTCTGAGCTGGTGAACTAATGGCAGAGTTCTCCTTGAGATCAAAGTCTTTTTAATCGTGCCCATGATGAGGACTTTTGGCTCATGGAGATTCTCTTTTAGCTCCGTGGTAGGAAAAGCTCTACTGTGAAAGGACACAATTTGCTGTGAATGTTTGCCGTGTCTTTTCTTTTACTTCCATGTTATGCCATGTTATGTGACAATGATTGGTAGCAGAACTTTTGTCAAAGATCCTGGTCATATTCACAAACACTGAGAATACGCTCAGAGAGCACTGAACTCAGCCTAAAAACATCTAGTGAAGAGTCTTAGCTTAAGAGTGATTTAGGAAACTTCTCAGATCTCAGTGAGGTTGACTGTTGCTACGTATGACATCTTCTTTTGAAAGATGTGATTGGTTAATCACTCCTTTCAAAAGAAAAAAGCCCTTGTGATAATGGGCAGTCAAATCAACAGCACTAATCACAGAATTTGGTGTCTTAGGCTATGTTCACACTGTAGGCAAAAGTGGCCCAATTCTGATCTTTTCACTCATATGTGACTCAGATCTGTTCTTTTCATGACGGTGTATACAGTACAAATCACATGGAGTCACTTGCATGATATAAAGTAGTTCAAATGCAACATATACATGAATGCAGCAGTAAAATGAATCCAGAACATCAGATATAATAGTAAAACACTGACCAGGACCTTTTTATTGCACAATGAATATTGATAATACTTACATATTTTAGCTTAAAAGTATGGTTTTGAATATACAACTTTTACTTGTGGAGTATTTTCACTGTGTTTATTAGTACTTTTACTGATGGGAATAATCTGGACTCCTAACTCTAGTGCTTTTGTGCATGTTCAGTTTAGGACTGCGACCACTGGAATCTGATATTGGACACATTTTTAAAAAAAAAACTAAGTTGTGACCAACTAAACAAAAAATCAGATCTGAGCTGTAAATCAGAATTGAGCACTAAGGCTGGCAGTGTGAATGCAGTCTAATAGTAACATACTATTTTCTGTTAAGTCCACTACTTGGCAGAGTTCTTAGACTTTTGGAATGTTGTCCTTTTTTGTATTTTAGTTTGGTTTTTGATTACAGATCAGTTTTGGTTTTTACAAGTGCATAAGTAATTTTACTTTAATTTCTTGGAGGAAATGACTTGTTTTAGTTGAGTTTTCCTTTAGTTTGAGTTTTTCGGGTGTAATGAAGGCCTTGATTTACAGAAGCTGTAATGGTCAGATGAAAAAATACAACATACATTCTATGTTGTCTAGTTTATGTGGCATAGTTCATTGTAGTTTTTATTCTTTTTTTTTTTTTACTGCTGCTTTTAGTCTTGTTGTTTCAGCTTCAGCCTTTTAAGTCGTCTCTTTAACACTTTAACACTCAGTGTAGACACAGGTAAAGACCTTTGGACCAGACACCTGAAGAACAAAAGGCAACATTACAGTTCTTCTTTCAAATAGTCTTTTATTTGGCTGTCTGTTGGCTCAGCTGGATAGACGGCTACAGCCTCAGATCTGGATAGGATATCATATGGTCCAGTCTTAAAGTCACAACACACATTACAGTTCTGGAGATGAAATACATCTTTCTAAAGCAGGAGAATTATCAACAAAGTGGACAACATTATAGTTGAGGTAAGTAAAAGATAAACTAAATCCTGTGCAAATAGTGGACTGTGGACTCATTCAGTCTGACGCTGACACGTGGGTCCTGTTGTGGCGCACAGATTTAGGAAGTGATCCCAACATGCAAAAGTGAAAAGAATTAAAAAAATATATAAAACTTAAGACTGAGCATCCAGGGAATCCAAGTTTGCAGTTTGTTTGAAGTTTCTGCTTCAGTACTGAAGCAGTGAGAACACACTGATAGGTTTGAGTTTGTCTACGCCGTTCAGCTCTTTGAGCTCGATGACCACCAGGCAGCCCACAACGTCTGCCTGCTGCTTCTTCATCAGCTCGCACGCTGCAAACAGAGTCCCTGCAACACACACACATAAGGTTTTTATGCATTTAAGGGACTTTACATTAACTTACATTCATTGTGTAGAGACTTATTATAACCTTAACCATAATCACAAAATGCCTAAACTTAACCCTACACCCTCAACAATGTAAAACTGACAAAAACGGCCTCATACAGAACGTTTTTTTTGTTTTTTTTAAATCCCTGTTTCTCTGAGGTCTACTTCCAGGGATGTGTTGTTGAGTTGAATTCAACTTATATAGACCAATGTCATCCTCAAAGGGCTATACAATTTGTTCAAAATACAACACCCTCTGTATTTGACCCTCAGTTTGAGGGAGGAATCCATCATAAACCATCACCACCATCTAAACCTTCTGGAACAATCTCCCTCCTCCCATTAGAGTGGCTCAGTGTGTTAAGAAGCTCACTTTTTGAGGTTGGTTTTCATAATTTGTAAGGGTCACTTCATGTGATGTTGTTTTTGTATATGTATATGCATGTGTTTGTGTTTATTTTATATAAGCTCTGCACTTGTGATTTCTCTGTTATTGTCTCTATTTCGAAAAAGCACTTTGTAACTTTTTTTTTTTTTTTTTTTTTTAAAGGGTCCTGTATAAGGTTTTACTTATTTAACCACTATTCATTACCATTTTCCTTTACTTGGAAGAAAAAGAAACACTTCATGACACATTCCAGTTGCTTCAATGTGAGGATTTGATGTTTTTTTTGTCATCCATAATTTAAAGTGAATTCCACATGAACCAAAAGACAAACATTTATCCAGTGCCATAATCAGACCGGACTCCTGCTGCTCACATGACAGGTGGGATTCTCACCTCCAGTAGCCAAGAGGTCATCGATGAGTAGAACCTTCTGCCCTGGACTCACTGCATCCTCCTGGACCTCTGCCTCTGCCTGGACCACAACATGTGTTTTTTTTAGATTCATGCTGAAGGGGTGCAGAGGCCGACACAGACACAACCTCTGGAAACACTAAAGACACACTGACGCCATTTACACCTGGTATAAAATGTGTGTCTGGATATGTTCTCCAGATCAGGAAAAATGCATGTTAATGCAAGGTGTAAATGTGCTGTGATTGGATTTTGATGGGATCGCATCGGTGTAAAGGAAATATGCATGTGTGTGTGTGTCTCACCTTGCCATACTCTAGATCATATGCTACAGACACAGTGGCTCCAGGCAGTTTGCCTTTCTTTCTGACCAGGACGAAGCCCACACCTAACCGCTGAGCTAGGAGGGGCCCGAACAAGAACCCACGAGCATCTAAACCTGTGTACGCACACACACATACACACATATATATACAAACATACATCAGAAAACCGTAGTGCTGGAAGGTTTGTGTATTATGTTTATGATCATAAACTATACTTTAAGGCCTTGTTTTGTGCTTTTGTCTCCTCACCTACGATCAGGTCGACCTGGCGGTGGTTCTTCTTCACGTGTTCTTCAAACAGGTCAATGACTGCGGTGAGAGCTGCTGGGTTCTTCAGGATGGGACAGATGTCTCTGTAGGTTACACATAGGAGAGAGTTCTTTACTTTAGCTTTATTTGCTCTGTTCTTCAACCAATACACTTGATTACACTAGTCATTAAGAAATTGAATTTAATACCATGACAACATGTCATTTACTCTACCATCAGAAGCTGAGTTAGGGCTGCAAGTAACTTTGTTACTAACTCTAATTCTAACTCAATCTGTTGGCAGTTTGAGTTCCTCACTGACCTCTGTACCTGAGTGTTATGTCACTGCTGCCATTTGTTTACTACACCTTTAACCAGCAGATGCTGAGTAATGGGAGTGGTTTAACAGGTGAGCAGCAGAGTTTATTGAGGACTTTGGATGATGTACTATAAAGAATGCTATTGCAGTAATCAAGTCTGGATGTGATGAAGGCATGGATCAGGGTTTCAGCAGCAGAGGAGAGTGATAGATGAAGATGAGCTATTTTTTTTAATTGAAAAAAGGTCCTCATTTGGTTTGTTGGGATCTGGTCACTATGGCCTCCATCCAGTTCTCACACCAGAGGGTTTACAGTGTCACTTGTAATCAATAGTCACCTTTGCGATGTTTGTGCAATAACCCTGCAACACATGTGTATTCTGCACACAAACGCCCCATTAACATAGTTTATCTTTTTTTTTTATAAGTAAGCCTTTTCTCTGAAAACTAAGCACTCAAGTATATTTGACAAACACGTGCCCAGCTGTTAGACCTATGAGCCCAATACTGTTCAACAAAATCCAAATATCGACACAGTGTCAGTTCACCTGTATGTGTTACGGAGCAACAGCGTATTAAAATGAGCAATGTGACAATAATAGTCGATGCTTTATTTGATTTCGTGTGCTGTTTGAAGCTTGTCAATATAACGTTTCTGTAACTACAAACCAGTGAATGGACTGGACTGGAATCGAAGTGACAGCGCGTGCGGGGCATCCTGCTTTAACTGGGCACGTGGAACCCGGTAGTAGTAGTAATAGTATGTTATATAATGTAGTATCTTACCTGAACAGAATACCTTCCTCCGGAAAGTCTGGAAATAATCGAATGTGTGCCTGAACCAGCTGGAGTTTGGACTGTGTGTCTCCTGCCATTTTTTCCCCCTGTAATTCACTGTAACCTATGACATTGTGGCAGCAAGAGTTAGTTTCCTCTTTCCCTTCTGTTTAGCTTCTTGACGCCTTTAATGTAGCATTATGGAGCTTTACCGCCACCTGCTGGATATAATTCTTCTTCTTTCTTTCAATTGCGGCTGGCAACTAGCATTACTGCCACCCTCTATGCTGGAGTAGGCAACTAAATTCTCTCCATTTATCCAGTTACTTTAAAAAAAACGTAAAAGAAGGTATTTCTCTTTCTCAATTCTCAGTGAATTCTAATTAGATTCAGTATTCCCACATCCTTCGTCTAAAGCGCATTCGCATAGTTCTGATGGATGTTTCCCAATTAAATGGATTGTTATATGTCCTAGCCTCAGTCTTGATATCATTATTTGCTCTCTTGTGTTTATTATTATTTTCCCAATTTTTTAATTTATTTATTAAAATGCTATTCATCTGTATCTGTATATATACAATAGTTATAAGTGTCACTTGCTGGACAATAAACTGCCATAGTCGAAAACCTAAAATTGAACATAGCTTTTACACTAAATAATCCCGATAAAATTCAAGTACCATTCTAAGAGTCAATTGGTTTATTACATTGCTTAAAATTTTGATCAAATAATTGAAGGAGACGAGTATAGGAAATAAACCCATCTAACTACTGTCCCACACTCCAGTCCAGTAGGTGTCGTTAATGCAGCTTTAACCTGGTTGCCAAGCGCCATTAACACCCAAAGAAAAAGAAGGAAAAGGAGTCGCTTCACTTCCTGTCGGATATATGCAAGAGGGACATATTTACGGACTGTAATAGTGCGAGATGTCAGTAGCTGCTGCTCGTGGGAAGTTATTCTCTAAACGTGTTAAGCTTCTATCTGCTCACGGCGCCGTGTCATCGTCGTTATCACTGTTTGCTGCTGTGTGGAACAAAGGGCTGAAGTTTCCCTCTGCTGCCGGCGGCTTCACACTGGTTCAGAGCAGAGCGGTGCGGAGCTCTGTCACAGGTGAGTGGTGCTGCGTTTGTGTTCCTGTCACTCCACATGGACAGATTTATTCAGTGTTAATGACAGAAACACAGTGGTCTTACGTGGTCTGCTTGCCACAAAAATAGCCTATCTGAGCAGTTGTGTTCTTTAATTGGTTACTAGAGCCATTAAATGGACCTTTGCTGACTAAAAATGCGCGCTAACTCACAGAGCTTCTCCTTTTGTTGTCTTCTTGGATGCCACCCAGAGTTTTGGGGCTGAATCAGTTAATGTTCCCTAGAGGCTGCGTTCTGTTTCTGTTCTGTCCTTTATTTAGCCTCTTCCTCAGATATATTCAAACCAGCCCTGACTTTGGGGAATAACCCAGTAAACGCCAGCCTACATATTAACATTCTGCTAACATGGGGAGGTGTACAGTGCATTTGAATGAATCATCTGCTTTGACTAACTGATCTCAGTGCAGTCACAGTGTGTATCTGCCGTGCTTTCTAACTCCTATGTGTCCTTCTGACTTGCTGTAGCCTGCTGACCTGAGAGAGGAAGTCTTTTCTCACTATGTTGTCTTCCTCCCAAGGGAAGCTGGTGCGGAATGGAGAGGATAAGAAGGCAGTGGTAAGTGTCCACCATATGCTCTGCAGCTTGTCTCCTGTTCTTCCGTGACCGAACACTATATACAGACGGGTGACAAATCAAAGGGTAAAATCTGATATTAGGTCTCTTCCAGGATGACCCTATCGATAGCACACAAGGGCTCACTGAATGGTTTAAGTATGAAAATGATATGAATGACCTTAAGTGACCAGATCTCAACACAGCTGAACACTTTTAATTTGTCCCCAGTCTGTACTTTTCATACTTTTTAATTGAAGGCTGTATGTGTTGGATAATGAAATGCATATCAGTATCCTTTATCGCTCATTCTTTTGGAGAACAGGGCATGTTAACATGTGTCTGTCTCTGTTTTCAGATCTGTATCGAGGGGAACATTGCCAGCGGGAAAACGACATGTCTGGAGTATTTCAGCAAAACCAGCAACATAGAGGTACAGCCCTTTTGTATACATGTGTTTGTGCCTCAAAGTCCCATTTGAACTGGTTGGCCCAAGTTGTAACCCTGCTGCCATTTCACGTGAGGATGAAGTCTGCACATTTTAACTGTGTTATACTTATAATGAAACAGTTCCATTTTTTTCAACTAATGGCTGAAGCTCTAATTCACTGTCACTGTTAGGTGGTTGGGGAAACTTATGGAAGGGGAAGTGAAAATAAACAGGGTCTTTAGGTGTTGTGTTGGTGTAAAAAAAAAAAAAGCAGCACTTACCAGGTGTCAATGTACATTATTTGTTCAAAAGAACCAGTTTAATCAGATGGGTCGGCTATTCTTGTATCATCTTGCATCATGCGGTTCTCTCAGTTACTCACAGCTATGGCCAAAAATGTGCTTTGTGAGATCATGGCCTTGACCTTTGACCTTTAACCACCAAAATCCTTTCAGTTCATCCTAGAATCCAAGTGAACATATATGTCAAATTTTGCCACATTCTGTTAAACCGTTTTGAGAAATTCCATTTAAATATAAAGGGAACTGACGGAAACATCTTCTTAAGGACGTGCCATGGACACATCTAAAAAAAATACAAATAATGTACTATACACTAAAGCATCACTGACAGGCAATGCCTGGAGAAACATTTTCACAATGGATTTATTATAACAAACAAACAGGTTG
>JAPQRN010000008.1:23521179-23547813 GCA_037367275.1 Coranthus polyacanthus | reverse complement strand
CATGTTGTTTAATTTCATTCAGTGTTTTCATTTAATATGCTGGTTTTCACAACATTAAATCAAGACCAAACAAACAGACTGGACCTCAGACAAAAGGAGTTTTAATGTCTCGACTTCTGTTGCTGACACTGAAAACTGGTTTACATATGAGGGTGAAGTTAATGTTCATTATTTTCAGTCGTTTTTTAATTTAATTTGATGTTAGAATGCTCTTGACATTACATTAAAGGCAAAGTATTTAACATTTTCTGTACAAAAAACACGATATAGACTCAGAAAATACTAATCCTTGTCAGTCATCACTTGTGACTCTGTCAGTGTGTGGTGGTGGATTCACCTGCAGAGACCCTGACCCTCTGCCTGGACTTTCTATTTTCCACAGGGTCGTGGACCTTTGCCAGTGTGTTTGTATCTCCAGCCAATAACAGCATCGTGCGGCGTGTGCAGGTGGAACAATATAAAAACGGAGTGACACCAGTCTCCTCTTTCAGCTGTATATTACCTCTGGAACATTCCTGTAGAGTTTTGCGAAGCTGTGGGTGTATTTGTATTTTTAAAATATAGCTGTGACGGAATCAGGAAATAACATTTGCTGAGTGGAGAGAAGGGGCCACGTTTGAAACAGTTCTGTTTACAAACACAAGTCAGAAGTATTACATACTCTGCCTTCAATAAGACATGAGGTTCAGTTTGCTTTACACACAAACAGAGTCATACATAGAGTCAAACATCTAGAGTAAAGATTGTGAGGCTGGTGAAAACTAGAAATCACTGAAAACAGTTATAACTGATCAGATTATAATATCTACAGTACTTGGTGAACAACAGAGAGAGAGATGGTTACAGTATGAACTAACTATATAAAACATTCCAAAATGCAGCTTTCAATATTTTTTAATAAAAAAACAGAAGAGGGCTTAGACCTGTACTTTGCTTTGTGATCAGTAAGTTGTAACCAAAGAGTTCTAGCTTTAGTACTCTGATTTAAATTAAATAAAGGCTTTTTAACGTTTCCAAAGCAGTGTGCCTTGGTATTTTTTGGTTATGACCTACTGATCATAAAATAACCTCTAACCTCAGTCTCTTTGTTTTCTGGGCTCAAACATAAAACCTATTCATGAGTCATCTGCGTTGTGGCAGCGTGTTACTGTCGTTTCTGCTGGAGGTGGAGCCAGTTTCATTCACTCATTTATATCCAGTTTTATATACAGGGACCCAGACGATATATCTGAGGACTCATCGCGTGATTGATGGCCTTTGTGGACTTTTTCATTTTTTGTGACATATTGGATGATTTGTACATTTTTTTCAAATTAAACCATGCTTGAAGTTTAGAAGGACAAATCCCTACGTGGTGGAGCTGTTAAGTCTTAGACATCTGAAATGTGAGCCTGACCGCTTTGGTTTAATCTATAGCTATGAACTGGGTTATAAAGGTTTATTGTATATTTAATTGTGTCAAATCTGAAAAGTAACTAATAACTAATGCCACCAAAAGAGCAATAGAGCATTAAGTACAATACTGGAGTAGAAGTGTAAAGCTGCTCAAATTTGTACTAAACTACACAAGTTGAGTAAAGGTAGTGAAGTTACCACCACTGATAAAGGATAATGTACAGTGAGCTGGTCATTACTGTGACCAATCAAATACTTTTACTTCAATACTTTAACTACATTTTGCTGTAAATGCGTCTGTATATTTACCTCAGTATAATTGTGAACTTATACTTGTAATTGTGGATTTTGGGGCATTTGCATAAGGATCTGAAAACATCTTCTACTACTGTAGACTTACAGTTCTTCAAACATCCAATCATTGAAAACATAGGATGCTACGTTTCCTACCTGGGTAAAGGGACACGGCTCGTGTCCTGATCAGATGGAAGTCGTCAGGTTGAAATATGGAGGGTGTCCACTTTCCTGAAGACACATCGCACACGTTACCAGTAGAAAAAAGTATATATAAAAAAAAAAAGCACTCCTTCTCCATGAAGATAAATCCACAATTCTCTGAATATGTTCAGGTCTTCTCTCCTTTAGCTGCTACATTAGCCGCACGGCTAATGTTAGCTGCGTTAGCTTCACTCTCCGCGCTGTCGCTGCTGGTTTCTGAGGGTTTGTCACAATCTCCTGCTGGATAAGTCACAAAACTATCCATTGTGGTTCTGCACACTTTTAGTCAAACTGCAACTAACTGGCCAATATTTTTCAACAATAATGCTAAGTAGCTAGTTCGCCATCATGGACAGGTGCCGCACAGGTTAGCAAAGCTTCATGGGTAGTTTATCTTCACTGTTCTAGAAATTAAATGGGGTTTGTTTTTATGAATTTATGTTCACGAATATTATGATGTTATGGGTATTTTTGTGTACTTTTAGTCATATTTAAATTTTTGAGAAAAAAAATAGTTCAAAGTTCAGATACTCTGAGGATCCACTAGGGGTCGCTAATACCCCATTTAAAGGTGTGTAAGATTTGGGAGGATTTAACTTTACAGATAGAACGTAACATTGATATTTAACTCCACCAAGTACAGTTGGTGTCTGTCTATCTGTTATTAGTCTAACATCCACAATTTTGGACTCCTAATTTCTTTCTTTCTTTTTTTTTTGGTGAGTTCAAGAAAAAGACCCAAAACTCTAAAACTCACCAGGTACAATGTGTAAGATGTAGGAGGATCTAATTGCAGATATGAAATGTATTGTGTCTGTGAAGATTCTCAATTCTCAGCCGTTTAGTCCACCATGTTGCGCTGCTATGTTTCTACAGTAGCTCAAAATGGACTTCCTGTTCTTATATTATCTGTTTTGTATCTGTACTGTCACCTACTATGTTTGTGAGTGTTGACCAAAGTTAATATCCCCTTGACTTAAAAGCCCAGAACGAACAAAACAAACCCTGACTCTAACAAGAGCCTTTCACATTTTTGCAGCCACCGTAGAGGAGGATGAGGAGGGTATTCAGTTGGTTGCAATTTGCAACTTCACCACTAGATGTCACTAAATATCACATATTGAACGTTTATGACCCTTCTTTACATATTTGTGAATATGTATTTCTAAATGTTGTGAAAATGTAACAGGTGGTTTGCAAAAAACAAAAGTATTATTCAGCCATGTATTATCAATACATGGCATGGTACCTATTGAAACAAATGGAGATTTTTCCATAAAAATGTTAAATAAAAGAAGGAAGCGCTGAAATCCAATAAAATTATTTGTCTAGTGCAATAATAATATCTGGTACAGTTACACAATTTATTTTACAAAAAATATTTGAAAAGAAGATAAGGTTGCAGTCTTTTCAGCAGCTTCAATGTCATGTGATTCCAAATAAATACCAAATCTTTTTATTGCATTTTCTTCATCTATTTTATATTATTATTTTTATGGAAAACTTTGCTTTTTTTTCTAATAGCTTCCACATTTGATGATTTCTCACCATTATGAGAAAAGAAGAGAAGGTGAAGATAAGAACAAGGTGTCTAATTTTTTTTTTACCTTTGTTACCTTGAATGACAAAAAAGTCAGTGTCTAAAAAAAACTGCCACAAAAAATATTAGTTAAATGTTTTAATCAACACCAGTCCTGATCATAACTATCAAATATTCATTTTCAGGATTTCAACATTGACTTTGACTCAGATTTTTTTGGTGCGATCAGTTTTTTTTTCAAACACCATTAACATTATTAACAAAAAAATCCGTATATGTACAAAAACACATGGTTTTCACTAAAATACTGTATTAACTACCTTAATAGACTGTGACGTGACTGTATTCATGTTTAAGTATGTGGGACTTTTAACTTAAAGGTCGCTCACACACACACACCTCTTTGTGTAGACACTTACCTTCACACATTGACCTCTGCCATTGAAATCATAATCCCATATGATCTGTGCTCATAAGTAAATCCACCAATCACACACCAACCTGCTGCAGGAGCTGAGGGTTAACTCTATCTGCCCAATAACCTACACAAACACTCCCCCTCTCTCTGTCTCTCTCTCTCACACACACAGTCTATAAATAGATTCAGAGTTTACTGGAAACAAAGGCTGGTGTGCAGTTCGGCTCTGCAAATATCATCGTGTGGCCTCATTACGAACAGATAAAGAGACACAGTCACATCCACAGAGGTAACGGACTCAACGACCGCTCGGTTTTTCACTTCAGACTTAATGTATTAAGTCACATTTCTTCATTCATAAGGATCCTCCAGGGTCCAGAGTCGTGCAGGTTAGATTCACAGACGACAACAGTCGCTTCGGCGGGAATGTGCAACTTCAAAAAAAATAAAAGAAGAAAGTTCTCGTTCATGGTGAATTCAGACCAAAAGTAAAGCAAAGTTTTCATGAGGTGTGATTATATGCTGTACAAAGTCAATGCAAAGACATGAAGAGTACAACAAGGGTTATTAGTGAAAACTAAGACTAAAACTAGCAGTGAAAGAATAATTGTGTTAACTGAAATAAACATATCTGACATTATTTCAAAAATACAAAAACCAAATAAAACTACAATGAACAATGAACAACAAAATAGAATCGCACTCTCTCCCCCACTGTTAATGTAACAATTAACAAGACTAACATGGTTTTGTACAATACGAGACCTTTAATAAACAATGGTTGTGTGAATCAGATTTGATGTCATTCATTCTTTCATCTGACCTTTCTCAAGGTTTTCCTCATAACACCTGAAAAACTCAAACTAACACTAAAACTAAGTAAAACCTCAACTAAAACTAGTCAGTTCCTGAAAACTGAAAATAAAAACTACTTCTGCACTTTTGTAAACCAACTAAAACTAAACCGAACTCGAAAAATTGAAAGACTCAAAGAAAATGAAAACGAATGGAGATTTCCAAACCGTACTATCGATGGTTTAATCTCAGTTTGTTTGTTTTCTATGAATGTTCCTCAGTTTGGGTCGATGTCTTTGTCTTGGTACACGGGATTAAGTAAAAGCCACTGATAATGAAAACAGAAACACTGGGCTCAATGAAGCCACACTGGCACCTTGTAAAGGTTTGTAAAGGTCAGACTAAACACGCAGCAAAGTGGCATTTTGAACACAAACATTTATCATTTGACTGCATGACCCTGGCTGCCGGTGAAATGGTGTGAAGGACCCACTGGATCTGTCAAGAGGATTATTAAGGCCCGAGCACACACAGCATGAAAACCCTCTTTAATCTGTAAGGATTATGTTCATTCTTCTTATTTTCCCCAAAGAAACACATTTTTCGAGGCCTGAACACGCTTGAAAACTCACAAAACTTATTCAGGAGTAGTGAATCGTTTCATAGGAGGTTTATAGATGAGCAAACGCTGCTCATCAGTCGGTGGTGGTCGTTGTCTGATTCTCCTCTTCATCATGTCCATACATGTTCAATAGCAGACAGGACAGTCCAGATCACGCACTCTGTGACTATGAAGCCACCTGGTGCAGAAGGTCTGACATCGTCGTCATGAAAGAACCAGACTTCAGGGAAAAGATGGATGGAGGCTAATGTCTCTGTAAAATTAAAATCTATGTCTTCACACATATGCAGGTCAGACATGTGGACACTGATGCAGCCCCAGACCATCACAGATGCTGCTTTTACACCTTTCAGTGATAACAGTCTGGATGGTCTGTTTAATCACTGACTCCTGAAAACAACATCTGAGGCCCTGTTCAGACCTCGAATTAACATCCGTCCTGTCAAATCCGATCGCATCCGACAGCTCTAATGCAAGGTCTGAACACATTCAGAGGAGGTCATTTGTCCACATTCTCTGTACCGGTATTTGTCCTGGGACACATTGAAGTAGTGAATACTCAGCTGACGGGCTCTGTCTCACGCCAAAGGCATCATATCAAAGTAAAATTTTATTTAAGTACCACAAAGATGTGCTTAATAAAGTGCTTAATACGTGTGGTGCTGCCAAAGCTCACTTGAATGAGGCTCCACCTTCGCTGCTTTTTTTCTCTGAGGAAAGAGAATATCGACTGTTCACATAATCCAGTCGAAAGCTGAACGCTTGAAGATTCAATCATCACTAAAGTGTAGGAGTATTGCTTGATTGATGGTGTCAGATTATGCAGTGAGAAACGGGCAGAAAAAGCTGCCGCCTTCGAGAAGCACAGTGAATTACATTTACAAAGAACATTTCAAAGTCCGTCTGTTCAACTTGGAGATGAACATGTGCACTATGCTTTAGGCTGTAGATGAACTTCTTTATTTGCAGATCGAGTGGGATTTTCAGATCCGATCAGAGGTGATCACTCAAGACACGTGGACAGGCTGTTTAATGTGAACAGACACACTTCCAGCTTTAAATATTTTTTGGGAAAAAAACAGGCAAACCAATGTAAATATTAAAATTTGTGGTTTATTACCAAGGGGTTTAATGTACAATGTAATAGAAAAAGCTATTTATTCATGTACAAATTACAAATACATCAGCTGTGTTCTCCACTCCTCTGTTTAAATGTACACAAGTTTCCTCTCTCCCATCGCTGTCCCATAGCAGCTTTGCAACCTGGCAAGACTTTGCAGTGAAACGCAGATAAGAGAAGTATGAAAAATAAAAATAATTTCAGTCGTGTCAACACAGTCAGAGAGGGGAGAAGGAGAGAAGGAACAGCACGTAACAAAAAGCACTTTGTAAGAAAAATGAATCTTTGCGTCACGAAGTTTCGCGAATTTACGAGACAAAATCCGAGACTATAAGCTTATTCCAAAGACTTTACATTAGCGTCGGTCTTTAGCACAGACATCGAAATGTGCATGATTTGGTGTAGAAACAAGCTTTCCTTGTGGCAGAAAAAAAAAAAAAAAAAAGGGAAGGCGATGGAGGAAGAGAGGGAGCAGACAGCTGGCCTCTTCACAGAATTAAATATCCACAATCATTCTTGACTGGGTAGAAAATACACCTGGATCCCCCAGCGCAAAGTCCATAGGGTTTGTCAATACGTTAAATGAACAGAAAGGCCTCTGAATAACACATAAGCACATACAACTCCTTTGAAAAACAGTAAGAAACAAACTTCGAAAAGCAACAGACAAAACATACATTTTATACAATTCTGTGTTTCGATTCCCCACATAGGCACCACATAGTAGATTAAGTTCAATCTTCATCTCAAGTAAATTACCTTTTGTTTCATTTAGTGTGTATCTTATACAGTGCAGATTATATGGGCTTTGATTATACGTGTGTGTCTGTGTGTGTGTTTTGTATTGCTATACTTTTAAGGACCACGTGTGTGTCCGCTGAAGGAAGAAAAAAGCTCTGAAGTCGGTTTGCGATTCTTCGAGTCGCAGTTAAGAACGATTAAGAAGATAATGACTGGGTTTGAGTCAAAGTTGCTGAGGTTGTGAAATGTTGAGCTATTTTCTGGATTTTTCAGAGAGTTTAGAGGTGATGTGTTGGTAACTTATGCAATGACAACGCGAGTCAAACAGTGGTTCCCAAGTATTTTTAGACATAAAGCAAAGTCCACCACTTTGGTCCAGACAAATAATTACAGACGGACACTTTCCTAATTACTTTGGTGATCTCTTGACGTCTTATCTAACCCACCAGCATGTTCACGTTTTCACTTAGCCACTTTGTATACACACCACAGACTGCATATAAAGAAGGACGACGCCACGCGGCTTCCTGCTGCTGTGGAAAAGTGAAGCCAAAACATCATGTTTAGAGAAGCTGTCAACAAACATCCACTACAACAAAGATAATGAGCATCATGTGAATGGATGAAAGCAGATTAATAAAGCCCCTAATTATCTATGATAATTCTTGCATCTTGTCTTGGCATATCTTACTAAATTAGCATCAATATAGGTAGACTATGGTTACATTATATTACAAACTGATTAGAAAGACGATGATTTGAATAAATCAGTCTCATACAGACAGAAATCACCTTTGGGAAATATTTATTTAATGTGTACTTTGAGTTTTTAGCTCAAGTCTCATTGAATAGCATGGAGTTTTATGACCTATACTGTAGCCAGCCACCAGGGGGAGATGGAGCTGTATTGGCTTCACTTTTAGGCGGTTACCATGGTGTCCATCTTTACATACAGTCTATGACAAATACTGAAGACATTTTCAGTAAATTGGCTACAATATATGTTCCTTATAACATGAATTGTATTCGTGACTGCAAATATTTTCAGAGCACCTGCATCAGCTTGAATATAAAAACCGTTTGAACTACGCAAAGAACGATTCTTGTTTAACAACAGTACTTTATGTACAGCATCTCTGGTACAGAATCCAGTATTCTGTACAGACACAATGGTACTGAACCTGGAAACTCCACTATTGATAAAAGATGTGAAATCTGCACAGACTGTACAACACAAACCTGCAATAAAACCATAAACCTGTCAGTTTAATGACTGTCTGTACATTAAACCAATGACATATGTGTTCATGAGGTGGACGTACTGTTGAACTTTGGACAGAGCCAGGTGAGCTGTTTCACCTTCTCACACCTCTTATTCTACACATGTCGACATGTCTACAGCTCCACTTCTGCATTTAAAGCACATATTTGTTCTAAAGCTTTGCATCAACGAACAGGTCAGCTTCCTACAATGTTAATTCTCCTTTAAAAAGCTTAACAAACAGCCTGAAGCAGGTTACAGTGTCATCTGTAAAATGAATAAGAAAATAATACACGCTTTTTCAAAGAAAAATTAGGCCTATTTTACTTTTAAATATCTGCATTGGAAAATGACTAAAGAGAAAAAAAATGGATCAAATATAAGAAGAGGAGGAGAAGAAGTGAAGTAATGTCGACGTGTAAAATGATCCCACAGGTAAAAGGATCAGTGTTTAGGTTAAACATTAAGATTAGGAATAGATTTATTTAACGATACAGTTTAAAGTTTACATATGTACTCTTTGTATACTGGGCCCTTCTAGTGAACTGGTGCAAACTGCTGTCACACAACCAAAAAACACGTTTAAAAAGCATTTAAAATCTGCAAATTTTAGATGTTTACCAAGATCCTTCTATTATCTACTGAAACCCAGAATATTATTAAAGATAGCGGTAAGATTCATATACTGTATATAAATCACCATTGATATGGTACTTTCAATGGGAGGTGTCCTGAACCATAACCCTCTACATTTACACTGATGAAAATGGTTCTGAAATCATCTTTGTATATTTTTCCATAGTTGTTTTTAAAAAAGATATTCTGGATTTTTTTTTTTTTTTTTTTTGTTTTTTTGCAAAGTGAAGATAAAAGAAAAACACAGCTATTTGATATTTTCAGATTCTGTGAAACTGTGAGGCTGTGTGGGAGCGCCGAGGCTGACCACTCACATATTTTATGGAACTGTACAAAGATGTTAAAACTGCAGCACGTAAAAAAGCTGTTACTAACAATTGGCTCAAAGTAGAGGATGGAAATTGTCCATGATGTCTCTGTTGTGGAGAAGTTGACAAACCTTATGAGAATCAAAGAGAACACTTTTAACAAGAACTGGAAAAAATGGAACATCTATGAGACGTGACACCGACTGAGTGAATGCCTCGACGTGTCTGAAATGTGTTTTTTTAATGAATTCCAGACAGCTGGTTGTTATTTTTTATATTTTTTTGTGAAGACTCAGTAAAAAAATTCTGTGAAACTGCAGTGAATAAACCCAGAATTCCTTTCCTTCCTTTTTTTGGTTACATTTTTAGGAGTGTTTTTTCTCCTTCAGTTACACAGACAATGTGATGTATCGTAGATGATTGGATGTACTGTACTACTGTATCACGTATCACAGAAATGTTATCATGGGCAACGTATCATGATAACATGATATGAGTTACTTTGTGAGTCTCCTGTTCACCCCGTACATATTTTGTACAATCAAGCACACTTTTGGCGTTATTGTTAAAATGTAGTTTTTCTGTCTGTCCAACTGTCACTACTGTAAGAACTACTCCCCATGAGAGACAGGTTTAAATAGTGACATGAAAATGATGAACTGAAGAAGTGATGTGCGGTGGAAATATTATTTTGTTAACAAACATAAAAATGAAAAGCAACTCAAACTAAAGTGAAATAGGATTACAGGTAAAATCAGATTCATTTTGGTTTTGCATCAGTGTTAATGGTTCATGTCGAACAATATGAGGCCTTTACTAAACAATAGTTTTGTAAATCATATTTGATGTCATGAATTCTTTCATGAGCTTCTATAATTCAAGGATTTCCTCATAATACCTCAAAAACCTAACACTAAAACTACATAAAAACTAAACTAAAACTAGTCGGCTCTTCAAAATAAACATAAAACTCATACAACTAAAGTGAAAACAGAAACCAAACTGAAAGACTAAAGAACAAACTTGTTAGAACGCCGGTCATGTAAAGTCTAGTTGAGTGTCATTCAACATTATTCACTGACTCTAAATACTACAATACCCATGAGCCTCAGCTGCTGGTGTCGTGGAGAAGAGGCCTCAAACTGTTTCTACAAAGTGGCAATAGATTACACACGCAGAAACAGGATGATTTGAAGCTCCATGATTGGATGTTAGTTGGTGAAATGCATCCTGGGAGTTGTAGTTCTGAATGTTTTGTTAAATAATAATAGTAATAATGGACTTAAACTAGTCAATTCCTCAAAATAAAAATAAAACTAAATGTACGTATGCATTTTAAAACGAATTAAAACTAAACTGAAATTAAAAAGCAAAGTGAAAGTAAATAAAAATAAAAACTAAGCTGATTTTACATAAATGAAGCTCACTGGTATCTCAAGTCTTACTTTAGCTTTCAGTAGATAATGGAAGGATCTTAGTAAACATCCAAGATTTGCAGACTGAAAAGCTTTTAAATTGATGTTTTTGTGTAAAACGGCTGCAGTACGACCACAGCTTCCTTCAGCTCACTGTAGCTGTGATCTGTGTGTGGAACTGTGCTGTTTGATGCTGTAAACCATTCGTTGTTGACGAGGATTTGGTGAGAACTGAAATGTTAAATTGAGCATCCTCACAAGTATAGTAATACAAACTTGTGCGTGTGGTTTGACTGTCTCTCGCCGTCGCCCCCTAGCGCGGCTCCGTGCTCACTGCGCGTGTGTTGACGTGTGGTGTGTTGTTGCCGCCGCCTCCACACAGTAGTTGGGTTTGTCGGAGGCGGTGAAGCCCGGCAGACACACGCAGCGGTACGAGCCCACCGTGTTGATGCACTTGGCGTTCTTACACAGCGACATGCGACTGTTGAGTTCTGAACACTCGTTCACATCTGAGGAGAAGTGAAAAGACGGGATTTAACGTCACATGTTCAAACATCTTGTTTGAGTTGTGTACATTGGATTTCCTTTTCACAGATGGATATTAAAAACCAAAAAAAAAATCTAAACTGAAATATAAGGCCAGATTCTTTTTGATAGTCAAAAATGGATGCTCTTGCTTTGTAAATGATCACATCTGGTCTCAGAATGTGGTTTTTACATTTCTGTTTGTAAGGGACTTTGTTTTATGCTGAAAAAAAATAAACGGCAGCGTATTAGGGTCAATTTATTTTGACAAAATATTAATATTAATATAAGTTAATACTTAGAGAAGTCAGTTTTTATATTACATACTACTTCACCGGACTGCCAATGTAAGTTTTCCTTATTACAAAATTACGAATTTAATTTACAAGGTTTTTTTGTCTCTAAACTGTGAACTTTTCCTAAAAAGTTTTTTTCTCCATGATCTTTTCGTAAACCTAATATCCAAGTTTTTTTCATGTAAATATATTACTTTAATCTTGGAAAATCAAGATTAAAGTCTGGCTCGCAATTCTTTTTTCTCTTTTTTTTAACCTAAATTTGTCCAAACACAAAAATACCCAGAGTACCCTTCAGTTCCATCAGGTGTCTTACCGATGCAGGCCATGCGGGACAGGTCCAGGGTGTATCCGTCGAAGCAGTCGCAGGTGTAACCCTCCTGGACCCGAACACAGCGGCCGTTCTCACAGCCGTTCAGTATCCCACACTCCTCCGCTCGCAAACCTTCAAACGCCTTGTACGGGTCTGTGGCACAAACATGGACAAGTGATTTGACAGCGTACGGGACTACATTTAAAGACAGTATACGGAGACAGATTTGTCCTGCAGGTGCAAATGTACAGTATATCAAATTAGTTGACTTTTGTAAACAAAGAATGGTCTTTTTATTTCAATTTTGGCTTCAAGCAATCATGAAAATGAGAACATCTAAATATACAGCACTGTGTGAAAGTCAACAAACCTACAAACCTAATGGTGGCCTACTTTTAGACTTTGCACAGTTCTGTAGACACAGATACAACTTATTTACATTAATCGGGGTCTGTTACCACTGTGTGTCATTTAGGCTTAACGTGATAGAGGAGGAATCTGCTGCTGCTGGATGAGAATAAAAAACAGCAGACTCTATGTAAAGGTTCATATCGTGCTTGTAGGTAGTTTTCTTGTCATAAGATGGCAGCAAAGTGCTGTAACCGAGGAGTAATGAGGCTGAAGCTGCTCCGTGTCTGTAGTGTTTGCATTTAGTTTTAGAAGTGTCCTCCTAAAACACTGCTGGTATCATGTTTAGTTTCTGTTGCAACTGTTTCAGAGACGTGTTGAGTCAATAATATGGTCAGTTATGAGGATGTTTCAGGATGTCTGTTGTCAAGCAGCACATAAACATTGTGCTGAACACTAACTTGCTCCTCTGCGTAGATCTACTTTGCATCATGTGACATTTATTGGTGTATTTCAATTTATTTTGCAGCCAGTGAAATATGAGTGTGCTGACAGAGGCTTTGGTGACAACTGGAGGTTTGTCCTCATGTATCCAGGCTTCTTTCCTCACTGACATCCTCTCCTGACGCCATCCGTAATTTAAGTCAAATTTGTGGAAATATGTTCATCTTTTTTGTTTCAATCTAAGGGCAGTTTCATACATGAAAGTCTGATAAGGGTCTGAACCAAGGTTCATCTTCCTGTAACTGGTCTTAAAGTCTGAACTATCCAAAATGTTTTTCACACACTACATGAACTGAACCTTGGTATGGGTGGCCCTGAAGACCTGTGTTCTTTGTGAAACCTGATCAAACACACATCAGACACCCAGTAGATACTCACGCTCCTCATTCTCATAAAAGGGCAGAGCCCCCTGCTGGTCGGGTGGAGGTGAGTAGTCGGGGCTCACTTCATATTCGTGGATCGGACCGGCGACCAGGGCGTCCCGACCATACGGCCGCCTCCCGCCTCCCATCGGAAGGTTACACATGGATGCATAGTCCTCTGACACACACATACAAAAAACATAAGTCATCTAGTAACACAAACATGTGCTGTCAAAAGCTGGAAGAAAAACAATGAACAGGTCTGAGCGCCTACAGAGGACTGCTACATGTCCTGGATTTTCTTGATGATGTACAGAAAACTTCTACCAAGTTAACGAGACCTTGTAAAATCCTAACGCTCTAATCTTCTAATCCTTTTCTAGTTCTGAATGTTTTAGGTTTGGCACTTAGAATACACACTAGTGATGAAATTTAGTTTAGTTTAGTTTCAATTTTTTTTTTGCTGGAAAGAACGGGTTACCTGTTTATTTATTTATGTATTTAACACACTCAGATGTTCAGTTCATCCAGTTTCTACAAAGTCAAAGATTGTTCTTTTCCATTCCGATCGACTTTTCCCTGCTCCAAAGTATTATTACTTCTGCCCTTAAAACTGCAACAATCAGTCAACCTCTAATTTCAATCCATATGCAGCTTTGGAAATAATTGTGAGACATTAGACAGACCTTTAACCTGACCTTTTCATAAACATTTTGTGTCTTTTACCAGATTTTTGCCTCACATTTGCATAAAAGAAAACCCTGATGGGTTTACAAGTCACATTTATAACAAATGTTTTGAATCTTCACATCTTTGTTACAGTGATCTTATAATTATTTCCAAATCTGTATCATCCATCTAATCTATACAGTCCATGTAAATGAATGGACAAAGGAATAGTAGTCTACTTTTATTTGTTTTGCTTTGAACAAAGAAAAAACTACTTCCATCTCACCTTTACACTCTTACCTGTGAGAAAGTCGGCTGCTAATTCTTTGTTCCTTCACATTCATTTCTACTCTCTGATTACAATTCAAACTCAATGAACCAACTTACATTCAGCTTGTTTGAGACAGAGAAATGAGAGGCATAAACCTGCAGCCTCACTAAAGTGTTAAGCAGCAGAGGTCAGTAACATGCCGTGTACCTGAGCCTCTCCTAACACACATATGAATGCAGTGTGTGTGTGTGTGTGTGTGTTTGTTGTGTACCGGTGTTTCTGGGTGGACACAGAGCGCAGTCCATGCCCCAGGCCTCTCCGTACAGACAGCAGCACTCTGTGTACGTCGTCTTCCTGTTCGGACCGAGCGGCTGAGTGCACGTCATGCTTTCTGTCACCATCTGCCAGCAGATCCCCTGGTAGTCGATCTGCTCTGCCTCATGTTGTTCTACACACACACACACACACACACACACACACACACACACACACACACAGTGTTATTACAGACATCGTAATAAGCTTGTGCCCAACCTTAATTAAAATATTAGAGGCCTGGATGATAAAACCATCTCAAAACAGGATTGCAACAAAATTAATGTGGATAACGATGGTAAGCTTTTGACATTTTTCCTCGATATGAATAAATCTAACAGCCTGTCACACAGAAGAAATAGGCTAAATGCTGCACCAGCAAAGTGCCATGTGTATGGTTTTTCTGCTTGGTGAGTAAATTGGCAGCTAAACACTTGCAAAAGTTTCAATGTTTTGTTGTTTTACTCATGTTTATCTTGCTGTTGAACAAACCTTCTCATTACAATAGTTTTGAATGTTCTACGTTTGAGAGTTTACAGACGCGCTGCTTCTGTTCCTGAAGTTGTTTGTTGACACAGACAGAAACGGGGATGCATTCAGGGCACCACGTAAACTCTGAAATCTCCATTGTTGTTAACGATAAACCAAGGACAAAAATGTTGCGTTCAAGTACACCATGTAAATTCAGAAATCTATACTCAAATGGCCACAAACTTGTAAAACGTTTATATCAAGAAGGGTTTTTTTCTTATGTTCCTGAGTTTAAATACACAGTACTGCATCTATGGAAATGCTTCCCCATGTTAATATTCTACAGTTTAGCCAATGAACCTTTCAGGCATTATCAGGACACTCTTCAAACTGGCAGCATTATCAAATTCTATATCAATAAATATAACGAAAAAAATATTGTGATCATATTTTTTCAGTAGGGATTTGCATCATTTCAATCCTTCCTGGAGAACTGCAGCAGACTGATGGTATTATTTCAGTGTAAACATGACACTGGGCCATTTTTTGCTCTACTTGCTTACTTTAAGCTACAGTACTTTTTTGGCGACAATGGGCAAAAATAACCTTTTCCTCACATTGTAATTCAAGTGATCTGAGAGGAAACAAGGTCAAGGTCTCATAGGTGTTTTCAGACTGGTAGAAGGTTAAACACATGACTGACAAATGTAATTACCAATCGCTTTTCAGATTGAGTCAGATGTGACTCTGCGCCTCCATACAGCAGCTTGGAAAATTGGCTTCGTTTTTCCACAGTAGCGTGAAACGGCATCAGGTTCATCTCTATTTATATTTAGTCTGTGGATTTGGACCGAGAGGAGAGAGCTGCAGAGGGAAGGTGGGTATTCCACCTTGATTTCAGCTCCTGCAGCTTAAAGTCACATGTTCACAGTTTTTAAAGACTAACTTCAACACTAATGAGTAGTGATGAACTGATCAACATCTAAAATAACAATTTGAAGATATTTTGTGTTTGTTTATTTTGTTTTTTGTGTTATTTACTATTTATATTGTTGCTAACTCAGTGGAAGGTTTATTCCAACAGAGAACTTCATGTGAGACAGGCTGTTTTCAGACGATAGCTGTTTCTCAAGGATCTTTACTTGGTAGTCAGGTCCTTCATAGGCCACACAAGAGTCCTTCCTACTGATCAATACATCCATGAATGGAACAGTCTAGCAATGATGCAGGTTGTGTCACTGAAAAGGTCCCACCCTCAATTTCATGGTTCAGTAAGACATATATTTGACAGTTCTTAATAGATGGAAATGAAAACACAGATGAAGGTGGAAACAACAGGCAGCTACATGACTATTCGGTCAGTGCCTCACTAAGTAAAGCTGGTATGTAGCTCATGAAGCGGCCTACTGGTACATAAGTTTACAAGGGCAATAATAAAGGTGAAGCAGTGTTTAGCTGTTCTGTTGCATCATGGAACAGACTTAGCTTAGATTTACCCCAAATGTAGACATTTTTAAATCCAGTTTCAAACATTTCTCTTTTCATGTGTCTATGATTGAACTCTTTAAGTTACACACTATTCTTATTACACTGTATGACTTATTGCGCTGTCATTTTTAAATACTGGTCCTTCCTTTACATATTTTAACCATCTTTTAATTATATTATTCTATTTATTATGATTTTATGTAGACTGTATTTTCTTTTTTTTCCTTTCTTTCATATCTTGTATTGTTTAAGCACTTTGTTTTCCTCTGGATGTTCCATTTATTTATGTGTAAACACAATGAATTGCTTTTCTGAATGAAATGCATTATATACCATAAATTGACTTGCCTTGCCTAAGATATTTATATTTAAATGCACTGGTGAAGCGGTTACTCTGTTGGATTTTGGTGCATTTTTAAAAGACTTGCGCTCTGGACTGTGGGTGTTAAAAGAGACAAGAGGATCCACAGAGGTATCCTTAGTCCCGGTTGGATCCTGGACGTTGGAGCAGTCCTCAGTCCTTCAGTGAAATCTGATGGTGTAGCTTTACGCAAGTGAAGCCATGAAGGATCCTTGACTTTCTGTCCATTTTATATACTCCGATGTTCAGTCTATAGTGAGCAGTAAATCTAGATTTTGGACTCGTCATTTAGCATCTTTACAACTCAAGTGTAGTATTGTACACCTGTTTACTTGTGAAAAATGCAGAGCATTGCATTTTTGCAAATATAGAGTATGCTGTATGCAAAGGACGCTACTGCTTTGAGTGCTTTCAGATTAGAGAATATACAAAAATAGACAAAATAGATTGCAGAACTGTAATATCTTCAGATTGAGAGTGTGAATAAAATCTAAAAGCGTTTCTCACCAGCCACCTCAGCAGGAAACACACAGTGGTTATTGTCAGGGTCCAACACCATGGGATGTGTGCAGAAGCACATGTATGACCCATCCGTGTTCATACACTGTCCTCCAGCACACACCGACTCGTCCAGACACTCATTAATATCTACAGACAAAACAAACAAGCACAAACATTTGAATAAGAAAAGAACACACACTAAAAGGAAGGTCATTTCACTTTACAAATGAAAGTATATTAAGAATTAAATACACAACAGTACTTCAGCTCTGATCATAATACGAGTCATCTGGGGTTGTCCATTGCTCCTGCAATATTGGGAAAAAAAAAAAAAGCAAAAAAGAAAAAAAGAAAAAGCGCTTTTTTACCGTGTGCCCATCTGTTGAGATGTGTGCTAGATGACCACGTGCTGACTAGCATCTGTGAGATTGGCTCAAAATGATCTAAAATTGTTCCATCTTATCATGACAACCCTAGGTCCCATCATGTTCAAGTAAATGTGATCAACAGTTTGAAAATCAGTGTGAAAACTTAAAGAAAGTCACTATCAAACACCTGTTTTCTGCAATGAAGCAAACATTTTTTGGGTGCAAAACTGTTGAGAAAGGCTCAAAATGATCTAAAACTGTGTGAAACAGTCACGACTGAAACTATTCCCCATGAAGCCATGAGAGACAGGGACACAGGTTCAGTACTGACATGACAATGAGCAATACGTCATAGAATGACCCTAGCATATTAAATGCTTTTTACATTTATTTTGAGTTGTGGGACCAGTTCATTAGAAGAGCCATTGTCAACCACTGGTCCGTGGCCCACTGGTGGACCTCAGGGCTCCAACAGGTGGACCATGGTGGCAGTGATACTGACAAATGTTAGACTGAAATTGAAACATTTTCGTAGTTACTTACTTTTATATCTAAATGTTAAGTAAAATGCATAGGGCATGAATAAAAAATTGTTTATTCATGAGAAATATATTTTAAAAATCAAACGACTCGCTTCAAGGTTTTATATAATATTTTACATTATGTTTTCAATTATTATTGTAGCCGAGGATCATGCACTTATGAGGGTTATAAAATAAAGACAGTTGAACTGTGAACCAGGAGGTAAACCCTTAATGCTCCTTCTCATCAACTGTAACTGTGCATGTGACAAAAACACTTCCACTTTTTTTACCCTTCACAATAAAAGACAAAAAAAAAAACTTGACTCAGCACTGGTGTAACTCAATAAAATACCTACAGTATAGATTGTTAGTTGTTTAGTGCAGCTTTTCTTCATTTTCTCCTTGTTTATTCATTAGAGATATATTCTAAAAGTCATTTAAACGTCTGCTATTGAGTTATGTGACTTTGTGGAGGTCCACAGCTGGGTGCCCGGTTTAGTGGCTGCAAAAGCCACACAATCATTTTGTACATCTTGTCCATAATTTATTTTGCTACTGTTAGCTAGTTAGCGTGTCCCTCACATGCAGTGATTAAAAAAAAAAAAAAAAACACATTGTTTTTTTACAAAAAAATGTGTGTGAAAAAATATGATGCTGAATAAATGTGAATATATAGATACATATTAATTTGAAATGTCCCACCTCTGACAAAGTGAGCAGTCACATTTCCATTTTTAGTCACATTCACTTGACTGCATTATTACCGAGAAGCAAAGACTAGACCAATTTTGATGTTTTTTTTGTCATGTTATATTATTTTCTCATTTATTGGGAAGGCGCTCTAACCAGAAGAGGCCTTTAAGTTCCAAAAGGATCCTCTGCATTACAATGAGCCAGAACTTTCCCCAGACATGCACTTTGCATTGTGCTCTATAAGTACCGACATGTGCTGTGAAAATATTTAAGAAATGCACTGAACTGCCAAAGAAGCAGTCTGAATTGTGCTTTAGACAGCTTTACAGTCACAAAAATAACACAGTAGTCCAGACAGGTGTTCAGGTTTTGACGTACATTCCTCCTGCTTCAGGCTGATCTGCACCTCAACTCATGTCAGCGTTTCAGACCAATACATCAATACATAATTAGGTTTTAAACACAATCCAAAAACACCTGAGATGACGGTTTAAAGAACTTTCCACGTGGACACTGGATGATATACGATGAATGAACTGGATGATATACGATGAATAAATGAACTAATAATTTAGCTGTGACTGCTCACACGTCCACCAGTAATACATACATCCACATTCAAAAAACATCTGCAGAGATTCACATCACTTCATGAGTTTCACTCTAACGCATCTCAATTTGTAAACATAAACCTCCATGTAAATTGTACATAGAAATTTTGTATTACTGTCAAGTCACACACAATGTTCAAACTTTTTTCATTCTGTGATATTTAAGTGATATCAACTGTTGAAGTTGCAAAATGCAACTAACTGAATACCCTTGTTAGATCCATTGTTTGTTGTGTCCATTTCTTGGGTGTTTTAGTTACGGTAATAATAACTCTTTAACACTGGATAAGACCTGCTATAAAAAAGAAGACGAAGTAAATTTTGAGCCACTGTAGAAACATACAGACTCTATGAACTAATTACGAAAATTAAATTACATTTCTGCAATGAGATCCCCCAAAATCTTACATAAATAACAAACAATATTTTGGACAATACATTTTGCTGCACGAGGACATATCAAGTATTAAGCTGAAAGTCTTTGCAGCTGCACAGCTTGTGTAAAGTGTGAAAGAGACCTCATTGTTAAAATGTAACAGGACAAATAAGACATGGTTTAACATCATTAACACACACTTTGACTCTGACCTCTACACTCCAGCTTGGCAGGGTCGTAGTCCTGCCCGGTCTTGCAGTAACACTCGTAGCTGCCCTCCGTGTCCTGACAGAAGCCTCCTTTACACACCTCCTGACCGAACAGCGTGCATTCATCTGCATCTGTAAAAACACACGATTACACTGTTACTAAGCAATGGCATGAGATAAAAATGGTCATGCATTACACCACATAACATGGGAAACATACCAGCTATTTTATTTGTATGATCTTCTACATACTAACATACTGATAAAAATCCATCCCCAAATCCATACACGTAAGACACAAACAACACAAAAACTAAATGTTCTGCCTAATGCACAGTATGTAAAAAGTATGTTTGTTACTTTTGTAGCTTTCAGCGGTGGGTACTCCATACAGCAGATCTCCACTGGGGATAAAACCTCTTCCAGATGGACACATCTGGTTAAATTGGTCTGAAATCAAAAGATGGACGTCACTGTGTGTGTAGCTTTAGATCCATTTCTGTAGATTAAACTAGCCAACAGTACATAAAGTAACAACATTAGACATGTACAGCAGTAAAATGTAATAAACACATGAACGCAGCAGTAAAACGAGTCCAAAAACACTGACAGGGGCCAGTTTACTGCACAATGGCTACTGCAACTTTTCATACTTTTACATTTAGCTGATAATAATTTTACTGAAGTACAGTTTTGAATGCAGTACTTTTACTTGTAGTGGAGTATTTTCACAATGTGTTTTAGTACTTCTACTTTAAGAGGTATGTTTTTTGAGCTAAATTATATGAATTGTTTACAGCACAATGAGTTTTAAGAACATTTTTCTTATTATAAGCAAGGTTTTGAATGCAGAACATTTACCTGTATTGGAATATTTTCACAGTGTGTATTAGCACTTTTACTGAAGTAAAGGATATAAAGACTTCCCCCGCTGCTGAGCAGAGGTCAGTGATAACGAGGTGTATGCTATTAAAGTGGACAAACCACACTGTGTCTGCTCCCACTCAAACCAGCTAATAAGAAGCTCCCATGGTCACATGAATCCTGAATATCCATGGTGCCTGCTTGATACTGTACTTATTTGTAATAAACCTTCCATATGCAAGCAAGACAGTGTCTGCAGAGGTTCCTTCTTCATCTTCACATCATCGCTGCACAATTAAAAACATGAACTACAGAAA
Organism: Coranthus polyacanthus; assembly: GCA_037367275.1. Lineage (NCBI taxonomy): Eukaryota > Metazoa > Chordata > Actinopteri > Kurtiformes > Apogonidae > Coranthus > Coranthus polyacanthus. Next base: position 23,526,678 of record JAPQRN010000008.1, on the reverse strand, counting down.
TTTTAATGCTTCATAAAAGCTATTCAGAGGTTTTAGTTCAACTCTAAAGCTGACTCTGGAACAGTTAAGCGGTCTAAAGAGTTCATTTTGTTCTGCATATTCCAGTAACAGGCAACGTAGCTGCATTTTACACCTGTACCTGCACAAATATGCTTTAAGCCCAGGCAGTAGGGATGGTGTATCAGAGGGAGAGCTGGGAAATTCTTGCAGTTTAAATAGACCACCCAATTGGAGGATGTGTTTGGTAGAAGGTGTGTGGAGAAAGAGGCATAGGCAGCGCAGCCGAGTTGCCTGCCTGAACTGGCTCGCAGGCATCGCTTCATTAACGCAAAGCATTTGTACCGTTTACTTCTTACCTCTGGTAATAAACCTTTAACACCATGACTCCAAATGGACATAATAATGACTCTGAAACTCACAAACTATGAATGTGACTCCAGATCACTATTATGACCACCTTTTTTTCCATATTCTGGTCCACAGTTGAGGTGTTGTTGGTCTAATCTGCAGCCTTCACCACATGAACCCACCTGTGCCATTGACAGGACAGGGGTGCACCTCACAGTTGTCACCCCAGCCGGCTCCCAGCGTGCAGCAGCACTCCTGCAGGGTGACGGAGCTGGTGAGCACGCTCTCGCACAGGTTCTCATCATTCAGGTGGTAGTAGCACTCCTTACGTTCCACGGATGACGCTGAAGGACGAACAGAGACTGGAGTAAAGTCTACAGATTCACATTTCAACCAAACAGGAAAAAACGAACGAAACAACTGCGTGCCTTTGTTACTATGCTCCACGTCAAATAAAACTAGTCATTGAACGGGGTGGAGTTGTATCACTTGACATCACAGTTGAATGAAAATGACTGGTTTTAAAGCTTCAAAGTGAAACATTTCTCTTTGTTATGACACTGACTTCACTGAGTAGTTCTATTCTGCCAGATACACAGTCTTTTGTTTACAGAACACTGAGCATACAGTCCACAGTCAGGCCTGGATTTGATTATGGACTCATACATAATATGTTGCAATAAAAGAGATACGCTGTTGCTTATATTTGTAACAGTAACAAGCAAAATTCATTGCACTTTTTTATTAATACCTAATTGAATTTTCCCAACACTAATCCAAAAAACAATTTAAAATCTGTAGACCTCACTGCACAGAATTCATTATTATTGATGCATTTAATAAGGTATTTAAAAACCAAAGATTACTGTGGAACGAAAAACTCAGTCATTTTATAATGAGGATGTGAATCATATACTATGTCATGTTACACTAATGCACGACTCATGGTGATTTAATGCATGAAGTAATGCAGGATGTATCGTGAATTCCTGTTGCTCAACATGAAGTAATGATCAAGCAATGATATTCTAACTAAAGATGAAAGACTACAATTTCCAAGTTTAAACACGTCACAGCCTCCGGGTCTTCGAAGGGACACCAGAGTCTGTTCTGTTTGTATGGAGTCCTATGGGAGAAGTGGCTCAGTTCACTGAACAAACTCATATTTTGCAAAAACTGTTGGCTCCACAACAATCAGATGACCTCTGTGATGATCTTTAACATCTTATCCATAGACTAGCAAACTACGACGCCACCTGATAAGATCTAACATGAATTAAATCAGACTAAAGACACATCTTTAGTCTAAATATCTTTGCCATTGGCTCACAGAGATGCATGTGAGCAAAGCTTAAGCTAATAAGCCACAGGTTAGCTGTTATATTTTAACTGGTGAAACGGCCGGTAGAATGTCATTGGATCATGTCATGTGGTTGCATGTGAACGCTTCACACTCTCTTGATTATCAGTCAAGGAATGTTAAATCATATGCCACATTTTGAAATAACAAATAGCACCCCAGGGTGTGATTTGTCTAAGTCGGACTGCTGAAGCCTGACATCAGCTTTGACTGAAGTTTAGAATACATTTTTGCACAGAATTTGGACTGTGGACTGCAGATCAAAACATTTCAAAACACGGCCTACTGACATTACTGACCAATAAACTCTCCTAGAAGACCCCGTGGACCTCAGTGTGTGGATTCAAAAAGAGAAAAACGAAAAACAAGTTACAGAGGCCATGTAAACCCTATGGTTGAACTTTGTACAGTAATATAATATATAATCTTCAAACAGAGACTGCTTAAAGCACTAAATGACTTGCTGACCTTATAAGATCTGATAGTAAGCCTACTTACCAGACTGAATTCATCTAAGAATACAGTCATTTAACATAATGAACAGCTATCATTACAGTCAGACACACTTGTGTCTTAATGATGTGATACTGATCAGAATATTAACTCACATATTCACACAGTGACAGTGATCAGTTTTACTTCCAGACTTTGGCTGCAGCAGCTGTGTCACTTTTACCCTGTAATATATTCCTCAATTCTTCATAGCTGTTTGAATTTATAGTTTGTTCTCTGTTTGAGAACTTTGCATGTCTAGACCTGTCCATGTTTGTGATTGGTCACCTAGTGCCAACTCCGCCCCTTTTTATGTCAACGCACTTAGAAGCAGAGTCAGAAACCGTGGGTTGATAAACCATGTTAAAATGGAAAAAACAGAATTAAAATGGAAAGAGATCCTGGGTCGGTCGAACATGCTTTGTGATGCAGGTTCATGCACTTCACAGGACACACTTAAACGACAGACATGACAAAGTGATATAAAACCACACGTCCACTCGGATGTTAAAGCGGACGGTGTGTCTCACCTGTGGGAACAGCCTCACACTTGGCGATCATGACGTTGTAGTCCTGTCCGCTGGGACACACACAGAGGAACGACCCGTCGACGTTCATACACTGAGCTTCTCCACACACACTGCTCAGCAGCTCACACTCGTTCACATCTGTACAGGAGCAGAGCATACATGCACATCCATGTTAAATAGCTCATTAGCGTCTTATGATTCAGGATCAAATGTGACTGAGAGATGCTACAGATATCAAACATTTGAAAAACAGTAATATGATGCACATTAAGAGTTTCATTTGGTTGTTTGTGTATTTTATCAAGAGTGTATGATGGTGTATTAGGTCCACTTTAGGCTAAAAAACTATTTGAGTGAGAGGAGGGGGTAATATTTTGAGAAAAAAAAACTCAAAATTTTCTCGAAGTTATACATTTGCAAAAAAAAAAATTGGAAGTTTTCTGAGAGTAAAGTCTTAACTTTATGAGAAAAACCTCAAATTAATGTGAAATAAACGTAAATCTTTTCTGAGATTATCAAATCATGAATGAGGTTAGAGAATACATTTACGAGAAATAAAACTACCATATTCTCTGAGAATAAAGTGGTACATTTATGAGAAAAAAACCCACAAATTTCCAAGACATAAACTAACTAAAGTATTTTCTGAGATTATGAAGCTGTACGATTTTGAGAGAAAAAAAAAAAAATCTGACATTTTCTGAGATTAAAGTCATAAATTTCCAAGAAAAATCCAGGATATTCTCTGAGAATACAGTGGTAGATATCTGAGAAAAAAAAACTCAAATTATGAGATAAAACCTTGAGGATTTGTGAGAAAAAATCTGATACTTTCTGAGATTAAAGTTGAACATTCACAAGAAAAGAATCTGAAAAATAGGAAAGCATGTTTACAAATAAAGTCCTATTAATCTTTTGCAAAGCACTTGCTTTCATCTGATGTAAATTACACTACGTCTGACTTAATGTATAAAATAAAACAAACCAAAAATAGAGTTTAACTGAGCAACGACACACAACTGTACAAATCTATAGACATTGACCATGGATTCAGATTCAGCATCACCAATGGGGTTGAACCTTTGTACAGACTGAGAGGCAGCCTTTAGGATAATAGCAGGACAGAAGCCATTTGACTTCTATTCGACACACATTTCTTTTGGCCTGGGAGGTAAAGGAGGTCCGACCAAACGGGGGATTCTGGCAGGAGGTGTTGTGATGAATTGTAGCCATTCACCAGGGAGAAACAGATTTTCACACACTGTTTAAATCACATTCTGTGTGATGGGAAGCAGAGACGCTATCATCACATGTGAGGATCTGAAAACAGACGGCAGGGAAAGAGCAAAGATAGTTGACTTCTATCTTATGGAGAGAGGAACATTCTGTTATTTTGCTCTTTCAGTCTCTGTTTATTAACTGATTTGAGACTAAAATCAAGTCCAAAAGCAATCCACTCTTTTCCAGAAATGCTTTAAGTTCATCATAGTGGTTCTCATTTACAGTGAACTGGCAGCCCTCGGATCAGGGTCTCCCTTCTGTTGGAGGTTTAGAGTCGCCAATATCAGAACAAAGGGTGCAAAAAAAACTTGTTTATTCCCATGACATTAACTCATTTAAACAAGCTGAAGTAGTCATGGGGAGTCTGGTGAATGGGCAGATCATGGAATGAGTAGAGCTGTCACCATGTTGAAATTTGAGTTGACAATTAAGTGTTACACAAATAATTTGTGCTTAAATTATTGTCTATTCTGTTAACTTTAAGTCTAACAGTAGTTCAATTATTCTGGAACCTATGAAATCAATTATATAAATGAAGGTCAGAATTGGATTTTTGTATGTAACCGACTCATATTTGTCTCCTGCGAGTCGAAAGACCACTGTGCACTCTACAACCCTGTCTGCACTCGATTATGGTGATATTGTATATCTTCATGCTTCTTGAATCCACACATCACAGTGAGCTGTGCTTCATCACAGGTGATACTTTTCTCACTCACCACTGGTTCTCCTTAACAAACAGAAGAGATACTGCGTTGCATACAAATGCAATGAAAAAAAATATGAAGCTACACTCTTATTTCACTTGAATATTTTAAAAAGCTGTAGTTAAGTATTTACAATCACACTTGTAAATGTTTTTTCTTAATTGTCAGGATGTATAACGTATGTCTGAGAAGTATCTATCTATGTTTAAACTGTACATGTTCATTTTTTTTATACACAGGTCTGAAGATCTCAATGAAACCATTAAAACAAAGGATTAAAAAAAAAATAACAATCAACACTATTCTTGGAAACCTCTTGTTTAAGAAGCAAATAGACCATGTAGATTACAAAGTATGAAAAAAATGCATGCAATCAAGTAAATATTAGCAAATTCATTGTCCTTAATATGAAGACAAAGTGTCTTTTATGGGCTGTGTCACATTTCTGAGAAGTACATTTTCTGGAGCTGCTGGAGTTTGAAGAGTCACTAAACCCAATAACAAAGCTGTCAAATTGGAAAAGCTGTTCCAGAGCCTCCGTGAGGAGAACGAAGAGGAGAACGGAGATGAGTAAAGATGGAAACCGCAGGGAGAGAAAAGAAAAAGTGTCTGATAAAGAAGAGGGATTGATGAAGGAGAAGGAAGACACAGAGACGATGCACATTCCAAACACTTAGTGGTACACCACCGTTGCTGGGTTTTAATGTGTGTGTGTGTGTGTGTGTGTGTGTGTGTGTGTGAGATGGCTTGGCTGCTGGACTGAACTTGGGTGGGACTCAGC
>JAPQRN010000008.1:23504976-23521079 GCA_037367275.1 Coranthus polyacanthus | reverse complement strand
TGTGTGTGTGTGTGTGTGTGTGTGTGTGTGTGTGTGAGATGGCTTGGCTGCTGGACTGAACTTGGGTGGGACTCAGCAGGTCTGCCAAAGCACAGATGGGAAGTGTGTCTAAGTGTGTTTAAAGCACACACTGCATTGAGGTCTGAATGAGATCGTGTGATGGTTTATGGTATTGTACTTGATGTGTGTGTGTGTGTGTGTGTGTGAGAGAGAGGTTTGGTGTGGCTGGTCACTGTTACAGTGTGTACAGGGGAAGTTTTCTATCAGCAGGGGAAGTCTGTTCTGCCTCTCACTGCTTCCTGTTGGAGGAAATCGGCGTAGATGGAGCTGGATGAACCAGCAGCACCGTCGCTCCAAACCAAACTCACTTCAACATTATTTCCATTTATTCCTCACGGGAAAGGTTGGTCTGCAGTTGGCCTGAGAGAAACAACCGAGGCTAACAGTAACTCGTTCACTGCTGAGTGAATATACTACAGTAACTGCTCGTATATGGCCTTTTTGAGAGGCTACAGAAGGTGTCAATTTTGAACGTTTGTGATAAACTGAAGGATGAAGTGTTCCTGTACAGGCCTGACAAACGAAAAAGGAGGAAACTGTTTAGTGACTAACAGCAGTGGAACAAATCTAACATGACGCAGAATGAGATGGAAGGCTGGAGTAGATATACAACCCCAAATCACAAACATAGTTGGACAGCATGGAAAATGCATAAAAAGGAGGTTAAAAATATTTTAACTTGTACTTCATTGCAGACAGTATGAAGACAATATATTTGATTTTTGTTTTGTCAGGTCAACTTCATTTGATTTGTAAACATCTGTTCTGCCATTCAGACCTGCAACATTTTCCAAACAAAAGTTTGGACAGACGGGTGGTTTAGGATGAGTACCAAGGTAAAAACTTTGAATTATGTGATTTGAAACAGGTGATTGTAATAATGATTTAGTAAAAAAGCAGCATCCAGGTCTAGTTCTTTTGGAGCAAAGAAGGTCAGAGGATCGACAGTTTGCCTTCAAATGTTTGAGAAAATCTTTGAAAGGTTTAAAAATGATGTTCCTCAAAGAAAGATAGGATGGGATTTTAATATTTCAGCTCTATGGTACAGAACAGAATTAACAGATTAAAACTGCCTTTCCCAAACTTCAGGTCAGGACCCAAAATGGGTCGTGGGGCTGTTTTTATTGAGTCGCCAACTGTCAGAAAAATATGATATGTGAATTCATTTTCCTTTTTTGACCTCAACAAAGCCATGAGAAATGTAAAGGAGAGGCCTCGGATGTAAAAGATGAAACAAGATGAAAACAGTGTAAAAGACATAATTCATGATTTGGGTCCTGAGGAGACACAGCATTTATCTTTTGGGTCTTGAGCTGAAAATGTTTGGGAACCACTGGATTAAAGGATTCTGGAGGAATTTCTATGTGGAGTAAAGAGCTCAAACCAAAGCTGAATACCGGTGATCTGTGACCACTTAGACATCAAGAACCGTCATCCATCTATAGCTGATAAAACCACATGGGCTCAGGACTACAATGTGGAGTTACATCCATAAATGCCAGTTCAAAACTTTCCTCTGCAAATAAGGAAGCCTTATGTTAACTGTGATGGACCAGAGCGGACCATCCTATACGTCTCATAGCCCAGAGAAACTGATGGGTGTATATTTACAAATCAAATGAAGTTGACCACACAAAACATTAAATGTCCTTGTCTTCACACTGTCTGCAATGAAATGCAAAAGTACAAGTTCCTTTCCCATATTTAGCATCCAACTTAAAATGAGTCTGTCACACTCGTTTTTATTGGGTTGCCAGTCAATGCCAATTGGAGGGTAAATGTTTGTACTAAAACAGCCATGTAATAAAAAAACTCTGGCAGTCTGTGTTTTGTGTCATTCACTGCACACGCTGCCTCTATCTTCGCTGTCTGTATCGGACTTTAACACGTACCTATTACAATAGGCTCCCGAATACCTCTGTGATCATTTTCAAGTAGTATTACAGCAGCATTTGTTTAATAATAACACACTAAAGTCACAAACCATATGCATACATGTTGATCAGTAAATCAGTGAGTCAAAAGCTTTATTTCAGACACTGGTTGTCAGTTTTCAGTGTAAGTTTGTTGTGAGATGGTGAGAAACATAACATTACACTTTCGCACAGTAGTTTATAGATGTACGTAGATGTTATGTTTATGCAATACTGTATGTCCAACACGTACCCACACAGCTGTGTCCATCTGTGGACTCCTGGTAGCCCTGATCACAGAGACATCTGAAGGAGCCCAGTCTGTTTTCACAGAAGCCGTGAGGACCGCACAGAGTTTCATTGAGCCCGCACTCATCGATATCTGTAAACACACAAACAGTGAATGCACAGTTCACTCTAAAATATTCCATCTGCATTACTTTTTCACACACAGATGCACACACGCATTTCCCAACAAGCACATTTAGGACAGAACATGAAAGGTTGAAACTAAATGCAGTGAATTTAACTGAATACTGACCACTTCTGCAGCTGGTGTTTGAAATAACTTTGTGAAAGCAGACACACTCTTACACTTGAGTCTGAGCCCCCCGCATAAATCATGAGGCACAGAGCAACAAATATCCCTCCTCGTCTAGACAGCCAGCTCAAAGGCTTCCGTCTGCTTCTTTTCCTCTTGTTTTTTTTTTCTTTTCTCTCTATTTTTCTAAGGCAGTAAAGGGCATTACAAACAGATCGGGCAAAAGAGGCTGACACTCCCGCCATGTAATGGTGGAGAAAAGAGAGCAGCATATGCCAAAGAAATTCAGGACTTTTTCTCATCTTTTGAAAGTTTAAAACATCTGTCAATGGTAGAAATGGAGGGATGGAAATAAGGATAAAACGTGAAGCAAAAGAGGCAAACATGATAACTCATTAAGTGTGTTTCCATCCAGCTGGTTCTATTTTCATTTTGTGCATAAAAAAAAAAACCTGAGTGGAAACACCGGAAATTTGAAAAAAATGTAGAAATTTCACAAAACAGTTCTTACACCACGGGAGAGGTGGAAAAGTCAGCCTATCAATAAAAGGTACTGTAAATGCGAATAAGTGCAATGGAAACAGTGAATAATTGTGTGTGTCTGCATGTGAGGAGCAATAGAGAAACTGAAACAGACTTAAAGAAATTATAGTGAATTAAAGACATTAGATTATAGTGAAAGTGGCTCATAGTTATATAGGATACGACATGAACACAGCATTGACCCGATTGTTGCCTCCAGCAGTTTCCTAAACACAGAAAGCTTATTGAAACTCTACAACTGTCCTCTCTCAGACTCTTCTGCCTTTTCCGGTTGGCGACACGGGACCACACATTATCTATCTACTCTAATCACAGGTGAGCATTTGTTTTCTGTCATTTTTAATAAAGAACAACTGATTTCAAAGTGCACGACACAAAAGTGTACAACTTCAGGTATGAAAAGACCTGAAATTAACACTAAAATTAACAATTATAAGCAGACTACTGGATCACTATAAGCTAATTATTTAAACAGCATTTGTACAGGAATGATTCTGTCCCTGGGTTTTTGATCCATATAAGCTTTTGATCATTATAACCATGATCGCTATAATTGGTTTCCACTGTATTTGGAAACCAATTATAAATACAGAAGCCCAGTGTGTCTGACCGTGTGTGTTTTCTTACCATCGCAGGATGGTGTGTCCAGGTTGGCGGTGAATCCACTCTCGCACACACACAGATAAGATCCTTCAGTGTTGAGACACTCGCCGTGGGGAGAGCAGAGCTCTGGTTCATCCATACACTCATCCACATCTGTGAAGACAGAGACGAAAACACTAAGAGGTGTGTGTGTATGGGTGTGTGTGTGTATCTACCCACAGTTCATCACGTATCCACAGCAGCGCCTCACACACTGTTAGACTCGAACACAAACCGGCTTCAGGACTCACCTCTGCAGCTGGTGCCGTTGATCTGTCGGTATCCTCTGGGACAGGTGCAGGTGTAAGAGCCCATGTTGTTTACACAGTCTCCTATGGAACCACAGGGCCTGGCTTCTTCTACACACTCATTCACATCTGAAACACACACACACAAAGGCTACTGAATAATTGGGTGAATTACCCGTCTCCCACTGCATTATATGCTGGGACGTAAAAATGTATCCAAAAATCACCACACATACAATGTGAATTTAAATGACAGAGTTTGATAATTACTGCACATTATATAGATACAGAGGTTTTTAAACATAGACATTTAACATTAAGCTATACTTTGATTGACCTTTCATCTGCTTTTAACTGTTTCCAGCCGCATGTTCACACGATAACCGTAAAAATAGCCGTAAAAATGAAATCTTGAAATGCCTTTAAGTAGACTGTCAAATCAAAGAAAATACAATGTATCAACAATATTTACTCTGAGTTTTCAAATTGAACTGGAAGGATTATAAATCATATGTGCTAATCTAAACTAAACTAAAGCTTGCAGAGAAAAAACAATTTTGTTAACCAAATAAAAAGAAAAAGACAGTTTTGCAAAACATGAAAACTGCATAGAACAATGAACGATGCAACACAAACTACAATGAAATAGAACTGCAGGTAAAAATCTGCTTTGTTTTAGTTTAACCTTCATGTTAGTGGCTCATGGTGAACAAGAATCAAACAGACTGTACAATATGAGACTTTTAATAAACAATAGTTTTGTAAATCATACTTCATGTCATGCATTCCTTCATCCTACTTTTGTCAGCTTCGATAAATCAAGGCTTTCCTCATAATACCTGAAAAACTCTAACACTGACACTAAAGAAAAACTATTCCTACAACTACTAAACAATTCCACAGAATAGAAATAAAAACTACTACTTACAACTACTACAGCTATTTATGCACTTATATAAAACTAACTAGAATTAAACTGAAATGAAAAACCAAACTGAAAGACTAAATAAAAATAAAATCTATTGAAAAAGCTATAATAACTGCTTTTAGTCCTCTTTATCTACTCTCATCTCATCATCATACCGTCACACTGGTCTCCAGCCGGCGACACTCTGAATCCTGGTCCACACTGACAGATAAAGGAGCCTTCAGTATTCTGGCAGTGACCTCTGGTGCAGATCCGCTGATCCTGGCACTCATCGATATCTGAAACATCATCAGCAACAAACAGACACAAGGGACGAGGATTTAATACGAACAACGGACTCGTCTCATACTGACCCTCCTCGTTACTTACTGAACAGATAAAGTAAGAAGTGCAGCAGACTCTGTAAATGCATTAATCAATATGAATTGACTGTTAGGAATACAACTTGTGAACAATAGCAACCTTTCAGCTTCTACAATGCGGGTGTGAACAATGTGGTCGAGTGGAGGGATAATGATACTCTTGAGGTTAACACAAAGAAAACAGAGGAAAACTGTATTTGGTTCAGTATCTGACTGTCATAAAAATTCTATTGTTATACATAATGAAAAAATCAAGCAGGTACTTTGTGTAATGATAGACCATCTGTTATCCTGAAAGAATCTGTTGACAAAAACAAAGAACTTCTTTTCTCTGCTGCCTTTTGAGGCAAGTAGACAAGTTCTTCTTTTGGTTTTTACTCCTGTGATTATGTGTTTTACAGCGTTGTAATAATATATGGTACAAGTAACTTTATGAATTATCGTACCATAAAAATGTACTAACTCAATTTCCAGAAAACTTTGGATATTTTCTAAGTATATAATAAGAGATAAAATCTGTGATTTTATTAAGTCATTTGAACCTTTAACCGATAAAAGAACAAAGAAAAGATTTTCAGAGGTTTCACTGACCAACATCATGTTTCCTTTTTATTACACTTTTTAATCATTTGTCAACTGTCTGAGGACACCAATTGTTGCACTTTTGCAAGAAGAATTTTGGTCCATTCTTGTTGTTTACTAGACTTGAGCCACTCGTCAGTCCGTGGTGATTGTTGTCTGATTCTCCTCTTCATCATGTCCATACATTGTCAATAGGAGACACATGTGGACTGTAGACAGGACAGTCCAGCTCATGCACTCTGTGTCTATGAAGTCACGCTGTTGGACCTGGTGCAGAATGAGGTCTGGCATCGTCCTGATGAAATAACCACGGACCTCAGGGAAAATGTTGTTGATGTCAGCAATATGTCTCTGTAAATTTCCAATCTACATCTTCACATGGATGGTCCCTTCACACATATGCAGGTCAGACATGTGGACACTGATGCAGCCCCAGACCGTCACAGATTCTGCTTGTACACCTTTCACCGATAACAGTCAGGATGGTCTTTTTATCTTTAATACGTAGAACCCGGCGTCCATCTTTAATGAAAAGCAGCTGAAACGTGGACTCGTGTTTCAGTCCATCTGAGATGAGCTCAGGTCCAGAGAACTCACAGTGTTTCTGCACACTGGACTTCCTCCTTGTGTAATACATTTTCAGGTTGCAGTTCTGGATACAATGGTGGACTGTGTTAAGTGACAGCCATTATTGAACTGACTGATAATTGTCTCACAATTGAGCCACAAACCCCTCACCTGTTATCAATTCACCTGCTAATTGTGGAATCTGACACGATGGTGTTACTTGTAGATTCTATAAGCTTTTCAGTCCTAATTTATCTCTGTCCCAACTTTTTTGAGTGTGTTGCAGGCATCAAAATCTAGTCGTGTTTATATTTAAGAAATAAAAGGAGGTTGATCAGTGAAAACAGTGAAAATCTTCTCTTTGTACTTTTGTCAGTTAAATAAAGGTAATACAGGTCAATAAAGCAAATGAATAAATCACAAATTGTAGTTTTGATTGTATATTAGAAAATCTCCTAACTTTTCTGGAGATGAGGTTTGTATATGATACAATTATCTTTATGAATCATAAATATACCATAAAATTGTATTAAGGCTCACGAACAACCTTAATCTCTGACCCCAACTGTGTTCTAAACAGTGAATCCAAACTGTTGTCATCAAACTACAGATACACAGGTCCACCATTAAATAAGGTTAGATTGAAGCACTTTTTTTTTTCTTTTTTTTTTACACCAGTCGATGGTGAAACTAAACCTGGAGTTAATCCCATATCAAATGTACATTGAATGGCCTTGAATATTGTCTTAATGTATTGTAATGTTTTGTTAAACTTATATGTATCCTTGCCTCTAGTCTTAATTTTTGTCTTTTTTGTGACGTATCATCAACACAGACCAACACAGATGCAGTGTTTCCTCTCATACTGTACATAGTATAAGCTCCTGATGAATACTTGGATCTAATTAGATGCTTGAGGGCTAAACACTTCAGGTAAACAGAGACTAAATTACTACTGTGTCATAATATAATTGGTCAATGTAATATTGATATACATTGGCAGTATTGAGAGGCCTTTAATAATTAAACTTGTTTATGCAGCTGCCAAACTGACTGCAGGGTAAATATTGAAATAGTATAATTAGTTGATCAGACTCATAAGGTTTTTTTTCACTGAAAGGTCTGCTGCTGTCATCTATGTCCTGAATGATTTATAACATGAGGAAATGATGTTTCCAGTTTGATCCAGCTTCACTGTGAGGTGCATCAACAATAAGCTAGAAACGAGTGTTTTAGCTTAAGTTTTTGGATTTTGGTGGTGAAGGCAGACTCTCAGGACTGAACGCATAGTTATGAGGCAGAAACTTATTTTAACGGCACTTCATTTGTGCACTTTTATATTTATAGTCCACTTTGACCACTGCAGTTCCTGACCAACAGATTCATCACTGGACCAAATTAGGTACAGTATATCTGATGACCACAGCAGCAAAATCCACAGGGACACTCAGAGTCAGGCAGGACTCCTGGACAAACTTGTGGGGGATTTGTGACTGATTGTGCAACTATTATAAGTGTGACATGGAAATTATTTTTAGATGAGGAGGATAAATCTGCAGTCAGACAGTTAAACTTTAGAAGTGAACAGTATTTAGATATTCTGGACAAGATGTCATTTTAACAAATTTAATGATATGAAAAAATAAAAGCATATCAGACTCAAATACTTATTCATATTGGAACATTCTAGGCTGTTTAACCTCCAGATCAAATATGGTCATACCATAGACTCCATATAAATGTTGGACATTGCACATGAATGTCGTTAAATTCCTGGTTTTGCCGGCCCGGTGGGGGAGCTTAAACTGGTCTGATTTATGCAAACTGGCTGAACTGGCGTGTGCTGACGGAGTCATTGCACTAAATCCAACTTGTTTTGTATTAGTTGGAATAAGCAATATGACAACGTGATTAACAAAATGTGTGTTTATAAACAGACTAACTCAGCTGCTAGTGTCTGATGAGCCGAGGCAGACAACATGAAGCAGATCACATTTCAGTAGAGAGAGAGAGGGAAGATGCACACAGTGCATGTCGCGTCTGTTTACTAGAGAGTTGATGTATTTTTTTGCAGTGATGAGGAGACATGACGGCTTTTTTCTCAAAGAAAACTAAAACTGCACCAATATGGCAACATTTCAGATTTGTAACTTAAGGAGGTGAACTGAAAAACATAGACGAGGCAACATGTTAACTCGAAGAAGCTGCTTCACTCTCCATTTCTTCTTATTTAGTGTTTGTTGGTGGTTGTCAAACCTGCTTCGAGGTGTATTACCACCACTAAGTCACCTGGAGTCGCTATACTCTCATGTTTGAACATTTTTACACCAGCCCAACCCTAATGGACACAACGAAGCTCCCCAAAAGTGAAGCCAAAATGTCTCAACTTCCCCCTGGTGGCGGCTACAGCAAAGATCATAAGCCCCGCCCACTCCATGTTATTCTATGATACATCAGCCAAACGAAAAACTCAAAGCACAAATCCAATACATTTTTCCCCAAGGTGATTTCTGTCTTTTTAGGTAGATTTCAGTAGATAGATCATCATCTTTCTGATCAGTTTGTTGACAGCTGTAATAATCCATCTTTGCCCACAATCCGTCACAAGATGCGGCCGGAAACTAATCAAGTGGCCGGCGGGCAGATGGATGTGACGTGCCTGCATACTGAGCAGACCCTGGCTCCAAATTGCATCACACAAGCAACATGGCAGCTCCTGCAACCGGGGGATTTGATGGCTTTGTTTTTACAGAGTGGGAAAACACGATGCACCGTCCATATTTATATATAGTCTATGGGTCATACTATGAGCTGAATTCTTGACAGACCTGAGGCAGATCTCCTTTAGGTTCAAACCAACAGAAACACAGAGAAACAAACACATTTGGTCCCACAGGAGATGTGACATTTCCCTGCATTTGGCAGTGTAATGCAAACATCTGTGAGCGGGGTTATTAACTTCTATAAAGGACTCTGCTGCATGGCCTAATTATTTCCTCTCGTCACCACCGTCACTCTGTGCCACCCCACTGTGGCTTGGCTCGTCCTGAGTGGTGTGTGAACAGGGAAAACCTCAGCGCTAACCCCGTGTCACATGGGACACGGGAGCAGCAGAGCACTGAAAGAGGAGAGATGGGCACACCTTCGGTTTCTGGTAGAAATAAGACCACTTCCAGGAAAATGTGGGCCTGCTCTGTGTGGACTTTGGAAGAGTTTGTCGGTTTTGCTGCTTGATTGGTGGGATATTTTATCCTGTGTGTGTTTCCTGAGCTGATTTCTCTATGTGTTGATGGGTAGACAGTACGTACCGTGAGGTTAGTGTGTAATTGCTTCTTCCAAGTCCAACAAAATGAAACTGCCTCGAGTTGAGGTGTGAGGGAAACTGTATTTAAATACTGAACTAAAGAGGCAGGATTTGTACACAGCATGAGATGCAATGCAGTCCCATAATTCATTCAAATATTCAGACATGTTGAAACACTGAATGTATGTAGAAATACAGTTGGAGATTGTGCATTTTTTTTACTGTCAACTGTGCATCAATCAATCAATGATATAATATATTTGAATATTCAAAAATTGTGATCCATCCGTATTGCATATCATCCAGCTTGTAACATTTTTACTCACCTACACATCGGCCTCCCTGTGCCAAGAAGCCATGAGAGCAGGATCCACAGTTGTACCCACCGGGTACGTTAAAGCAGATACCAGATGGACACACCGTCCTGTTTTCACATTCATCAATATCTGCAAACACAGAACGCAACAGGGTTAAAAAGAATCAAAAATATATCACCTGGTAATAACAATATCATTTAACCTATTGTGTCTTTGGTTGCAGCAGCAGACTGATTGAACAGATTTTTTGGGAAATTCCTTGAGACATGTCGACAAAATCCAGCTACCTCTGTAGAATCTCCTGTAAATCTAATGAGATGGTGGCTTTTCAATGAACTCCAGGATTTGACAGATCTGAGGAAAATGGCATTTTCCTGCTCTGCTCCTTGGGCATGGAATAATTTACATAAAGACCTAAAATCAGACACATTTATGTCAATGGATGAATTGCAGGGCATCATGAAGACATGGAGGTGTGATTTTTGAGAGGCCTTTGTGTTTAAAAAACGGTTGCTTTCTGTATATTTAATAATATAATGAATAGTAATTCAATTAGCCAAGTTTTGTTTCTGGATGATGTGAAAAATGCTAAAAGCTCCAGTGTGTACGATTAGGATCTAATTCCAGACATGGAATGAAATATTTATAATCATGTTTTCATTAGCTTATAATTACACAAAAATAAGACCTTAGAATGTGCCGTTTCTAGTCCACCATGTTACTCCGCCTACAGTACTCAGAATGGACTTCCTCTTCTTTTTTCCATTTTATAGCTGGTGGCATCAGCATCAGTGCATTACCATCAAATACTATGTTTGAGTGTGGACCAGACTTAATATTCCCTTAACTAAAAAACCCAGAACAAACACAAACAAACACAGACTCTAATGAGGGACTTTAATTTAGCATGGAAAAAAACAGTCCAATGTGAAGGTGTGGGGGGAATTCACGTCACCAGTAGATGCCACTATATATCACACACTGAACCTTTAAACGAGATCATGTAAAATAAACATTCAAAATGTGAATTGTCCAGGACACTGAAAAAAGAACATTTTTATATCAGTATGGCCGGTCCTAATGTGTGTATATTATATTATATATGTTGCATTTGTACTACATTGTTTGTCTGTATGGTTGGTACCTTGGCCAGATCTTCTTTGCAATAAAGCTTAGAATTATTGGACCACTACTGATGTAGTGTTAAAATGTGTTTTGTTTGTCCTCCTTTGTAGACCTTGGTGAAGTTATGTTGCATTTATTCCAAGTCTCTTTGCAGTGACTCTCTCACTGTCTTCTCATCATCACACAGTTCTTTTCTCTTCGTTGAGTCATGAATCACTTTGGATTATCTTAACCGTATACATGTAGCTGATGCACATCATAATGATGTCTCAAATATGTTTTTGGTCATCTAGTGTTAAATTCAGAAATGTCACTACTTCAATATTATTATTTATTGAATGTATCTTCTTCTTTTCAGATTTTATCATTGTCAGATTTTTATTATGTCTAATATATACATTTCAAACAAAATGATCAGTATTGAAGGGTTGTTACAATGAATTTCTACAAAATAAAAAAAAATCACAGCTGGTCTAATATTTTTTTCCAAATCTGTAGAATTTTCTTTTATCTCAACTAGCCTTCTGGTTAAATATAGGTCAAATAAAATAAAAGCATGGATGGAGGGGACAGAGCCGAACATTCAGACGACCATCTTTGTCCCAAATGAAATATATTTTTAATTATCTAAGCATAATGAAAGTACAGAACAAATGTCTTTGTTGTTAGGGAAGAAGCTGCTGTATTTTTCTCTAGACCAAAGTATTGGAGGATTGTGTGGACAGACCCGGGACCTAAAAATGTATTAGGACACATGCAGTGAAGATTGTAACATAAAACACATCATCAGGTGTGAGGACAGTATGTATGCTATGCTTGGTCAAACATAAGCTATACACTAACAAGTGCATACTAATGGAATTATAAGTTGGTGGAATTTTGGACGAGCCTGGCGACCGCACCGTTACCGCGGCTGCACCACCCTCCTCCTGCTTCATCCCACTTATTGGGATATAAATATGAAGCACTCTGTCATTACGCGGTTTCCTGCCATTTCAACACAGGTTTCCCCACCCACCAAAATGATACTGAATTAGGGCTGTGAGGGCAAACAGGCCTGATGCTTATTTCCTCACAGCTGCAATAAAATCTGGTCTCCTCAGCGGGGCAGGATGAGGGATCAGGTTATGACTTTTCAGAGTGCTTTATATGCATACGTATCTAATAATAAGATTAATAGAAAAACAGACTCAAGGGGAGGAGGTTTTGGATATATTTCTTAATCTAAAAAAAAGCCGTCACTCTGAGTGCACACACGGCTGACCTGACTTTTCTACGATCCACTTTTTGACTGTTTTGACAGTTGTTAATATGGAGTTAACCACCATTTACATAAAACTTTAGGTCGGCATTCTTTAATGCATTAAAAAGATGGAGACAAACATATCACCGTATCCAAAGCATAGAATATACATAGTGTATGTCACCGTCCCTGGGGTGGAGACGGGAAAGACATATTCAGACATCTTGTACTGTCTCAAGATTAGCATCTCTGCAGCTCTACCAAAAGTTGAAGTTTTATTTATTTGCTGCAGCAGAATTGCTCTACTGAGTTACCCCTGGAGGATTCAAATGTGATTTCATTTCTAACATGATGGACAAAATTGAGCAATGCAGAAAAGTTGTTTTTGTGATGAACAAAAGAAAAAATAAAACACAAATAGCATTTGAAAAATGATCAAACACACCAACTTGGTGAAAAGCCAACGAACAACTTACTTAAGAATTGTTCAATTATTTATGAAGTTGTTTTTCACACCTGTGCTAAGACAATTTAGGTTCAGTGTGAAACGAACTCTGAAGCAGTTTGTTTGTGGTGGGAACATGATCCGGCCTCGTTCTAACCTAACTGCAAAGGTGAACTCTGCAGGTTTGGGCCAAGTATGGCCAGGCGTGCTTTGCATTCTGGGAGCTTGCTGTAGCAGCTGGGGTATTAAATTGTAACTTTACCCCCATTCTGAATCTAACTCCACTGCATGATTCTTTAAAGTGCTAAAAAGTCAAGAGGCTGAGAGCGAGGTGAGGAGGGTCTGAGGAGGAGGAGTGGATGTGTGACAGCAGTACTTCAGGGACATCAGGACAGAGAGTCACCTATGTAGAACCATAGGAGGGTTCACAGTCCCTCAACAAAAAGAGCAATTCTACAGCCTGTATTGCTGTGCATTGTGGTGTTTTAATATGTTATTTAGGATTCAAACTGAAAGTCTTATGAGGAAAAAAAATTCAGAACAGAGCGATGTAACTTCAGTTCCCTATCAAAAAATGAACAAGGTTTATCACACTCCAACTGAAAGGCGGGTGGACCGAACACCTCTGGTTAGAGGCATTAAAAACAGATTTTTAATAAATATTTTTAGTCAATTTTTATGTGTATCATCACCAGCATTGATTTGTAACTAAGTCATATAATTCACAGCAATTTACAGCTCAAGAACATGTTTTACTGTTTAGTATCACTTTAATAGTGATAGTCAGGGAAACAAGACCCTTCACTGGAGGGTAATTTCCTGTATCAGTGTCACATGGTTTCTCCAGGCCCCGCCCCTTTAACAGACTACAGGCAGAGTCTGTCCCATTCATTCCTATAGGAGAGGTGAAGGTGATTTACAGATTTCGACAGATTTTGTCACCCAAAGTCACCAACTTTTTGCAAACCACATTCTGACATTAATATGATCTTTATCAGACACACGGATCAGGAGAAACTTGACTTTGTTTGAGGCCTGTCTCTGTCTCAGCGCCGAACTCTCGTGTGATCTCACAACACAAATCTCGTTGGAAGGAGGTTCAAAACGAGTGAGATAATAGTGAATAATAATTATAATAAAATAATGTTACTTACCCATAAAAAAATAATATTAGTTTATTATTATTGTATTTAGACCAATTTAATCTACTTTCATACATCTACAACATTCTCAACCCTTCTGACCACGCCCATTTAGGAGACAGGAAGTGTGTGCCATTTCATATCATTGGCGAAGCAGTGAAGCATCTTTGTAAATGGAAGATCTTAGGTACTAGAAAATGCACCTCAGGACACAAGACCTTCTTCCTGTATTGACTGTCTTTCCTCCACTCTAGACACATCTGAGTAAGAGTAAGAGGAATGAGAATTCTCATGTGGTTTGTGGTAATGCATTTTGGATCACTTAGATTTTGAGAAGAAACTGAACCAAGGTGAAAAAAAAAAAAACTTTGCAGAGTTTAGTCCTAATTCCATCCATTGTTTCTTTTGCAGCTGCTGGGTGTGTTTTAGTGTTTCTACATAAAAAAAAAATGTGTGTGAAGGAAAAACATGTAGTACTTCAAATGAACATGTGAATCTGCTTTGACTACATGAACATTCGATGCTTACCGACACAACTGGTCCCCTCTTCATCCACCAAGAATCCCAGTGGGCACACACACAGGAAACTGCCTTCTGTGTTCCTGCAGCGACCGCCAAAGCACAACGCCGGGCTTTCCACACACTCATCTACATCTGGACACACACCAGAACACACAGCGTCAGACCAAAAAATGCCACCGTTGGACAGAACCCAGCACTTACTCCCTTTATGCAAATATAGCTGCGGTCACTCAGTATTTTAAAAGCAAGGGCCAAATTTAGAAGTTTTAGATTTAGAGCAGTTTATGTCACAGAAGAAGAGAAGAATGAGGCTCTGGGCTTGTTTCGTCAGTTTCATTCTTTTCAACAGCACAATTCATTTGATCCAATTACAGAGTCAAGTCAAATTTATATTGGTATCATACAGCAATACGTTTTCATACATCTAGGCCACGAAAAACAAGCAAGACATTTTGTCACACCTGTTACATAATGTGAACTGTTGCTGAGTTTTGTGAAATATTTGATTTTTTAAATGTTTTATTTTCTGAAATGTTGTTTTCTATGTTCAATTTTTTATTCAGAAATGTGTTTTTCTAAAATATTGTGTTCTATGAAATGCTGTATTTTCTGAAATGTTTTGTTTTCTCAAATATTGTGGTTTTCCGAAATGCCGGTGTGTTTTGATCCTCAGGGACCACCATAAAGACCACTAACTACTCCATAGTAACTGAAACCCCCATACCTCGCACACAGCTTTCTTTCGCCAGTACCACATATCTTAGGGACAAAATGACCTTTGACCTCAATAACTGCACTAACTCTTGGCTTCCTTACCTACACAGGTGTTCTGGGCGTGGTCCAGGCGGTAGCCCTCGTCACAGTGGCAGGTGTAGCCCTCTGCTGTGTTGTAACAAATGCCCCGACCACAGATGTAAGGGTTGATCTGGCACTCATCCACCTCTGTGTCAAGAGAGAACAGTTATAGAACTAATAACAGGTATAAAGAGCCACAAGAAGGCGCAGCACATCATGAGAGTACAAGTTAACTGCCTAATGTAAAGACACCGCAAGTTTACAATGTGTACATAAAGAAGCCACAAGCTGTTAAGTCTAAGAGGCTCAAACTAACTGAAGTGAAAAGAATTTGACTCATGTGATTCATATGTTTTTTTTCATCGTTTTGCCCTGATGTTTTTTCAGACCAATTAAGCTGCAGTTTACATTCACGTCCAGACTCATGTACATCATTTAATGTTTTGTCTGGTAAGCTTTGTTTGATTTGTTAATATAAATCCATCCTTCCATTGAGGCCTGTGACACATTCCATAAAGAAGAAATCACTGCTTTCTGTTTTTATGTGTATTTTCCATACCATCCCAACTTTTTCCAATCTGGGGTTGCAATATATGTAGTGAAGACTTTGAAGGAATTTAATAAAAAGGTACTCAGTGTATTTTATGGTGAAATGGTCGTCACTATATTGACGTGATTCCAGTGAATCGTCTCCAGTGACTACATGCTGTCTGCACTTACGGACTGTTTCTACAGAAGAGTATGTTTTTGAATAATGGACGGAGGGATTTTTACAGAACGTTACAATCTCACAGTGAAGTTTTGGATATAAAATGTCATCACTT
>JAPQRN010000008.1:23466459-23481141 GCA_037367275.1 Coranthus polyacanthus | reverse complement strand
ATTGCGAGCCACTACAGTGCAGGCTCCTTTTCTGCTCCTTTTCACTTTTAATTCTTTGTTGTTCACACTATCATGTATTCTCTCTCTCTCTCTCTCCGTCTTCTTTTAGTAGTCTATTTATTGTCTTTTCAACTTTGCTTTTAAATGAATGGTAATGCAATACATTTTGTTAAATTTAATGTAGAAAAATGTATGGTAATGTTTCTCACTGTTCTGTTGTTTCAATATAGCCGTTTCCTAATATTTAAAATTTCATGCCTTTAAGCCTTAGACACTGGAGTTATTTTTTAGTTGAGACAGAAGTACTACTCATGCTGCTCATAATTGAATTGGTTCTTTTTAAATTCCATTTTAAGCTTAGATTAGATTAGATTCAGCTTTATTGTCATGGCACAATACAAGTACAAGTACTCAGCCAACAAAATGCAATTTGGGATCCAATCCAAATAGTGTGCAAATAGTAAAAAGGTAGAGTAAAGCAGTACAAAAAAATGAAAAAGTAAACAGTGCTGTGCATATACATATATATATACTGTATATATAAACTCTTATATGACCTCTTATATATAAAAGAGCATGTCCTGGAGCTTCTAACTGCACTGATCTGCTCTTTAGGAATGCACCTGAACGATACCTAAAATAGTTGGACACTGCAGACCGTTGTGCGTTACATTCTCTGTGTGTCCATCTCTTTATATCCACAGACTTTTGCACTGGTTGTCATTTACTTATAAATATCTCCTTGGGCTGCTTCCTTTTCATAATTGTACATACATATGTAAAACCGAAAGCAGTACAGTCTGCGCTCAAAATATTCTGCAAATGGAATTCTGCTTGGAATAATGTACAGAAAGACCTGAAACTGTCAGGAATCAAATTCTAGGGAGGGAGAAAATGCTCTTGGTCGATGCTGCCGCTTCTAAAACTGCACTACACATCAATTTTGAAGTTGTCCTTAATTAGTCCTTGTAGACTGTAGATATTGTATTTATTCATACGTAGTGTATCAAAGTGTATGAAATCTCTATGAAAAGAGATTTTAATCTCACCTGATAAGCTGGACAGAATAAACTGTGCTGTTTATTGTATGTGTGCTGTGTCAACTTGTGTCATCATTTCTCAGGCTACGTCTCTGGTAGTCAGAGTTAGATCTTCACTGACAGATGTGATGTGATATGAGGTTAGAAAACACATCTTCAATCCTCAGGAATGTTCACTTGCTGCTTTAAATCACTCCACTCCTTGTTATGAAAGTTACATTAAGATGCATTTTTGTTCAGAGTTTTTGGTCTAGAATACATGAGCCTTTAACTGTTAGACAGAGGCTGAAAACACCTATTGTTTAAAAGTATTTAATCATTTTTGAACTGCTAATCCTATTCATACACTTTACAAAGTCAGGTAAAGTGGAATTCCTCAGCTTCTCATTTCAGTGTCCTCTGTTCTGATACAACAGCCTTTTGTATTTATTCTGAAGTTTTTTGGACACATAGTACATGGTCAGTGAATGACATACAGGAACACACCTGTTTTTCACTGAAAACAATTAGGATAATATTATAATAAATAGCTTAAGGTTCTCCTGAATCAAATGATGTTTGATCTCAGGCACTGACTGACAAAAAAGACTAATGTTGTAAGATACCATTTATCTCCTGAACAAACAATAGTAATGCCTGGCCTATGTTTGAGATACTGTCCTGTTACCCTACAGAGAGTCCTCTCACTGTCACTGTCTTCAGCTAGCAACAGGCAAAATAAAGATGCTGAGCCAGAGCAAGTAGGAAACGTTATATGACCCTTGTGCTGCTCGGAGTATTAAAAGACAGGTGACTTTCACTCTGGAGTTATTTCCAGAGAAGGAAAAGCACTAAATGCCTTGGTGGCATGTGGTGCCTGCTCCTGCTACGAGGCTCTTTTTAGAGGGCTTCTTACCCAGCTACAGTGTGTGTGTGTGTGTGTGTGTGTGTGTGTGTGTGTGTGTGTGTGTGTGGGGTTAGGGAGGGGGCTGCCAGTCTGACTGAGGCTGTGCTTTTTATGTTGTAGCTGACTATTCAACCTTTCTCCCTTTATAGAACTATGGCACTTCACAACTTCCCCCCATTCAACTGAGGAAAAGTATTACATGTAAACAGTTTCACCATTTAATTTAAAACAGCTGAATACATCAACCAACTGTTCAAATACACATCCTGCCTCACCTTAAGCACTAGAATAACTTTTCTCAGTCACAATGACGCAATACAATTTTTTTTATAATTATACGTCATCAGCTGTGTTTCCATGGCCCCTAATATTTAATTTACAATATGCATAACAAACCAATCGGAATAAAAATGCATCATGTAACCACTTTTAGAAAATGTCCCCACTTTTGTGGAAATGTGGTTTGTAAATCAAACACCTTAAGTACTCACATGGTTTCTTTGGACACTTTTGACATTTGTGGAACCCCCAGGACGTCCCGATGGTCCCGCAGCACTGATCCTGTTTAGTGAGACCAGGAAGAGCCTTCCCACACTGACACCGACAGATGGACCATCACACGGAGCGGGACACACAGAGAGGGACACAGGAATTATTCTACATCTGTATCTGAATCCACAGTGTGTCTATCTCTTATTTTTTTTCTCTTAACAGAAAATGAACGCAACGTGTAAGAGAATGTTGCTGCATGAGGCCCATTGTGCCCAAGGTTCTGTGAAACAAAAACTGACAAATAATGTTGTATGATACAACAGCAATGTTTTAAACATTCATTCCATTATTTTAGAATTTCTTGCATATTAGAGGATTCCTTGTTTTCGAAGGCTGTATATGCTGTTCATCAAAGTGATATATTGGCTCCACAGATATATTGGTGATAAGTAGTTCCCATTAGAAGTGTTTGAGTTGTTTGCAGCTGTCATACACTGGTCCTTTGTGACAGTGCACTGCCTGCCCTACCCTACCCACCATAAAAATATGACCACTGGTTACTTGACAGAAAATATTACTGAGTACATTTAAATCTCTAAAACAATTCAAATGTATTTTACAAAGTTAATCAAATGTGCTTCAAAAGGTTGAGTGACATTTACTGAATGTTTCACAAACATTCATTTAGATTCACTAAGTCCCTGAGCATTTCTGTCTTTACTAATTCTCTGGATAAAAAATAGTTTTATTTTTATTTTATTCATTTATCAAGAAATTAAAAGAAAATAACTAAAAAAAACAACATTGCAGTTATCAAAGTATTGTTAAACTAAGTCGGTCAAATGTAGCACAATGAAAATTTTATGTAAAAAATTCAAATTTAGTTGGAAATTCAAAAATCACTGAAACTAATGACTTTAATGATTAAAATAAATGCATTTCCTTACTTTTTCACATTAAAGGCTACTCAGTATTATATCATTAGATGTTTTCTACTGAAAGTGGGTAAAATTTAATAAACAAACTATTTAAACAAATGATTTAAATATGTTTAATTCATTCATAATTATTAAAATTACCTTTAGCCTATTCTATTCAGTATTAATTCACTCCAGTTTCGGTTTTTAGAGTATAGAGAAAAGCCACATGTCCTTAAATATAATCAAATTGTCTTGTAATAAGCAAAAACAAACAAAAAAAATATAATAATAATCTGCCAGTGGGGAAACCATAATTTTGCTAGCATAGATTTCCTAAAACCAGAATAAAAGTCTATCCACTTAAGGACCATAATGGATC
This sequence comes from Coranthus polyacanthus, assembly GCA_037367275.1. Lineage (NCBI taxonomy): Eukaryota > Metazoa > Chordata > Actinopteri > Kurtiformes > Apogonidae > Coranthus > Coranthus polyacanthus. Next base: position 23,477,424 of record JAPQRN010000008.1, on the reverse strand, counting down.
AAAAAATGCCAAAATGTAAGTAAGTTGTGCTTATTCCTCTGCTGAGATATTATGCCAACCATTGTTTTAGCTTGTTACATTCAACTGTCAACATTAGCTGGAATGTGTTACTAAGACAAAGTCAGCTATATTTTTAAAAATTAGATTACGTTTCTAATCAAAAACATACTTGACAAGGACCAGAGTCAAGGCTTTGTCACTTTGAGTGTGTACCTGACTGCCTGCAGTCTCCTGGAAGCAGCGGCCCAGTGTGTTCTTCGACGTGACTGGTTGGTACTGTGGGATGTGGTATCCATGCTGACCAGGGTAGACCACGTTGTATCCGTGGTGCTGGATCTTCTGGCTGCTCTCGGTGTGGTGGTAGGTGTAACTGGTGGAGGAGGAGGAGGAGGAGGAGCCTGGCTGAGGGCCTTTCAGTGTGTGTCCGTTGTTGTGGTAGTTATCCAGCTGGGACACCTGGTGGACCTGAACCGAGGCCTCTGGAGGATGTTTGATGTGGATGTTCACAAAGCTGGGGCTGAATACTTGAGAAACACAACACAACATAACACAACAGGTGTAAGTAAAGAGAATACAGATCAGGGATTTTCTATTCAGCCTGTGGAAACAGTCTTCTGTTGTTCTGGAGGAGTTATTTTAGCATCGTTTATCTGACAAAAAGGACGTGTAACTTTAATTATCAACTAAAAGCTGCACTGCACAATAGCACAACACCAAAAAGAGTGTGTTGTTCCTTCATTCAAACATGGTGGTTCATCACGGTTTGTGGCACCACGATGCTGCTGTTACTGGAGAGCTCACATTCATTGACGGAACTATGGATTCCACTATGTACTGTAACATTTTGAAGGAGAAGATGGTCCTTCCCTGTGAATGTTTTTGTCAAAGAGCTGTATTTCAGCTCAACAATGAGCCAGAGCATCGCTCCAAGCAGAATACTGCCTTTCTGAAGGAGCGGACTAGCATGTCACCTGATCTGAACCCAGTCCAGCACTTGTGGAACATCCTGAAACACAAGGTGGAGGAACTTCAGGTGTCCAACATCAGGCAGCTCAGAGAGACTTGTGCAACTCCAAAGTGCAAAGGGTGTACTCACTTCTGTGAGCTTCTGTAGATGCTTTTTAATTCCTGGACTGTGTCTGAAATCACTCACTACTCCCTATATAGTCCACTACACAGTGAGTTTGCTGTTTTGTGGTGCTATTTGAATGAATACTGAAAATGATTCTACCCTATACAGTTGACTCAAAACATCCCACAACACATCATGAAAAGCAGTGACCACTACATGTACACTACTTTCTGCTGACAGTCCCACAATACAGTGTTTCAACACAAATTGACAAGTGCCCAAAATCTGTGCCGCTCACTACTGAGTGAACTAATGAGAGGTTATTATATCGGGAGGAGTTAATGACTGAATAAGGGAGTGATTTCAGACACAACCTTGGGGACTTTTATTTGTAAAATAAGCATTTTTATGAGAACATTTTCGAATAAAAAGAAAAAAAGATTTTTTTAAAAATCCCTAGATTAATTAACCGATCAAAAAACAAAACATAAAAGAACAGAATAATTGGTAGTTGCAGCCATTGTTGACAAAGAGGAGTAGGAGACATGTTATGCCAGTGTTTATCCATGTTTATTAAGCTCATTTTCTACAGATTGCAGCCGTTCCTCCTCCAGAGCTGTACCATTTTACATTAGTGAATTGTGGTTTTTTTCCCGACTTTCAGGCAGTCTTTGCAGTGCATGACTTGAATTAAATTGGCTAAACCATGCATCCTAGTTTAGAGGAAGTTTAACGATAAAGAAGAGGAAAGTTTTACTCAGTTTCCAGCCGCAGTTTCCACAGAAAACCACTTGTTTAGCCTTTAATTGACCCGCTGGCCTGTGGGCTCTGTTCACTCACCAGGATTCTGGCCGTTGCTGTAGGTCAGAGGCAGAGTGTGAGTGGAGTGGACCTGGGTCTGACTGTATCCGCCGGCCGTCTGCTGGTGCTGCTGGTGCCCGGCGTGGACCGGCATCTGGCAGAACTTTCCGGTGAAGTTCGGCGGGCACTGACACTTGTCTCTGGCACTACACTTCCCGCCGTTTATACACGGCAGGTGACACACCACTGAGAAGAGAAAGATGAAAGGATGATGCACTAACGGCCACACACACACCAGAGAAGAACATTATAGGACACATCTCTGAGCTTATTTGGTGTCGTGTGTGTGAGTTTTCAACACATCTGACAGTAATTAGGCTCAAGTACGTCATCGTCAGATTGGCTGCATCTGGAGGCCGAGCTCCAGCTCTCGTAAACATCTTTGGGAAAAAGTGAAATGCAGGTTGTTCTGTTTCTCTGCGGCTTTGTGTGATGCATTCAGGGCTGCAACAAAGCTCAGGAAATCTAAAACATGACTGTCAATCCACAAGGGTGCATTTCAAACTTCTGTTATTGGAAAACAAGGGGAAAAAAAAGATTTTATTTTCTCATTCTGTCAAGGTTTATTTAAACCCATAAAATATACTGAATTGAAGACGTTGTTATCATGAAAACCGAGTAAAAGAAAGACTTTTGGGTTTTCCCTCAGTTTGTGGAGGGTTTAAGTGTTGTAATGGCTTCGTTTGTTATTATTTGACTAAAAGCTCTGCACTTCTGCATAATTTTGGACCTATATCATTTCAGTTTTGAAAATATCTCAAAGAAATGTGAAACAAATCTGCTCATTGATAAAGTCAACAAGCAATTCCAAAGCTTATTTTCAGAATTAAAAAAACTGTCTATTGGGGCTATTATTGGATCTTTTCTCAGAAGAGTTGTTCTGTTTCTTCAGCTTAGTTGCTGCATCTTTTAAAGGTAGTGGAAATCCAGAATAAAACTGACAATAAAAACTGTAAAAGGCAATTCAGCAAAATCAGATTTCTGCAGGTTTCATCAAGTTGAATTTAAGACCTTTTAAAGACCTTTATAAATGTAGTTCAACCTATTTAACATCCAGTTATGCTACAGCCAGGACTTGGTGATTCTCGCGATGTGAAAACAGAATATTGTGTGATGAGAGGCTTTTGCAGGTGCCTTTTTACGGCACCTTTCTGTTGTTTTGATTTCCCATGTGACTCTAATGCCTTTATATACCTTACTTTAAACTGGTAATTTGAGCGTTTTCTTGCACCAGGCTTCAAAATCAAAATTTACAACAGGCTTCAATCAAGCACTACATCACTTATTAAAAACTGTCAAATCATATTTAAGACATTCATTTTAAGACCTAAAATTCAATTCTTGGATTTTCAGACCTGTGGAAACCCAGAAAATAATAAAACATTAAGACTAATTTCAGTCATTAAAATATAAATGACAGTAGCCACTCAAAGAATGAAGTCAATTTTGAAGCTTTGTCCATTAATAATGCTGCTGCTCTTTAGTCATCAAGTAGAAATGTAGCCCAGCACAACAAGGTGTGAACTGAGCTGAAGCAGAACACACAGAAGAAATATGTAACCATCGAAATATCTATGTACCAAGTCACTTGAAATGACAATGTGATGCTGGTCTGTAGTATCTGCAGCGGTGGAGGAAGTATTCAGACCCTTTTCTTCAGTAAAAGTACAAGTAATCCTTAATTCAGTAAAAAGTATTAAGTCTTATCAGCAAAACGTAGTTAAAGTGTGAAAAGTCAATATAGTAAAACGGTCCCTGTCAGTGTTTTACTATTATATATGATGGATGTGGATTCGTATTACTGCTGCGTTCATGTGTATTAAGGTGTATCATTTCCATAATCAAAAATTAAACTTGTGAATATCAATCTGTCCTCCATCGAAGCTTTTTTCCTTTTCCAAAATTAAACATTCTGCCAAAAGATTGGATGATCAGGGTCCCCCTGAGTACTGAAAAATACTAAATACACTTGATTCACATTGTCCAAGCAAAAACTAAAAAAGTTGTATTTACAATCAATTTGTAACAAAATAACCACAGCAGGAAATGAAACAGACTGTTCTCCATTTTAATAAATCATTTTTGCTTAAACACCAGTCACAAAATACCATAGTCTATGTAGTCTAAGTAACTGATGTGCACAGCTGCACAGTGGTATCAGGAGGATAGAAAACTTACAAAATCTAAATCAGGAAATTTCTATCCAAATCTGAGTTATACTTACAAACATAAGATGTGGTCTATCTGACTTTCTTCCACTGCCTGCCAATTATTTTACCAGGTTTATTTAGCTAAAATGCTGGATGGCTGTTGTTCAATCAGATGCAGTAACTGATGTCTGGGTTATACCGTTATACAACCCCCTCTGAGGGAGAAAGTTCAGACAAATAAACGTTTATTTCTACTACTACCTCTAACGCTGCTATACAAGTGAATACAAATCACACCAGTCCCTCGTCCACAGCAGGAGACGACAGACAATGTCAATGGAGACTCACTTAAACTGTAGAAACTGTTGACCTGACACTGGGAATACTCTTAGATTAGATTTATGTCATAAGATATTGTGTTAACCTAACCAGATTACTGTACTGAATACTGTCACTAAACAATCCATCATTAAGATGACATCATTAGTTGAAGTTAGCTTATCAGCCTAACCTTTGACAATGAAGAATTTCTTGTTGTTCACATCCCAACCAGCAGCAGCAACAACAATCCACAAAGATATTTAACAGTCTATTTTCTACACTTTCATCCTGCGGCAGTGTTAGAGGGTGGATTCTCCTCCACAGGTATATTCTGCTGTTAATATCGAAAAGAGGAGCTCTGGCACAGACTTCACTGTGAACTGTATATAGATCTGAAGTGTCCAAAACTTATCACATGTCTTTGTTTTTAATTCTTTTGAGAGGTGAAGTATTCACAGCTTGAAACAGATGTTAAATTGATGGGGCCATTGTTGACCATCATGTGGAAACGATGTTTTTGCCAGGGTTCTGCACTGTCACATGATTATGAATAGGACCTCCTTATAGTAGATATTTTGGATTGTAAGTTAAATTAGTCTTTATTGGCCCCATAAGGAAATGCCTTCTCAGTATTTTAATGTGTTCTCTGCATTTTACCCATCATAGTGTCTTAGACAGCATCACTAGGAGCAGTGGACAACCCCTGAGACAGTGCAAGGTAGGATATTCTAAATTATACATCAAACCAGAGCACTTGGAGAGGACATGCAAACACAGAGGTCCTGCTCCGACCAGGGATTGAAACCAGGGCCCTGAATCTGTTGCATCCCGAGTTTAAGGTTGAGCTCATTTGAGCTATATTATAAACTGTTGGTCTATTCAATCTACAGCAATGCATCATATAAGATCATCACATGTTTGTTACATTGCTGTCCTGTGAGAACCACATATCTCTAAAAAAATCAACTTATCATGAGCTCAGAAAAACAGGCCTGTTTTCAGCTTTGCGTCGATGCATTCCAGTTACATTCCACCGCTGTTCTCTTTCCTAAATGCTGTAATGAGTTCTGAAGAAATGTAAAACAAGTTCCCAGACATGCAGACAAAACAGACACATGGTTCAAAGCTGGATTTGACATATCTCCAGCTCTCGCTGATTCATTTCTTCTCCCCCTCTTATCTCTCCATTCCAAAGACACTTAGTCCTCACACCGTCTGCTAAGAATTACCACAAATCTGTGAAAAGGAAAGTGATACTACTTATGATTCACATGTGAAAACTGCAGCATCGATTACTCACCACATTATCCCGCAGTTATCTCCTCTGGGGTCACCACACCATTACACTTTGAGATAGCTGTCCAAACCATCAGCCCTCCCTCAAACTTTACTTCCTTCAAATCCTCCATTATACTGACGTAAACACATCAATACTTTTGTTTTGAACTTCAGGGTTTTCCTGGAAATTCAGCTACATGCTTGTACTTTCATCTGTCTTCATCAGGTTCAGTTAGCAGGTCCATTCCACCAGAGTCTAAACTCAAAGGGAGATTCTTCCCATTTCCTGATTTCATTGGCTTGTAAGCTTAATGATAATGCATATTTCAATGTCAAAGTTTTTAAAAGGTTACTAAGTATTTCTATCTGTGGGTTCAAATTATGTTTCCTCATTTAAAGCCCCCATGAAATGGCTAGCGGAGTATTATTTATTTACAAGTATCTTGTAGTCTTGCATATCCAGACATATCTCCACATTTTGTTAGCACTGTATCAGCGCTGGAGACAGGTCTGGCTCAATCCACTATCATTCTGGAATGGGGTAAAAACTCTATGAGCTGCTTGGCTAGTTTGTACTTCTTAAACAAATCACACTCATCTTGGGTGATGTTAAGTACAGGATGCAGTGACAATGCCTTTGCAAAACAGCGTTGGGGAGGAAAATGTTTGAGAAAGCATTTCAATGGATGCAAAATTAGTATATGCATCAAAATATTTGTAAATATTTTCCAGGAAATGAAAAACCACCAAAAGTCCCATTGAGAATTAATTCCAAAATGACTGTATAGTTATTTTTGGGCCAGCTGCTGGTCTGTAGATGACATGTAGCACAAGAAGAATCATATATAAACACTGCACACCTGAAAGTCTGAAGCAAGGTTCATGTTTTTTTTGGGAGCGGACTCATACATGCTTCCGTCATCATGTAGATGTCTCCCTTTGTAGAAGGGTGTGTGGCTGATGTTGCATGTTGTTAATTGGGCTTATTTTTAATGTCTCCTTGTTTGTTTTGTTTTGTCTTGTATTTCTACTTGTTTCTTCTTGTTTTTTGATGATGACCTGCATAACTCCCTGTAACTGTTCCACAAGTCTGAACCATCCAAAAAACGAAAATCAAAACGAATCAAGCCATGGTTCAGTTTGATCCGGAGCGACACAACCTCTTTTGCGTCAGACCAAAGATTGTCTGTTTGATGGGGGAGGTTTCACAAAGTCCTAAAGTCTGGACCAAACAAGGTGGGTCTGAAAGTTCCATAAAGATCAAATATAGGTTCATGGGAGTTTTAACTGATGTTAACCTTCCAGGCGGGATCCAAACAGCAGCCATTGTTTTTTGTCCCACTGTTTTCATCCTCTTTTTGCTTATTTTAAGTGTATAGTGTTCCTATTAGGTCTAGATTTCTGAGAGACAAACTCATAAACATCAGCCTTTCTATCCTTCTGCATATCAAACTGGACTTTGCTTATTTGCTGGACTATTTCTTGACAAAGTACTTGTCATTTTCACATATGTTACAGATCTCACGTCTTCCTTCTGTCTGTCTGTAAATACATCTTAGACTCTATTTCTTCATTTCATTCCTTATTTTGATTTATTATTTATCGTTACCTTACCTTTGCTTCCTCTTCCATTCTTTTTGTTTTTAATTCTTTATTATTCTCCTCCTTTTTTTATTCTCCTCTGTTGCATTTGTGGAGCATATGCCAGGGCGCATTCTTTGTATGCTTGCATATTTGGCTAATAAAACACATTCTGATTCTAGTTTTGGGACAGTAGCGTCACTGGATGCTTAAAAGACACGGCTTCAGACTACATCACAACACTAAACGCTGCTGGTTATTTAAGACTCTGAAGTGTGTCATCTCTAAATATAAGAAATCACTCCTCAAGGTGAAGTTTATGTATGACTATAACTTTCAAGGTTTCCCATCTGGCACTTCAGTGTTTCTATGGATCAGTGTTGCCATTTGCCACTCAACACAAACTTAAAATAGTCACCAGGAGAACAAAAAATAATGAAACCAAAGTGAAAAACCAGCCTGATGTTTCTCTATAGCCACTGTAAAAGAAAGGCATATTTTCAGCAGTCAATGCATATAAAATCAAAGGCATGTCAATCAGTTTGCCAAAATATTTTCCCCTAAATAAAGTACTACACCTGTCTTTCTCCTTTAGGCCGGCCAGGCTTCCTTTCTACACTCAGCTCACCTCCCATACCTCCTAAAAAAAAATCAATTTGTTCTAATCCAACTGTAAATGATTCGATATCGTCTGGACTGCAGCTGACACAAATGAGCTGGCAGCTCCAAGCGTCTTTAATAAGGGAAGCACGAGCCGAGAGCCAGAAAGCTCTCAGCACTTGGCCAGCCGCTACGTTCACCTGGGAGAAAATGTGCCAGAGGAGCTGGAAAAACACCACTTAAATTCTCTCTCCCGGGGGCTGCAGCCGGCTAAATGGGATCCACACACTGCAGGCTGAAGCATTCACGTTAAATTTTTTATTTTTTTTTTTAAATCATCCCCGCGAGTCCTCTTCACAGTCGTTCCCTAAATATTTTCTGCTATCAACAAACTATCGCCAAGCAGTGAAGGAGATTTCACTCCTCTTTTGACATGAACCTACCAAGTCAATAACACTAATGAGGAAACAAGCTTGTAAACTAATCCCTTTTCATACTAGAGTAATACAGCAGGCCTAAGTGGTAAATGTTTGCTTTCAAGGGAAGAAAATACAGGCAAAATATTATGAGGAAACTACTGTATATTTGCTTCAGGTCTAAGATACATGGTACATTTAGTCTTTTAGTGGTGATAGCCGCTGGTTGCCGTCATTACAGTAATGAAATTAGGTTTTAGTTTTTAGAGTCTTTCAGTTTGGTTTAAGTTAATTTTATGAGTGCACAAGTAGTTTTTGTTTTATTTTATTTTGAGGATTCAACTACTTGTAGTTGAGTATTTTCTTAGCTTGAGTGTTAAAATGTTCAGGTATGATGTGGAAAGCCTTGATTTATAGAAGGTGAAGAGGTAGGATGTGAAAGAATGCATGACAAACACCCTGTCACCCTCTGGAACTAGTCCATTACTGTGTTATCTTCATTCATGATGCATTTGGACAAAGAGGTAGAGCAACCACACTGCAAATCAAGGAGGGAAACTAAAAGCTGAATTTACCTGCAATTCTATTCACTTTTATAAAACGGATAGTTCTGCTTGTTGATCATGATGCTGAGCCCCGTTGGAACCTGCTGCAAAATAATATAAACATACAACTGTGACCAGATTGCATCATTATTGCTGTGGTGAATGTCACATTTTGTTGTGAACTTTGATTTACTGGATGGGCTAACCTCACAAAGCACATCTGTACAAGTTCTGCTATCATTGCACCGGCTATTACTGTAAGTTTTCCTTGTGCATTTACAGTCTAAAACAAAAAGAAATAAACTCTCTGATGATGCTGAGATGTGGAAAAATATATATCCATGCATTGTCCAAAGCCAAACACAACTGTACCAGTAAAGAAAAGTATGATTATACCATAACTGGTAACAGGCTACCACTTTAGAACAGCTATCGAGCCCTTTTAGCTCTTCCAAAAGTTGTAAACATTGTTTTATTTTCATTTCAGTTTACAATTATTGGGAAAACTTGCACACTGACAGTAGCCTGGCTCACAGGATGTACTCTGTCCTGCCTTTGGACGACTATTACAGTCTCCTCCCTTCTGCTATCAGTGTGTTACCATTTTAAAAGTCCTCCTCGATACATCAAAGAACAATAACTTCCGAGCTGCAACTACACGCTGAAAATGGTAAGGTTTTTATGTTGCATTTTCTTTCTCGTGGATTTAGTCATTTTTAATACAACAGCTCACTTCTCCATGTGCAAATGTTCCACCAAAGCAATTTCTCCACCAATGCTATTTTGTGAAGGTATTGCTACTGCATCCTGCAACAAGCAAGTGTGATTCGATTTGTAAAGAAATGCAAACAACCCAGAGAGTTTTTTTTCCCCTATTCCATAACCACAATGGACGTTACAGTGATCTATCCTCAGAGCTGGTACAGTGCTAATGAATTGAAGAGATATGTCTGAGTAAGAAAGCCTAAATTTACAGTAATAACTGGTACAATAATAGCAGAAGTTGTACTAAATATAAAGCAGTACTGTAGGGATATGTCGATTCTATTGCATTATATAGATGACATTCTATTAAAGGAGGCCAATGTGGCTCAGGAGGTAAAGCGGGTTGAATGCCACATATTGTAAAGTAATTTGAGTGCCAGTAAGGTAGGAAAAGCAATGTATAAATGCAGTCCATTTATACCACTTTGGTTCATGATGTATTTTGTAAATCACATTTTATGTGACACCGACTGACCTATTTCAGCTTCTATCAATCAAGGTTTTCCTAAAACTAAACTGAAACAAAAACCAAATTGAAAGACGTGATAAAAATAAAAACTAATGAACATTTCAAAACTATAAGACCACTGCCTTGGCGTCTGAAACAACAAAAAACTGCTCTGAAGACATTAGACAGATACGCTGACTGTGGAAGCCAGTGTTTTATTCTTTGCACCATGACTGTGAATGTTGGTAGTTTACACAGTTTTAAATGCACCATATAACTAGAGAAAGCGTGACAGAGACAGAAACATTACAAACACAGAGACAGACCCAGAGATGGTTAGACAGATGGATGGAGAAGATGGACTGGGCTGATGTCCCAGGAAGCATTTTTGTGATAATGAGCTGGTGAAAAGCCCTGATGCATCTAAAAGTACAACCAGACTGTATTTAGTCCAGACGACACTCAATACAAGCCCTATTCGACTGAATGGGATGTCAGTAATAAATATACCGTAATACAAGACACTAATAAAACCCACAATACAAGACAGTTGCAATTTACAGTACAAGACATTTTTATACTTCCTATAGCCAGGTTTATATAAGAAGCCACTCATAAATCCATCACCAGCCTTATCATGTGGACTCTATATCTCTGTTAATTGGCCAACATGTCAACGTGGCTGTGGGCGAGTCTAAACACGTCCACCTCTTCCTTCCATTGTGCTGCAAGTCAACACTCCTCCCTCACGGCCTCTCTCATCAGGTAAGTATGATAAACAAGACAAGTGGGATTTATTCCCTCTTGGTGCTTTGAGCTCAGCCTGAACTGCAAATAAACTTTCATGTTCCCACTTCCCTGGCTCAGGTCTACACTCTATCACAGAGATGAGAAAGAAGAGGAGGAGGAGTGAGACTTGTCCAAACAG
>JAPQRN010000008.1:23441639-23457007 GCA_037367275.1 Coranthus polyacanthus | reverse complement strand
CCCCAACACTACCTCTGACCTTATTGCATGACCTGGGCAAACAAGATTTAAATCTGAATATTTAAATCTTGTTTAATTACAGTCTTAATTTCCTGATGTCCTGATTTACTGAAGTGACTTCAAAGACCTGCTCTAAGACTACCTGAGATCTCTGCCCGTGTCATCTGTTTAAACTTCAATTTGACACACTAAAGATCAAAAGGCCCACCCACTGTCACAGTAAGTAACTAGTACCAAGTTTCAGAGAAACAGTATCCCAGTGACTAAAGGCCGACAAATCAAACCAGGTTTAATGTCCATCATCAGGACAACACTGTCTGTCATTAGCTTCTGAAGCATACATGCCTATTTCTAAAAAAGGAGCCAGAGTTTAAGGTTAGATAAATAATAAATGGATAGAACTTCATGGTTAAAGTTAGAGGAAGATTTGTTCATGATTATAAGTAACCAGTATTAACATGGGAGACCTAAAAATGAACAAACCCACACACGGATGATTTTACAGTCAATCACAATGTGCTGAAGTTAATAACACAGACAATTATAATCCCACTTGACATTACTGAACACCCATTATACATTCACAGTGCTGCTGGAAAAAACTATGTGCATCATTTGTTCATTTGATTTTCAAAATAAAACCAAAACTCAAAACAAAAAAGTCAAAACTTGTTTTTATCAGTATTCATTTTCAACCATTTCCACCATTACTTGTGGAAGGTGTGCCAAACAACCCTGTTCCTTAGAAAATTATGTTCATATGTGACTAAATTACAAGTCAAATTGCATTTTGTTCTAAACGCAATGTTGTCAGTTATGTTTTATTTTACAAAATAATTAAATGTTTAGAAATGCAGGCTTTTCTTTTGCGTTCAACACACAGAGCTGATGGTAAACAGGGAAGAGGCCTCAAGAACAGCAGAGTCTCACAAACAGCAGTAAAAACCCAACTGAGATTCATATTCTAAATGTGGTGTTTATATGTCCAAAGAATGCTTCTAAAATCTAATTAATATCAGCATATCCCATACAAACTTATCTGAAAAAGCTACAATGCGTTCATGTATTTTAGTAAAAAAAAATTTAATGTCAGTATTTTTAGATACAACGTGTTATAGTGTAACCACTGGTGTCACTTTTCAACCATGTCCCTCAGAAATGAGAAATTTTTTACAATTTTTATGGTTAGGGATAAGGAAAGATACCAGGGTTTAGTTAACTACAGAAAAAACTGCAAAGATGATAAAAATGACTCACAAATCACAGCACTCTTATTACCTAAACCTAAAAACCTGTAGAAGTCAGGATGCAGACTCCGCTCTCTGGTGTCAAAGTCCAGGATTTTGTAAATCTACCATCCACCTCAACCAAAGTTAGAGTTGAGGAAAATTAATGAAATAACAAAAGCTACATTTTAGCCAGTTTACTGTTTCTCTGTGTCAGTAAGTTAGCATTTAGCATTAGCTCATCCATCATCCCTTGCACTCCTCCAGCTCCGTCCTTGGTCTAAATATGGTCACTTCTGAGCCAACATGGTGACAGCCAAAACACAAACACCAGGCTTCAAACAACACTCCAAAAACCAATGGGAGATGTCACTGTGGTTTGATATACTTCTAAGTCTATTTTATGTATGTATATATACATATATATATATATATATCACACATACGTTAAGTATTTTGGGATGATATGAAATATATTTTCCTTTCCTTTTCCTTTTTTTTTTGGCTGTGCCAGAAAGTTAGGATAAAGTCCCCCTTTGGGATCCCTTTGAATACCCTACATCACAAAAAAGACTAAAACTAACACTGAAAGTAATAAAAACTAAACTAAAAGCAAACAAAATAAAACTGAAAACTACTGAAAAATCACCTCCTGCCTATTGATCCTTCAATGACAAATTACGTTGACATTAAACCTACTGGTGTCCATGTAAAAGTAGTCAATGATTCCTTTAAGGCTTTAGTTGTTACTCTGCAACTGGTGCAGTAGTGCTGTTACAACATGTTATAATCAGACAAAAAGCGGAGGCAATATGTGGTCCAACAGTACCCAATGGGCCCGGTGCTATCTTGATTTACCAATCATATAAATATTCACTGAGTTTTCACAGTGGTTTATCCCTGTGAGTAGATTTCCTGACAGGAGGCTCAAAAATGTGCTTTGGTGTAATACATCTCAAATTTTCGGCGCACAGAAACCGATGAGCGGTGCGTTGTTTCCTGACAGCTTTTTCAAGTAGCTCCATGTTCTACACAATCACAACAATCGGAGCGTGTCAGAGGCTCTTTGACGAGGCCCTGAGCAGTGAGTCCCAGGCCACAGCAATGATAAAACAATCTGAAATCCACTGAAACCTCCTCCTCCTCCCCCTCCGCCATCTTCACTTCGGTGCCTCTGTAAGGATGTACAGGTTTGGCAGATTTCTCTGCTTGTGTCGAGCATATGGAAAGGGAGTCAGGAGAGCATCTCAGACACAACACAGACATCAATCAACTTGAAGGCAGAAAATGTTGAGGGTGAGATTCATCCCGGCTGCAGAGAGGCGGGGGAGAGTGGAGCAAGAAGGAATGGCAGCAGAAATACTCTAGTCAGGGGGGTCATTTCTCTCTTTTTTATTCTTTTAGCCTACAGAGGTTTATATGAGTAATGTAAGTGAATAAAAGTTCAGAAACCACAGGGCAAACTGTGGCAATACACACACTGAAGTCATCTGTAATGTTTTTACACTTGCACTGGTAGCTACTAGCAGAGAATGTATGCATATGTTCTCTTGAGAGCTCTCTGTTCATAGGCTGAATTCTGATCGGACAAACAGCATTTCAATGACAAGCATCTCAGACTTTTGCCAGAGTCCAGCACTTCTGGTCTACATTTTGACAATAGCTGCAGAAATGATTCCACCTGCTACAAGAAGACATGTGTAGCTCTATGAGCTAATTAAGTTAGAAGACAAAAAGATTTTTCTTCTAACTTAATTAGCTCTGTTTCCATATACTCAAGTGAATCTGAAGCATCCTTTTGAAATGTCTCAAAAATTAAAAAAAAAAAAGCAAACTAGGCACATTTCCATTAACTGGTCTGTAGTGAATAGACAAGTCTTTGTAGTGTGGTCGGAAGGTGGCGCTATAGGCTACGTTACATGTGGCTCTAACAAACAAGAAGTAGAGCATTCTGTTGCAGTTTTCCAGATAAAATGGCTGTGTTTGTTCTTTATGGTAAAATTTGGGAAGACAGCACAAACAGCTGATGAGTCATGTCAAAAACCATTAGAGTCCAAAACATTTTTGTGAAATCCAAGTTTTGTAGAATCTAGCCATTTCCATCAACCTTTTCTAATGCAATACTTCAAAATGTATGTAAAAATATGTTGACGGTAAGACAACCTTGGAGAAAATCCAATTAATTCAGTAGAAGAATTCCAGCTTCATTCATCTTTTCAAACACTTTTCAACAGCTTGTTTGGAGCCTTTTGACCATTGAGGTGTTTAACAATCCTTAAATCACCCTCATTTCATATACGTACATGGCTAAGGGTGATTCAGTGTGCTACAACATATATGGCAAGAAAAAGCATTACATTCTATAAATTAGAATGACTGGACAATTGCAACCAGTTTAGTTAATGCTCATTACATTAACATTAACATTCTAGCTCAATTCAAAAGTAACAGTAATTTCCAACTCCTTTTTAGAGCAGAAGATGACCCTGCAAATGTCACAGGTAACAAAGTTTAGTCTGCTCTATGAGCTCACACAAGTATGAAACAGTCATTTACTTGTGACATAAAGACAACAGACTAAACAGCAGACACGTCCAATCCATGATAAAAATCTTTATTACACTGTTTTGTCATCCTCATTGATTTAAAGCATGAAGTCAGTTTTTCAGTCCCCACTAAACAAAAACAGGTAAATAAATGGTTTAGCGCAAGAATTTGTGCAGCTCAGACCTTCAGTTTGCTGCAGGTTTCATTCTCTGTGGGTTGTGTCTATTTATGATGTGTGATGCTGAGGCCCTTTTGCACCAGGACCTACGTGAAGTACACCACAACACCTGGCACATTAGGTCTCAGGCATTAGGTGTCTACAAATAGCACTTAGGGCCCTGAGTCCAAATTAATGGGAATACCGCGGCTGGTTCTGCCCAGCACGAAGTCAGCGCTGCACTTTGTGAAAGTAGCAGACGTGTTTGCTCTTCTAAAACAGGAAGCCCACAGCCTTTCTGTCAGCCCTGTCCCACGCGACAGACGGCCTGTCAGCAGCTGGATTTGGTGCCACATCTGGGAAAGCTATTCCCCCGTCTAAACCTCAGCGATCCCTCAGCACTCGCACTCTGCCAGAGCACCCTCAGACAAATGTTAGGAGTCCTGGCCCTCACTGATCTGGGCAGAGGGTCACATCACCATCAATGAAATGACCACAGAAGAATGTTATGATGGAAGAGGCATTTACAGCCCAGTTTCACCATCTGCCAGGGGAAATGAGAACCGAAACAGTCTTAAGAGGCTGAAACTCCAGTAGTACTTGTAGCAAGTTTTAAAACACCACTGAAGATACACATCAATGATGTTTCAGAAGCTGAAACACCTTGGCCACAGTGAAGTCCATGGAGTGATAGAAAGGCATGCTAAAATAATAAAGGCTCTTTTTGATACACGTTCGCTGCGTTTCTATTAGAAGTAGACAGATTGGTGTCGACAAGACTGGTATTGGCATAAGTTGGTTCCGATAGTGGCCAATAGTTAATATCATTCTTGACTTTGATGGTTGGATTGATGTTCACTGATTCAGATTTATACGTTTTAGGTATTTATTACTTTGACTTAGATACAATTCGACAGTTATTCAGTTTTTAATAAGGTGAAATAAAATTCATTTCAGACATGCATAATGTGTTTTCATTGTCAAAATGTTTGGGGGAAGGTGCAGGGATGATGACGGTTAACTAACCGGTCATCGACTTTTCCTGCTCCAAACTATTATTATATCAGCCTTTAAGTCCACTATGTGTTGATCTCTAGTTTCCATGGACCCTAATTTTATATTAATAATGGAAATAAAAGTCTAATCAGAACAAAATGCATCATGTAACCACCTCAATCGTCAAAGACTGGTCAAATGTGAAGGAATTTTCAATCTGGAAGGGTAGTGTAAACCTTTGATGATCTGGTCAATATGAAAATATTAGCACCTAATAAAGATGTAAACGCTTCATCCGTTTCTCTCTGGTTGGAAAAAAATGATTGTTTCTGCTCATGCTTGTCTAAGGTGAGGGTAACATTAGGTGACGTGAAATGATGTATAAAGCAGTTCACAAAGTCTTAGTGCCTCTTACAACACATAGACTGCAACTTCTAGGTCCACATGTGCCATGGGTTTGATATACAAATATTGGTATTTGTCACCAGTGTATTGATAATGGATTGCAAGAGGATGTAGGTTATCTTCCTGTATTAATATTCTGACCCGCCTCGAAACAATAGCAAAACAAAACAGGAATGTGGCTGATACACCTTTTTTTTTTTTTTAGATGACCATAAAGGTGCAGTACGTGATATTTAGTGGCATCTAGTGGTGAAGATGGAGACTGCAAACAACTCTCCCTTCCCTATGGTTGCAGCTAAAACCTGAAAGTTCCTCTTTAGAGCCAGGGTTTGTTTTGTTCATTCTGGGTGTTTTTTTTTTAGTTAAGGGGCTATTAACTCTGGTCCACACTCCGACATAGTAGGTGACAGTAATGCACCTTAATGCTGTTTATAACCCTCCATAAAACAGAAAACAGAAGAAGTCGTTTAATTAAACAGTTTAATTACTGTTGAATGACTCAATGATTAGAAATTCTCCTAACAATAAGTTGTTACTTGTGTTGGAAATCAATCAGGGGACGCATCTGGAATCAGATCACTATCCTCATTCATATTTTGAGATGCTACAAAGTATACTAAAAAAAGCATGAAAAGCCGGCAGTTAGAACAGAAATACAGAGAGTCGTTACTATGGAAACGATACAGCGTCTCATCTTACTGCATCGGTCTGCACTGCTGAGGTTTCAGAGTGTTGCAGACCAGAACTTTACAAGTAGCTGAACATTGCAGCTCATCTCATTGCGAATGTTTGATGTAAACTGGGCTTTAAACATAATGGGGACCGACAGACTGACAGACCATATGCCATGGACGTATCCAAAAAATAATAATAATAAAACACTTCTTCGATTATATTTCTGGCAGATTACACTCTTCACAGATTGCAGAACCACTTTGTGCAAAAGATTTATTCTGATTAATTACTTTGGGACATGTAAACAGACATCTGAGCAGATCACTTTCTTTAGCTTCCATGTAAACAGATGAGTTGGAATCTCATTCATTCTAATTAGAATGATTTCAATCAGATTGAGCAAATGTTGTCCAGAAAAGTCTGATTTAAGGAGGTGGTGCTGATTCTGAACCCTCAGACCACCTAAAGTTACATATTGGTAGGCTTAGACTTTTAAATAAGGCAACCCTTGAAATAAGACAAGGTTCTGTTGCATATTTATTTGGAGACCAGTTATAAAACCAGTCATTTCTCTCCACTTCTCCCACAAATGTATTGAGTAGGATTTGGTTTGGAGCTGCACTCTCCCTCTCTGTATCTGTCCGTGTGTGTTTCTCTCTCTCTGCTTCTGATGTCTGGCCATTTCCCTGGCATTTACAAACTGCTGGCTGAAATTAACTGAACTGAGGAGGTTATTTTGAAACTGGGTCTGGGTCACTGTGGCCAGGTCTGGGTCTGCTTGAGTCAGCAGCGCTGCGAAGCCATCAACGCTGCTCTGTCTGCTGACCTCCCCATTAAGATCCCCACGTCGGTCCCGTCTGGCTGTGGCCAGAAGCACAACCACTTAAACTGCAGTCTACAGATTCTTTGAAAAATACTGACTTATTCATAGATGCATACTGGCAGGTCTGATGTTGGAGTCGCGCCTTGAATTTATGACAAGCCACAGTAGCCAACCGAGAGCTGGTAAATTATGGCTGTTGTTGATGTCAGATGGATAAGTATTTGACAGGAAGCCAAACGTGGTTTAAATTTTTTTTTTCCCTCTCCCTCTCAAAGATTTGGGCAACTCAGAAATAAAAAGTGTCTCAAAAATGTGAACACAATGAGCCAATGGCACCACAATGGGAAGCTAAGCAGTATGTGGCTAAAGGTGTTGGGAAGTGGTGAAAGAATTACTACTTCAGAAAAAGTACTAATACAGCAATATAAAAGTACTCCACTACAAGTTCAAATCCTGCATATAAAATCCTACTGAAGTAAAAGTACAGAAGTATTAAAATGTTGTTGAGTGACAGAGTGTATAAACATGTAGACGGAGCCACTGTAATGTCACCCATTGGGTTTTAAGGTGTAGCTTTGAAACTTTGAAATGAATTTTCATTTTGGCTGTCGCCATCTTGGCTTTTCGGTGCCAGATATGAATTTGCAGAGGTGCGAGGGGTGATGACAAACTGTAAATGTCTTGTTAGTGTATTTCTTAACCACAACTACAGTCAAGCTCTCTGTCAGGAAAAAATACAAATAGAGACTATGAATATCATATTCCATTTATGCTGTTTGATCTTCCTAAATCACCCCTAAATCTTACACACTGGACCTTTAAATAATAGAGAAAGATCAGTCTAGAGTGTCATCAGAAAGTTTTCTGGTCCCATTTTTAATTTTTTTAAATTTTCATTTGTCCTCTATTTTGTCTTGTTAAGAAGCATGTTCTCCCACACATATACTTTCTTAAGTGTAATAACGGCTGCCAAAGATTACTTGCCGATTTACTTTTGTTTTTTGTTTTTATTTTAAAATAAAATCTGCAATCAATTACTCTCCCTTCACTCTGCTTGGTTCTAACCAGGACCTGAATTTCGGCTCCTACTTTGCACAGTAATACAAAAGTGAGAAGTGAATTGAAATTATTCCAGGTAACGGACTCATATGATGGGTCATTGTTTGTGAGCTGATGGAAAAGAAACCTGAAGGTGCTGAGGAACACTCAGAAGACTCTCTGGATATAATACACAGGATATATATATATATATAAAAGATATGAGATTGCCACAGAGATGAGCCACAAAATCCGGGTGATGCGTCCTGGCCTCCAGTCTGCATTCATGTTCATCTCAAAGGTGTTGGATGGGGCTGAGGTCAGGGAGCTGTGCAGGACACTTCAGTTTTTCACCACACTGGGAAAACCAGTTCTTTATTGATTGGGCTTCATGCACACAGGCACTGCCATGTTGAAACAGGATCTTTCTTAGGCTCTTTAGTTTTAAACCAAGCTGTTGGAGGCACACTCTTATCATTCCACACTGCGGCACTCAGAATTCCCTTTCATTAAACATAATAAACCTAAAAAAAAACATCAGCACACCAATGCTACAAAAAAAGTATATGATCAGGGTTATCCTCGAACTTTTGGTTATATAGTGTATCAAACAAATTCACAACAAATACTAGAAATCAGTCATTGCTCAAAACTAGGGGATGGAATGAGTTTGTCTCTCCATAATTGGTAGAATAGTGTAAATATACCTATAAACTCATTATACACCAACCCTAAGGAAAACATAGGAGCTAATGCATGTACGCACATTCCTACAAGGGACAAAAGGAGAAGACTTATTCACAGTATGTTGACCAACCTCGGGCTACAGACATATTGTCTGCAGGCCCAGACAGGGACAGAGTGCAAGGTAAAGTGCTCAGCGCAGTTGCATATCATGACCTGTGCTCCGACCCCACAACTAAGAGTGGTTGAGGCTGAATTTTCTCAACATCCCAATTACTCATAATGGTCACTGTGATGTGTAACAAGTGGCATCAGAGCAGAATGATGGCCCTCACCATGGTAAACTAAGGTGTTTGTCTGAAGGTGTTTGTCTGTAAATAATAAAGTGGAAATCTGCAGCTCAGTCAGCTTCTGGGTCTCTCTTATTTACCACTGGGTTCACTTCACTTCAGCTGTAAATAGAGATAGTGTGTCTTCTGAAGCAGAGACACTTAAATGGAGGGTAGATAACAGGTTTTCAGTGCCTTCTCTTTTGACACCCCCCACACCCCCTCCATTCAGATCCATGGAGGCACTTGTTGTTTCAGTCGAATGAGAGGTCCTCCCCTCGTTTTTTCCTCGCCTCGTCCCTCCGCAGATGGCATGGTTCGTTCTTTCCATCTCTTCTCACTCTCATAGTCCCTGCCTTTGTCTGAAATTGCCCTCAGAAAATGAGACTAATAATTCATTCTGGACAGCCCCAAGCAGCAGGCAATGCTTAAATCTTTATGCTATTACAGCTACAGCTGCAATTTGAACAAATTCTCTGACTGCACAACTGCAGACTTCACACTCTCTCCACATCACACACACACACACACACAGTTAGAGCAGATGTGATGGGTTGTGTATGCATGTGTGTGGTATGTGTATAAACTAGGGGTAATGGTTTTCCTGTGATTTGATCTTCCCAGGAGTTTATCACTTTTTCTAGGGATGTCAAAGTTTTCTCCACATAAATTAAGTCTCATTTTAATGTCATAACTGGTGAAAACTTCAAATTTTATGATATTATTCTTTCGCATTTGTTACATTGTAAGGATTATGTTCACAGTTGCTCTTAAAATACACTATTTGAAGTGTCAGAAACACAATGTCAAACTTGAAGTCATATGAATGCCAAACTGCAACTGGACACTCTTTCTATTTTAAATGCAGGTCTGTATATTGGATTTAGCCACTTCTTAATAAATCATGATAAAGCCAAACTGCAGCAGTGGTGGAATGTAACCAAGTACTCTACTTAAGTATAAATTTGAGATACTTTGTACTTGAGAGAGGGTCATTTTCATTTCTACAGCTTTATACTTATACTCCACTACATCTCAGAGGCAAATATTGTACTTTTTCTTCTACATTTAGTACAAGTAACTTTAACAGTAAAGATGAAGACATGAATGCATTGATAATTAGTCATATCTATTATTATTCTTTTACTTTTTGTATTTTAAGCGTGTTTTGATTCAGGGTTTACTCTCCCTTGTAGGACGATTGATAAACATCTAGATACATAGGATACAATATGTTTCAAGGACAATACATTTAAGAAAGAACAATTTGTTCAGTTCAGTGTGCTGCAATCTCCTACAGTTCTTACTAACGTGCTCAATATAGACATTAATTTTCCATTATACATTATATTAAAATAAGCCATTTCTATAGAACGTGATACTGCTTACCAAATAGATATATTTCATAAACCAGACAAGGGAATCCCAGCTGTAGCGCACCAAAGAAATGCTGTGTACTGTTGGTAAATTGTATCTGGGCTCTAAAGTATTTAACATGTCACAAAAGCCCTCACTCTCAGCTCCACTGTAAGGTCTTAAATCCTTAGCAATAAAACGGGGTGTAGAGGCCGTGGTTACCTTGGACCTCGATGAGTTATGGCTCACTTTTGCCTTGTGTGTTCTCGCTTGAATCTTCGTCGCTGTCATAACTTCCACCATGCCTCATGTCTCAGGTGAGCGATAAGACTTGTTGTGCTGCCATTGCATTTAATCGCTGTTCTGCAGAGCTTAGAAACAGCCAGCATTTTGTCAAACTTTCCTTCCTTCTTATAAAATCCAAAACTCCTCCAAACTTTGGGTTTTAGATTTGATGGTGTGCTGTACAACGGGTCGGCGTAGTTAGACATGTTCAACATGTTACAAAAGACACACAGAATAGATAAGATAAAAAAGAAGGGAGACACACTGAAATTAAGGAAAGACAAAACAATGACCATATTGTCTGTTCACTGGTTTTCAGACATGGTGTGAGAGAACAGTAAAAAAGCTCAAATCATGTCTCTGTAGGAGCAGAAATGTGAATCGCCTGTGCAATTTAACTGTTGCCTGCAACAAGAGAAAATGAGCAAATCCTTGCTTCTGACACCTATAAGAACACCACTTATCTGTAAAATGTAATCACTGTAAACCACAGCTTATTGGGGTTTATTGACTATTAATGGGCAACTAACTTTCATGATTGTAACAGCTCTACTCTCTCTGTCCTTCTGAAGTTTAGACTCTTCCAGACCATCCTGAAAATACCCAAAGTAAAGTATCAAAGTCATCTGTAGGAGGTTTGACTCACCGTGGAGGGGGTTGTGTCCCACCGTCAGGGGGATGGGCCTCTCAGGTGGAGACTGGACATGAGTCTGAGTGTGTGTGGTGTGTGTGTGGTAATATTTGGGTTTTATGACGTACTGCTGGCTCTGACCCGGGTGAATGGGGATGGGCCGGATCCTGGAGGGAAAGGAGAACACATTCAGTGGTTGAATAAAATACATTTAAGTAGGGCTGTTTTTTTACATTTTTAAAAATATGTTTGTGTGGTATATTGAAGGACAACATATGCATTTCACAAGTATCAAAGACATTTATTTGCAAATACATCAAATTGATGCAAAGACTCAATGTGTGTCACTGCCAAAACTTTTGGCCACGACTGTATATTATGTGTTGATTATCAAAAAGTGCATCAATGTGTAATTAGTGGTTAACTTGCAAAGATTTGTGGTTCATTTTGAGTTGTGATTAATGTTGTATTTGACTAGACCTGTGAAATTTACAGCATGTAATGTATTCAAAGTATGACACACAGTGCAAGTTTTTCTTAACTTCCTTTAGTTGCCAGTCGTGACATGGGGTTACTCATTTTATCATTTTTCACAAAAACACTAGGCTCAAATGATAAAACGATTAACCGTGAGTGACAAGCAACTAAATATAGTAAAATACAGAACTGTCTGCATCTCGATAACTATAAGGAGTTATAACAAATGCTTGGGACATTTGGATTAAATTAAATCAAATTTAAAAATATGTGCTTTGTTCCAGTGGAAATCTGATCTTTAGCATTTTAAACTTATTTTTGATTTTTTCGAGTATGTTTTTAAAATAAAATCTAATTTGTCTAATACTTATAGCATAAGTAAGTAAGATAAGTATATAAGTAGAAATCAATAATGTTGATTTTATGACATGTCGTTAAACGTCATGTCATAAAATCTTGACAGTTTCAAACAGACAAAAATCTAATAACAGTTTGGAGCAGGGAAAAGCTGATAGATATCAAACGCTGACAAAACATTTGATATTTTCGGTAATTAACCATCTTTGATATTACTTATTAGCTACTGGATAACTTGAACTGAACATCTACGTAAGTCATACTTTGTCTCTAAAGTCCTAAAAGATGCTATTTTTTTTATCTTGTGCACACGCATTATTATCTTGTCCAAGCAAGTTAATTATCCTGATAAAGAGATTTATGTTGTGGGCACACAAGATGTTGGGAACAAGTTCATTATTTTGTGCAAAGATAAAAAAGCTGTGTCAACAAGATAAAATAAATCACAATAGGAGCTCTGTGAAGTCAAAATAATAAATACTTATTAAATAAAATCTAAAAATAAATAAACATAAAATAAATATAAATAAATCTGAATCACTGAACATCAAACTCAAAGTAATGAATCAAAAAATCTAACTAAAACTAGTAAATACAAAAGCATTTTAAGTTTATTTTTTTATTTTTTGAGTCAAAGTCAGTGATTCCAGTTGAGAAGCCTGATATTAACCACTGGCCAAAATCAACACCAACTTCTGTATATATCTGGGCCAATTCACTGCTTTGATACAGTCTATCTCTACTTCATACTATGATAGTTTTCCTATAATTTCATTGAAATCTGATTGATTACGATATCACAATATATTGACTCATAACTAGTATGATACAGATCGTATTGTCAGATTCAACATATAAGTTTTGCTTTAAATTGAAACAAACACAGGCTTTTTTTTTTATAAACTAGTGACAGACATCGAAGCCCTACATCTTCTACTAGACACAAGCCCTTATATGGTTAATATGTCCACTGGGACAGTCTCCCAAAAATGTGACGTGCGCCTTTAAATCTGTGTTCTGAGTGTGACAGCAGGTGTTTTTCTGGTGACAGCTGATGGAAACCAGCTGCTGTCGCACTGTTAGTGAGGTTCAGCCAGAAAACCTCCAGAGTTCAGCTCATGCAGAGCAGAGCAGCAGCTCTCTGTCCTGTGATTCACACTGCAGTTATCTCTGAAAGACTCGGTCCTCTGCCAGTGCGGCATCCTTTGCTGATTTTATCCACTTTTTCAAAAATATACTTATCAGTGTCTGAGAACACTGTCCTCATATCAGTGCTGTGAAATTACATCACTTCCTCATGTTCCCAAATTCTTGGAGTTCTTCTAGACCAACATCACCATCCTTCTCTTCCTCTCACTGCTGCTTTCTTTCTGATCAGTCCAACGGCTGCAGGACTTCAATGTTGTTCTTGCATGTTGTACAATAGAGAATGTATACTCTCAGTACAGGACAGCACAGTGCACTCTATATTACACTAATATTAGTCTACTATACTGACACATGGCCACACATAGGTTTATCTTTTGGTAGGCCACACAGGTATATTAACGGCTGCCAAAGTAGCAAGCACTTTCAATATTTTAACCTCTACTAAGGAGATTATGCCTTGCAGTGTGCTATAGTCTAATTTGACCCACCATAGTCTCATCATAAACTGAATATATTGCAGCAGAGGATGATCCCTTTCCCTTTATGAGCAGCACATCTCTCACGTCACTCTATTCACACCCTATCTTTGTTAACCCCTGAATGGTAAAGGTGATAAAACAGAACACAGAACAACATGACAAAATCTGCCTGACAGTTTGGGTAATGTTCATAATTTCTCAATACATAAAGTGGGGCTTCTCCAACACACCCCCTTGGGACCCAGACTCACCACACCGTCAAACATCTGTAGCTGAACGTGATCTGAACTCATTTGAAGTCCGACATCTGGCAGCAAAACACATTCCACAAACTTCCGCAGGTTAAAATGAATTAACTTTTAGTCCTGACAGACTCAACGATTCAATATAAACAGACTTAAATAAACTCACAAGCCTAGCAACAGTCATTCTAACAACCCATGATGCAACACTCTCTGTACACAAATGCGTATGAAAAATAAGTAAAACGAGAACAGCTTTATAGTGAATTCAGCTGGTTTCAGGGGATGATATTGGATCAGCTATCAGCTTTTTCCTGATTTGGTTTCCAGTTTCGACCATCCAGTGAGCCCAGTCCTGGATCATATATGGTGCACATTTTCATGTGCACCTCATATAACAGACACACAGAGCCACTGGGATTTGTCCTAATTTAAATGAAAATCAGTGTGGTCTTATTTAGCTCGTTCTGTCAACTGCAGGGCTCAATCCCAGCGTTAGACAAAATGACTCAACACTGCTAAAAGAGCACATTCAGTACAACAGCATAAATGTTCAATTTCTGTCGAGGCTGACGGAGAGGAGCTGGTCAAATGAGGTTATTCTTGACGCTGCAGTTTGTGCGTGGACTGAATATCAAATACAATAAAATGTAATACAATGCAACACAACACCACAAAATACGGGACATTTCTAGTTGTATATATTCATATAAACAGTGATGCTGCGAGTCAGAATTCTTCCTTTCCCGACAGCAAATCATAAATCTCTCATTTCTGCTCCATTAGACAGATGGCATGGAGCAGTAATGGAGGGAGGTGGATGTAATAAAGGTGCTGTGGCTGGTTTTAAACTGAGGATTTAGTGAACTGAAGGTACGGCGGAGGCAGCGGGAGGCCGTACTGAAACTCGGTTAAATCAGCACAGCAGTAAGTATATATGAACTAACTCCCGGAGTCACTGAGGCAGGCAGTGTTACTGCAGGATTGAAACATAAAACATGACCTGACAGGATTCTGCCATGTTAAAAAAAAGGACAAAGGTCAGACTTCAGATCGGGACACCAACAAATAAAT
This sequence comes from Coranthus polyacanthus, assembly GCA_037367275.1. Taxonomy (NCBI): domain Eukaryota; kingdom Metazoa; phylum Chordata; class Actinopteri; order Kurtiformes; family Apogonidae; genus Coranthus; species Coranthus polyacanthus. The sequence goes on along the minus strand of JAPQRN010000008.1, from coordinate 23,442,077 downwards.
GTTATATAAACAAGTGGGTCAGCTTTACTAAGGTCACTAAGGAAAAGAAAACATGAGCAAACTAGAAGGGTACTCATACCTCCACCAAGGCCTCACAATCCTGCAATGCTTTGTTGACTTGATTGTTTGTCCATCAACAGGATTACACAATCCCATCCCAGAGACAAAACCATGAGATAATATTGTTTTGACAGTTATTACCTAGACCAAAGTGGTAATGTTTTCTTTACCGTTTGTTTGTTTCTCTGTCGGTCAACAGGATTACACAAGAAGTACTGATTACATTTTGGGGCAGGTCCTGGACTTTTTTGAACTTTTTCTAGCATTGCACATACCTTGGCGGATGTATGTGTTCTAATGAGGCTCCTCTAGTTTAGATTGTTTCATTAAATGATCCAAAAACTTTACATATTAAGATCATGAATGTAGCAGACATAG
>JAPQRN010000008.1:23391550-23441539 GCA_037367275.1 Coranthus polyacanthus | reverse complement strand
AATAAAAATACAGTGGATTCCGAGACAAGGGCTGAAGTTTTCACAAAGATATCTAAAGAGAGATAAATGAAACAAAAAACATAAAAAACAGTTGTGTGGGATTCATGCAAGTATACATCTCTAATTAAGCATTCACTTAGTCGGTGTCACGTCTCATATGGATGTTCCATTTTTTTCCCCATTCATGTTAAAAGTGATCTCTTTGATTCTCAGAATGTATGTCAGCATCTCCATAACAGGGATATCATGAGCAGTTTCTAGCTGCTGATCCTGCTTCGGAGTGTTTACATCTAACAGCTTTTTTACTTGCTGCAAGTATAACCTTAAAGTCAAATAAAGATCTTCTCTCATCACATCATCTGCAATGTTTCCAAGATACATCACCGAGCAGGTATTTGGTATTTCATATCCCAAAATGGTTTTAATAACTGCATTAACATTATCCCAATATGGTCTTATCTTTGTACAGTTCCAGAAAATATGCGAGTGGTCAGCCACCATCTGCTCTAAAATTTAAAGGCTTCAACCTTGGACCATGCCCTACCCTTTCAAGTTTCATGATAATCTGTGCAGTAGTTTTTTTTTGTTTTTGTGTGATGACAGACAAAGAAGCACACACATGTGAAAACACAACCTCCTTGGTGGAGGCAATAAACCATACACTGTAAATAAAGATGGACACACAGATGCAACACAGCTTTCTTCTCATTGTGTAAAAATGAAGCAAAAATCCCACAGTCAGGAGAGCCGCCATTTTTGTGACACACTTTGGAGTTAGAATATGCACAGTAGACATGACCCACAGACTGACATTACAGCTGTCAATCACCTGTTTTTATAACATAACATAACTTATTATTAATAACAAACTGATTGGAAAGATGACAATTTGTGAAACAAATCGGCCTGATGAAATCTACCTTAAAAGACCAAACCTTTGGGAAAATGTATTGGATGTGTGTTTCCCCGAAGTCCCATTAAATAACCCAGGGACCAACACCAGATCTAAACCAGTACCTTGGTCAAGGGCAGTGAAAGGAGAATTAACCTAACATACATGTTTCTGATGTTGGAGGAAACCGGAAGACCCGAAGGAAACTCCACAGAGAATCCTATCAGAGAATCCTATCAGAGAATATATCTGTGATGGAAGATCAGCAAGACCAACAAATGTCAACAAAAACAGAGGAAAGCACAGAGGTGAAGAGTTTGTGACTGCTTCGCATTCTTATACTATGGCCTGGTTATGGTTACTATGGTTACGCTTTTGTTGTGTTTTTTTAACATCATGCAAAATATTGTATTTCCTCAAAATAAAAATTGCTAGTCAATCAGTGCAACAGTGTAATGCACTAACTTTAAAAAGGAGAATGGAAGCAGAATAAGTTGAGGCTTTTTACTAAAATTTGACCAATTCTACTGACCCAAAAGTGGGTCGCAGACTACTATTAACTACCTGATGTTAATCTTTTATCTTTTTTGTGTGAAAGACATGTAGTAGGCTGACTGTTGCCATGGTAACAGTAACATTTGTTTGAAAGGTGATCAATAAAGTTTATTTTGACGTTTGTATTTGATGGTGAAGTACATATATGACCCTGAGTGGGTTAAAAACGGATTTAGGTTCAGTGATTATAAAACAGGATTGAAACTCCAAGAGCCTGCACAAAGGAGCATAAAGCTGTCAGACGGAAATGTTTAGAATCTTAACAGCCTCCACAAAAAGCTCATTATGAAAATGTAAATGTGCTTACTAGACTATTTTGGAAAAATAAATTTGCTTGGTTTGAATTCTTTAAAACTGGGTCACGACCTGATGACCGTGGAAAAATGTGTGTCCCAAGGTGAGATCCACTGCTCTAATACCAGGCTGTTTCAAATAAAGATCTAGTACCTTCTGCAGTTTAGAGAAATGAATGCCCAGACCAGGAATAATTTGGCCCTGATCTTCTCCTTTTTGTCTATCATTATCAGTCCTCAACATATAACCAAAGACTTCAGCATAGTGTAGGAACTGTGTACCACAGCTGCTTTGCTGGTTTAGAAAGTTGGCATAAAGTCAGTATGTCATGAGTCTTCGTCTTGCTGTTGTGTGTGGTAATGCAGAACAAATGGCCCTAGACACATGGAGGACATATTTCAGGTCCATCACTCAATGGGATCAGAGACTAGCTGCAGTCAAACAAATGATGGTCAACAGTTGATCTTTGACCCCTTGTGGTTTCATAGAGTCTTGACATGCTTCCACGTGGGACTGCAGGCCTCAGATGCTGGCCTGGGCTTGAGGTAAAAATAAAAGACAGCATGTATATATCAGTGTTTGGTCAGCTGTTGGGGATCGGAACAAGCGGGCATCCTCTACACCCTCTAATATTCAGAGTAATGGTGTGAATGCCAGTGGAGATACACTGTGCATCAGCTTAATTGGGTCAAATAAACGTTACACAGTCAGGTCTGTTTACTGCAGCTTGGACGCCACAGCTTCACTCAGCCAAACAGGCCATGTGCTCTCAACTATTATCATGCAGTCTGACATTAGTGCTGATAAGCAGCTTATCTCAACTCAGTTACAGAGATCAATCCCAAGCTATGGATAGAAAGGGAGGCTGAATGCAGGAGAATCTCCAGGGTTTGCAACGTATGAAAATGGGAATACAGATTACTGTACTTCTTCACCCATCAGCCACATGGGGGGAACTCGCATCAGTACAAGCAAACCATTTAAAATACATAGAGGTTTTCACAGTACCACACGGAGATGCTCATATGTCATTTTGTGCATGTCGAGGTCAAGTCTCAAGTCTCTTATGGGTGTAATGAGTGTTTTATCATCTCATGTATGCCATCCAGTCTGCTTCAACACTGTGTTGTAATATCTAAGGAATTTAACTCATGTACTGTCTTATCACTCCTTTATATATTAGCATACAGTATCAGCAATGATTCATTCAGTCTGGTATATGATCATTATAAATGGGCTATTGCAATTATGTTCAATAAGATTAATCCACTATCTTTGCATTATATACTGTTCATGCAGTGCTCGCAAGTACTAGCAGTTGTGGCCAAAAATATGTTTTGTGAGGTCATGGTGACCTTGACCTTTGACCACCAAAATGCAATCAGTTTATCCACGAGTCCAAGTCCAACACTTGTGCCATATTTTGTGACATTCTGTCAAACCGTTCTCTACATGTCACATTTTAAATGTAATAAAATGTATAACAGACCAACCGATGGACGGACACACTTCTTATAGAGATGCATCTAAAGACATTTTATTCATTAACGGAAGCTCTGAAAGTCTGATTCAGCAGGCAGTGAGTGGTCAATCACACCTCTCAATCAAAGCCATCTATTCACACTAAAAAGGGAATGATTTAAAGATTTAAACCTGCACTTGCACTTACAGGGGTCAAATAAAACAAATGAGGCCTGAAAGACTGATTATTGAGCTAGCACTTTCAGACTTTCATTGAACTTTTCAATGTAAACCTATGGGAGCCAGGCCTTTTTAGAGCAGCATCTAGTGGCCATCTGCAGTATTACAATTATATTATACATATTACATACATGTAATATTATACATATTACACTGCAGTAAGGTGTCCTTATGGATGGTACAGTATTTGACTGTTGGTCTGCAGTCAAATACTGCAGGAGTTGCCATGAATTTAGTGACTGTCATGACCCCTTGATGCACAAAAGCACTACAAATCTGACCTGACAAATTGACACCATCATTAGGTCCAATATCACTTAGTTCAGTACAGTGGTTTATAATCAAACACCTGAAAAACTAATGGTATTCAAATAACCTTCAGCTGTACTGTGTTTATTGCTATTAACTAATGTTATTATGCATGTAAAGCCTTACAAATGCAACGTAAAACCACTAAAAACCACTACATTCGATTCAGGTCAATAATAGATAATACAGTAGAGATACTGTATAGCGTTTCTTTATTTATAAATGAGGCCATGGGAGAGGAAGCTCCAGAAAGGATATGAGATAAACATGGAGGAGAGTATTTTGTCAATCACATGTCATATTTTCATCCCATTCATATGATAGGCCCCCTGGTGCAGTATAAATAAACAGAAAGTGATAGCCTTGTAAATACTTGTGCTGTGGCCCCGCTGTGTCTCAAATAGACTCTTCTGTTTAGATTAGACAACTATGTACAGTGTATGTGAATGTCCTTTATGTAAGTTGGTTGGATGTATGTTGTAATGTATGTATGCAGTGCACAGGTTCTTTGTGCTGGTTGGTTACAGAGGGAACACTGAACATGTAAACATGCTTGTGCGCATACATGTTGAGACAAGTACAGTATGTCCACACTGTCATCTAATGTTATGTGGGGGGAGGTTTGGGAGGATGGTAGATCTAAATTCAGTCAGGCAAAGGAGCAGAAGTCTTCTGAAACAGTGTTTACACTTCCACCACTGTCCATGCTATAAAAACCTCCAGATGCATTTTTAACTTTTCAACTTTAAACTTGAATTAACAGTACTTTTCATCTATTGAAAACATACTATGAAAGTAGGGCTATGCAATCTGGCCAAAACAAATCATACAGTATGATGATCTTTTAAGGTAGAATGATCCACCATCCGAATCACAATTTTTCTCACCTCTCTTAAATGTAGACTAGTTGCAACCAAACTATAACACATTTTCCTGATGTTTTTTGAGGTTTAGGCTGTGGCATGATGGCTTGTTCTTGTTGTCATTATTGGACTAAAAACTCATTTTGGACCGATATTATTGCAATACTTTGACAACAGATAGAAGAAACCTGAAACAAATCTGCTCATCGATGAAGTAAACACTCATCCACATTTTCCTAACTTCCTAAATCTATGACAGCTGCAGTGTTTGTCATTAATTACCTAAACTGTGTCCATCTCACTGGAGTTTTATAATGACCCAAAAAGGTTTTTACACTCTAACGTTGTGTTTAGATCTCAAATCAGACACATTGCATGTCGTAGCTCAGAAGTCAGACCAGCAGTTCACAGACTTACTGTAATTCTGCACTGTTCTTTATTTATTTAATGATGCGATGATTTCACTGAAAAGCAGATCATATGACAAAGACTGTCCACAATTTAAGATCGATAGTTCACCCAGCCCTAAATGAAAATTAGAAGATGTTGTATTTTACTTGATTTTATGCATTCTGTATATTCTAATTTCCTGCCAACTGTTTTTAATGAAGTGGGTTTTATTTTCAGTCTTTACCCCTGTTTTTTTGTTCTATGTCTATTTTGTGTGGAGCATTTGGAGCATGGAAATTCATTGTTGTAAAGCACTTTGAACTTGTATAAAAGGTGCTACACAAATAAAATGTATTATTTTTTCCAATAAATTATTCCAATAAAATTTTATAAACTGTATTGCATTGACAGAAACCACCTGAAACACCTAAAAAAACAAAGCGTGGGTGGTAAATTTGTTGCTTTTTTTTGCATTTAACAACCACATTACCAATCATTTGTTTCTGTCCAACAGACAAATACAAGTCTGCAGTCATGCCTGAGGAAATGTCTGACCCTTGTAGCTGCTAAATGTTAAACTGTAGTCTCTGAGGATTTCTTTGCTTTGGTCTGAATCAGCAGATGAGTTGGTGAACTTTGAGGGTTTTGGTGGTTTCAAAGTTTCTTTCCACATAAAAGGAAAAAATTCTAGTTCACTTCAACAGCAGTTTGTTCATATGTCGCTGGCTACAGGAGCCATTTAGCCTTGTCTTGTAGTCAGATCTGATCAAGGTTGAATCGTGTTCAGATGGCAAGTGAGACCTCCACGTTCCTTTGGTCCACACCTGAGTATGACTCATATGTTTACATCTTCCCAAATGAATCAACTGGACCTAAAGACCTTTACACATCAGGGGTGTAAAGGTCAGGGTTCTGTACTCATCCAGAACACAGGACCTGCTTCCTGTATTTACTATCTTGGTCTCCCACTCAAGAAAGAGCTACAGAATGTAACTCAACAACTCTGAGTATACTTCATATTAACACATTTTCAGCAAAAATATACTAAAAACCCTAAAATACTGCAGGTAATAGGAGCTGCACCAGCTCTATGACCCTGATTTATTGAGACAACGCACATTGTTTTTGCTGCACCATATTACTCTGTACTGGGAATGGAAATCAATAAGGTTTCATTTCATGTCAGTGTCAAGCGTGAGGATGCAGACTGATGTATAATGTAGTCTTTTGCCCATGCCAGTGAGGTTCTATGTAGAACATGGGGGTCTTTTAAGGATTCCCCCCTACACAAATACACAAAATAGTGTAAATACAACCACATGAATGCTTGCTTTTGGCACTGCTGTCCGATTTATGTCGTTTTTTAAAATATATTCCACCTAAGAATAAGAGCCAGAGTAAATAGTGATGCAGGGTTGTGTCAAGTCTGGAGTTTCCTGACAATTTTCATAATGCCAAAAAGTAGAAACCAGTGTTATGCCAAGGAAGCATTAAGGGAGTTCAGAACTGGCCATGTGTACACAAAATGACTTTGTGGTGGATTAAAAAGTCCTTCTATAGATGCTTGGTCCTGAATATGACAACAACAGAGAGATTAAAAGCTGAGCCATGAGACAGACAGAGTAGTGACGGCAAGAGAGGACTTATAAACATAAGATCTGATTCCAGCCTCAACAAAATACCTGGCACGGTCGTGTGTTGGCAATGACTGCACCATTAAATGAAAAAAGTAAGGGAAGAGTTTGGAGAGAGTCCAAGAAACGGTTACAAGAGCCTGCTAGTGTTGGGTTTCAGAGAGGAGATTTTACGCTTTTCTACATAAACACATCGGTGAGTCAGTTCTGGGGGAGCGAGGTGTACGAGGGTAGGGTGGGGGTTGGGGTGAGGTGGGTGGGGGGCTGAATCTGTTCAGTCTCGGCCTTCACTGCTCTGGCCGCAATCACAATCCAGCGCCGACCTCTGTACTCGAGCCGTCCAAGTCTTCTTCCCCGCGAGAGCTGACATACTCTGGCCCACCGTAATGAACCCACTGAACCTCAGCAGAGCCCGCTTGCGTATTAGTAATACTACGACTGAGGGCAGGCAGACTGCAGAGACTGTATCAGCTGGGTGTCTCACTGATGGGATCACACTGACACTTTCAGAGTGTTTCTAATCGGAGTTAGAGATTCAGTAAAACTTCTTGTCATTGTTTGATTTGCTTCTTGTGTAGACATTAGGGCTGAATGCCTCAGAGCTTTGGAGCCTCTACACTGCTATGGTAATCGACAATAATGAGTATGCGGAAAGCTGTATTTTATTATAATTATTGTTAGGGCTGAGAGATATGGTCAAAAATGTTATGATGGTAAAACTTTTGTATCAGTCGATAATAATAATTGTCACAACAAATGTCAAATCATTATCTCTTTCAAGTTTAAAGTCTGATTTTTGGTCCTGAGTGAAAGTTTAACAAAACCAGATGGTTATTTGTGGTTTTAAAATCTTTTGCCAAACAGCTGAACATTTCAGAAATCTGGCTAGTATTATTAGGGCTACAGTGAGGGGGAAAATATCTGATATATTCAGAATAAAGTCATAATATAAAAAAAAAAAAGTCACAAGAATAAAGACATCATTTTATCTGTATGACATTTCTGAATAGAAATTAAGAAATTCAGAGATCATGTCGTGTCAGTATTCAAACAGTAAGCCTGTGGGTTCAGCAAGCAAAAGTGTATTTATCAAACAGCAGCTGGGAACATCTTCCTTCTTCAACACAGATATGACTTTATCTTGTAATGTGACACCTTGTATTTCCAGATAATTATGACTTTATTCACCAAATATTATTACTTTTTCTTGTTTTCTTAAATAAACATTTTCTATCCTCAGTTTGGCCCTAATATTTCTTTGTACAGTCAAAACATAAAAATTATAAAATCTTTTTTCATCAATAGAATTTGCATGAGTTAGATGAAGTAAAACAACAAAACTTTGAAACATTTTGTGAGCTGACAATATAAACAAATAAACCCAAAAGAAAAATATCATTATAACTAGCATTATTGCAATATACGATAATTATAGCAATCCCATTTTCCAGTCCTGGGTCACTTAAAGCTCCAAAGCATGTGGTGAGGATATGACTCTGAATACATTAAATTTGGCAGTGATGAGCAGAATATTTATTTTGGTAATTAAAGCTTTTTCTTGCTTATTTAGGAAGGTCCTGTGAATATTTTTAACAATCAGAGGTCGACCTTCAGTTACCAAAAGGTCACACACCCCTGCATTATTTTTATATACATTTCTATACATTAAAATCCCATATATCCCATGAAATAAGAAATAGGAATCCAACAACATTGCAATACAATCCAACATTGCTCACAATGCTGATGCATTGTGAGCAATGCCGGACTGACTAGGCACCTCAACTCCCCAAACTCATATGTGAGGATTTGTTCATGGATTTTTCATCAGCCTTTAATAAAGTAAACAAACACACTTGTTTACTCACTTGTGCACACTTGATTTTTATGATGGTAAAACCCATTTTGTAATAACTTATGATCACCTCCCCTGTGAAAACTGTAGATATTTCCAGGTAACTCTCACTGAAGTTTTGAAAGCCCAAAAATAGAACTCAGGCCAGCTGTAGCTGACACACAGCAAATATGGTAAACACTTGGACTTTCGATCTTGTTTTTATCAAGTTTCAAAACCTAATTGAATGTACTTTTCTGTGTTTTCAATTAGCATGGCAGTTTCTGAAACTAAACAGCTGAAAATTCTTTTAACAGTTTCTATTTTGTTCATAAGTTACAAACAAATCTCCTTCCATCCATCAATTTTCTGCCACTTATCCAGTTATGGGTAGTGCTGGCAGGCAGGATATGTGAGGCTGCCCAGACAGTCGTCCTGGGGGATTCTGAGGAGTCCCCAGGCCAGATGGGATATTTAATCCCTCCACCGTGTTCTGGGTTTACCCCACTGACTCTTACCAGCTAGACAAACTCAGAAACCTCCAAAGGGAAGTTTTTAGTAGGCATCCTTATCACATGCCTGAGCAAACTCAAGTGGTTTTTGCAATGTGAAGGAGCACTGGTTCTCTCCAATAACTGTGCTAATGTATTCCATGTACAGAAAATTAGATTCACTGTCAAACAGAGAGGAACGTTTTTAGAAGTATCTGGCAACTTGTTGTTAGTCTGATTGAAAAATTAAAGTGAATAACATGACTTTGTTACACAATGCTTGATGAAGCTTACAGTTTTATTGAGTCAGTAAGCTAGCATTTAGCATTAGCTCACCCATGACCCCTCGCAGACAGCTCGCGCTCCTGCAGCTTTGCCCCTTGTGTCCAAATATCGTCAATTCTGGCTCCAAAAAGCCAACATGATGACATCCAAAATCACAAACTCCAGGCATCAAAACAGCAGTTCAGAAAACAATGGGTGACGTCACGGTTCCTCTGTCCATAAAATTAGTTCACTAAGAAAACTAATTTTGCTGAGTGACCTGAAGCTGAAGAAGCTACAGGCAGAATGTGTTCTTCGCTCCTAATGAAGTCAGAGTAAGATCATTCCAGTGTTCGGTGGTTCATTTTGATCTTCACCTTACTAAGACGCTTGGTTGGTTTTTCCTTTAATTTGTCACCAGTTGTATGGTAGGAGTCGTAGGAGGTGTTGTGCAGGTCAGTGACTGAAGCCCATAAAGAGCCAATGAGCCTCCCCCAGTTTCAATTCTACATCAAACTTTAATGTGGGTGTGTTATTTTTCCTAAGGGAAATAGCATTTCCTTATTCAGACTGCTTTTGGGTTTAAAGCTTCCATACTTTCAGCTCCAGTGTTTGACCCTTGCAGCTGAACCATTGTGACAGCCATTACTACAGCATTAACCTGTCGTCTGTGATTTATGGGTTGGACTGCAGTGATGGACTGCTGGACTGTGTTCTTCATCACATCCGAACCTCATAAGCACACATAACCCAAATGGGAATCACGGCAAAGTGCCACTGATGTCTCAATGCAATTGTTCATCCCTCTGCTGACACACGACACTTCCCCTGGACATCTGTCTCTGCCCTCTTATTTGTACCTTTTCTTCTTTGTCAAGCACTGCGCACATTACAAATGATTCATCACCTGACAAAAGCAGAAACAAATGAGGCTTGAGTGAGGACTCACAATAGAACCACTTTGGTGCAGGCTTAATAAAGACTGTGACTGTGTTTTTATTAGGCCTTCAGCTTCAGAGGGAGACCCACAGTACATTACATCCTATTTTGGTCATATAGTATATATTTAAAAATCCTGTTTACAATCCTTTCCGTTCATCTTATCTTGTCTTTGTCCGTCCGTCCCCATTACACTGAAAATGTGATGTCTCAGGAACAGCTTGACAGAATGTCACAAAAGTTGGCCCAAATGTTCACTTGGATGGAACTGAAAAGAGTTTGGTGGTCAAAGGTCAAAGGTCAAGGTTGTTTTGAACTCGTACCAGTCCATTCTGATGAATGTGATATCTGAGGAACACCTTGAGGGAATTTCTTAAAATTTGACAAAGACGTTCACTTGGACTCACAGATGAACTGATTAGATTTTGGTGGTCAAAAGTCAAAGGTCAAGGTCCCAATTAGATCAACAAAAGGTCACTAAACTAAAAAGTGCATTACTAATTATAGGTCAATTCATAGTGCACTCCACATTTAGATTTTTATTCAAAATTACATTAGAAAAACAATTCTTTTTCATAGTATTGATCGTAGCAGGCAACAAGCTGATGCAATCTACTGTCACCACAGGTCTGTCCCAAAAAGCTGGTTTAATTACTGTTTTCATTTGTTCAGTTTTTATTAGACTTGGATAAAACATTACCTATATCTTTAATGTTGTTTTTGAACGCTGCACAACCAATACGAGAGAATATTTCCAGGGCAAGTGGAAGGGTACAAATTGGCATCAAAAAGTTGCCTTCCCAAGAAAGGAAAACAAACAGTTTGTTATTGTGATCCATTTTTTATGCAGATGATGTTTCACTGATGATCTGACAAAGATAAGATTTCAGTTGTAAACAAGTTCAGTGCCAAGGTGGAGAATATTGCTGTTTGGCTTTTTGATGAGAAACTTTCCCTTCATTGTAAATATTTTTCATAATCAGCTTTCAGAGGACTTTTGGCAAAGGAACATTTGTTGTTAAATAGTCAACCAAAGTCTGTTTTCCCTGCTTTGTTTGTTCATTAATCTTAAAACTTAACCACAATAGCTCCTATTGTTTTAGCCGCAGAAATGTATTAGCAAATCAGGAATGGCTGATTGCGGTCTTGTATTTACTTTTACTTTTGTGAAATAATCTAAAAAGGCTAACTCCTAATCAAAACAATATGTGTATTGTGTGATCAGCTAAACTGCAACACAAAATGAGCTGTCACAGGCGGATTTAAAGCTCTGGACAGCACTCATAAAGCACTGTTAGTGTTTCTCACTATTACCTGGAGTGTGGAAGTCTACCATAGAGTAATTTGTCTCACCGTAGCCTGATAATGAACTGAAATTATTTTTAACCTTCTCTAAATTACATATAAGATTTTTAATATTGTGTTTCACACTTTTGCTTCAGAAAAAGGTGTGAAAAACCAGAATTACTTCACAGTCAGACTCCAACGTCTGCAGCCAGTGGCTCACTGAGTTACCCTAACACTTCACTGTTTGAAGTCGTCATGACTTTATTTCCTGAGTGGCAGCAGAAAAAATAACAGTCTCTGCAGGTTAAAGAGGACAAACCGAACACTTTTAGCCCTGACGGACGCTAAAGAATCACAGTAAACGGACTTAAAGCCGCAATAGTTAATTAATTAATTGATTAGTTGACAACTATAAAAATGAAGAGACAACTTTTTTTTAATTATCAATTAATCGGTTGGATTACATTTTTAAGGAAAAAAGAATTAAAAATTTCTGATACTAGCTTCTTTAATGTGAATATTTTCTGGTTGTGGACAAAACAAGACATTTGAGGACATCCTCTAGGGCTTTGGGAAACACTGATCAACATTTTTCACCATATTTCTGGCATTTTATTGACTAGACAATCTATCGATCAGAAAACACTGTCAAACATTTCTTAATGTCAGACGACCAGAAAATAACTTCAAAAGGCAACCTTATCTACTGTATGTATGAACAAAGATTAGACTGAGGTTTCAAAATGATGGGTCCAAATTACAACAGAATCCAAAATGCCAAGTACCAGGTAGCCATAAAACAAAAATGAATATCAGTTCTCCTTAACACTTCCTAAACATTATAACCCTTTATTATTACAAGGGCTACATTCAGTATCTGCAAGGACCTGTCCCACCAGTATGGCAAGAATCAAGGCAGCAGCATGTTTGGTTAGAGAGCATTAGTTAGTGTTCATGGCTAATGTCAAAACAGTGACTTTGTTTACATGCACAAAATATGCCAGTTTTTGCCCTTGTTTCAAAAAGACAAACTTCATAATAAGCTGTTTACACAGCTAATGAAAATTAATATTCCACTTATATTCCTGTTTACATGCAGCCATGTATACCCTGATGAATAATAACATTTTCTTAAAGTTTTCCACTGGTGGCAGACGTGACACAGACACTGTGTGAACACATCCTCTGCAGTTTCATTCCTTCTAACTTCTTTTGAAAAGGTCAGATTTTCGATATTTCCTCATTTGCAAAAACCTGTTCATATCCTCTTTCATAATGTTTCACAGTAGGTATGTTTCTCCTTCGGACGAGAAATGTGGGCTTTTATTTGGAGAATCCATCTCTACTAGAGAGGATCTTTGCCACCGGTTTACAATCAGCTGGGGTAAAGACAGTGTGTCACAACCTGTGATAAAATGTGCAAACGAGAAAAGTGTATTCGATTTCTGCAATTAGATCTTCCTAAATCCCCCTAAATCTTACACTGGACATTTAAGATTTTTTTCATGCACGTGTCTCTGGATCATATGTTTTTGTTGTAGTGAGTAAACACTAGTAAATAGTAAATACTACTTAAATTACTTACTTCAATTGCTGTGGCTACAAGAAAAGAGATATTTTTGCTATCTAAATATTTTACGTGACTTTTTTTTTTTTTGTTTCAACCCTGAGGACAAATTGGTGCAATGTGGTTTTGAATAGTTACCAAAGAGCAGTACAGTATGAGACAGACAGATGTTTGTGACATAGCACAAGATATTGTGTCCAAAATACTAGATAATCTATAAGCAGTAACTCCAAGATGTATTAAGCTAGGACTTCGAGTCTGAATTTGAACTGTGTTAAGGTGGATTTGTGATATAAAATGACACTTTTTTTAATCTCTTTCACTCAGGTGCCAATGCACATCTGATTGCTCTGATTAAAAGTCACTAATCTGGGGTTTATACCGTATATTGTATATTACTTAGCTATTTGTCCTATTTATTTATCCTATCAGATGACAAAACGGCTGTGTTCCTATAACCAACAGAAGAATAGCTCCTTGTGAGAGATAAATCCCTTCTGCAAATTGAGAGCAGCTTTCGAGGACACAGATCTGGTAGCAATTACTTGTACTGCGCATTTTTAAAAAAACAAAAACTCTTGACATTTTGCATGTGTGCATGTAAAACACAGCACATAAAATCTATTCATTAACATTTGAAATATTATTCATCAATATCAGAGGTCTGGAATGATCTGTGCCAACGTTAATGTTTCCATAAAAATGCTGGTGTAGTGTTCAGTTGAAGCGTAGAGGTTTGGTTGGATTCTGCGAGTAGAGATTGGAGCTGACAAGGCGCTGGGGCCATTTTAACTGTGTCTGATGCGACTGCACATTCTCCAGTCGTCTGCTGCAGTGACAGGCAAAACAAACTAACAGTTAACCACAGCAGGAGTTAGTGGCATTTTAGCTCGACTTATGAAAGTGTCGGGAGAAATTCTACCTATTATTACACTGATGGATGGTGATAATGAGAGTGTACTGGCCAGGCAAAACCACAGTAACACAGCCTTCACAGTGAGGGATCCATGTTTAAAAAACAAACAAAAAAAACCAAAAAGAACACACACATACTGAATATTCCCTGTGCTCACATCAACAATAGTGTAGCGTTGTCTTGCAGGCTTTACTGTTTAGAATGCTGTCAAACAGTCAGAGTGCTCCTAAACATAGTGTGATTATCTACAGATGAACCCTTATACCAGCTTTAGGTAATGTTTGACAGACACCGTATTGTTTGGACTTCATCAGTAAACAGAGGCAAGGTGTGAAGCAACAACACATTAGTGAGGATTTATTTATATCACATTTTCCGGGATCACTCAATGAAGATAATTAACTAGAACTGAAAAACCACAACCCTGTCCAACTCTGGACACTGTGTATGTTTTGGTCATAGAATTTTCTTTTCAGAAACAGGTATTAAACACACAGTATGTCGCATTTCAGGATTAAAATTTCGAAACACAACTAGGCCAATATTCTATATTTTGTTGACTGTGTAGTTGTATCATATCAAATGTTTCCAAGGATATTCAAAGCCTCTGGAAGTCTAAATAAACAATAACCTTGTGTAATTTAGGTTCTTTAGGTTCTTGTCATTTAAGTTTTTACAAACTTGATACTGTGCTTGACTTGGTCATGGTTAGGCTGAAGATTTATTACACAATTAAGTCCATGCAAAAAATTCCAGTTAATTTTCCCTCCCACATTGACTAGCTTCCATTAGCTACAAGCTGCTAGCTAACAATCCATGCAGCTATCTATCTGTCCATCTGCCCCATCATGCCTGCTTGTGGCATCCATGGCTGCACATCAACACACTACTCCATGTCCATGTATCCCTGTCGAATGTGGCCTGTGAATGTACCTTTGTTTTTCTACACAGTACACAGTAGTTTTTGTGTTTTTAATACCTATGTCTATAAAGAAATTCTAATTACCGACACATATGCCAAACATACATCTTCATGTTCACATTTATGTGAATCTGAACTGTGCAGAGAATGCAAACATTCTAGGAAACATTTCAGTCCTGCTCCATTGTCTACTCCAATTTGAAGTAGTGGTTACCAACCTCAGGGCCGCAGGCAGATACAGAAGGAAATGATTATTCAGATTACTCGGCTAGCCAACGGTAGGAATTTACCCGCTTTAAGCATTCTAAGGTCAATCTTTCTCATCGTTTCCTGTCAGTGTCACAACAAGAGAATCATAAAAGCCACAGAGGTACGTCACAGTGGCTACATCACTTTCTTTTATACATTCTGTGAAACAAAGCCGTAGTTCTGATACAAAAACTTTCAAAAACTGGTCAAACTTGACCCATTGCCAACAGGAGGGTTTTTGTCTCAAACTCAGAGGTGGGAACAACTGATGTACAAATCTATACAAAGTATAGATACAGGTATCTGAATTATACTTGACACACTCATTAATCAAGTTTTGATGAACTTGAGAGAAATTATAATTTTTATTTTGTGTCCTCGTGCACTTCACAACATCAAGACTGATTTAAGCCTAAATTGATGGAAAAATAACACATGGAAAATACAATCCCCTGGTGTATCTGTTGGTGCATACCACACACAAAAAACATAACAAGATGAAAACAACGGAAAAGACAGAACAAGACAATAATGATGCAAAAGGTGTAATAACACATGACAAGACAGAAACAAAAACATTGAAAAAGATGCAACAAGAGAAAAATTATGTAAAAGGTGCAAAACTAAATTGATGTGAAAAGATGCAACAGGACAAAGAGGAAGATGAAAATGACGCGAATGATGCAACAAGACAAAAACGAACTAAAAGATGCACCAACGTAAAAGACACTAAAAGGCCTTCTAAGGCCTACTTTTGACTTTTATACTAAACTAAAGAAGCTCAATCACTACTCCTACTTTTACCAGTTTTTTTTTTTTGTTTTTTTTTTTTTTACACAAGTCTGTGCTTCTACTAGAGTAAAGAATGTGTGGACTTTTCCCACCTCTGCTCGTACTGTGCCAGTGATCTGCATCAAAGCTTGTCACTGCCTCTGAAAGCACAAACACCTCAAATACTGCTGTGGAATTAGTTAAAGATTATCAATACAGCAATTTATGAGAAGCCCCTGCTGACCTCAGTGAGTGAAACTATGTGAATACAGAGTTGATGGAAACTGTTTGAAGAATAAATGTTGAGTCAAAGCTTGCTTTGTACTTACTGCTGTTGAATGTGTTGTTGGATGTAATGCGGTCGTACGAGCTGGGGGGCCGGTTTGACAGTTAGTTTCATCTGGGCCATGTTGTTCAAAGGCGGTGAAGGGGCATAACCATTGGGATGCACCTGCTGAGGTATGGGCCTTTGAGGCACCACATTGTGTCCATTGGTGTGACTGGTTGTGTGTCCATTGTTGTGACCTGTAGTGTGTCCGTTGGTGTTCCCATTGGTGGGTTCGTTCCCAGGCGGAGCTGGAAACGGGTGGGCAGGCGGCGTCTTCTGCTCGCATGCGTTCCCCTTTGAGCCAGGTTTACAGACACAGAGCTGAGGCCTGAGGCACATTCCTCCGTTCTGGCATTGTGGGATGCAGTTGGCTACGACACAAAACCCAGACAGAGGAGAGGGAAAATGAGAGCAGAAAGAGAGGAAGCAGCGGAAAATACAAATGAGTGATGATAAGAGGTCATAAATACATACAGTAAACAGGTAAACAGATGTAAAAAAGCTTCTACAAATGGGGTTTGTGAAAATAGTTATTATTATACGTTAGAGCTAGGGCTAAAAATGGTTAAAATTGGCAACATATGGTAAAAAATAAATAATGATTATAATATTTTTTCCATATTCATCAATATCGATATTTATCATGATATATAATTTGAAAATGCTGCCAGTTGGAAAAGTATTCTGGTAATGGCTGAAGACCTGACAGAGGGCTCATTAGTTCAACTTTAGAATATATAACATTTTCATTCTCTAGGTGTAATGACAGATGTAATGAATTTAAACAAATAAGAATAAGTTCCCATTTTAAACAGTGTTTGTGGCCACTTGAGCATAGATTTCTGAATTTACAAGGTTAACATGAATGTACCATCAAGTCTGTCGGCACCCACGTATTTTGCCGTACAAAACAACGATAAAAGAAAATCTACCAACAGGTGGCGCTTCGTGGGTGTTGAATTTACTTCTTATATGCAACAGGCTGTTAGATCTGTCATATCAAGTAAAACTGTCTAAAGCTTATCATCATTATCAACATAAATTTTATCATGATCCCGGCCCATCACCCAGCCCTGAGCTATTTTGCACTGCTTGGTGCAATTCCAACAAAATGTGTGTTTGGCTCAGTTCACTTAGACTGGTGTAAAAACTGTTAAACTCTAGTACAGATTAAACATCTGGACAGAGTGGACTGAGGGGGATTTCAAAGATATTATTGCTTTGCTCCTGCATGAAACCAGACAGGTTTGTAAACTTTGTGTTTTTTGCAAGGTAATCTGCTAAGGGTGCTATCTAGGGATGAACCAATATATTAATCTGAACAGTGGAATCGGTCCACATTTGCTGATATCGGCCAATATCGGAATCAGTATATAAGGTGTCATTTCACCAGTGGCAGTGCCCGATAATCATCTGTTATGATACATTAAAGGGTTTTTCATTCATTTGTATGCTTGAATTTGTGCTCCTTCAAAGATAATGTAATGAAGGGCTGAACGACTTTAAGACAGTTCAATTAACCCATTTTTATATATATAATGATGATTTCTTTGTTTCCATGGCACAAAAAAGAAAAAACAAACCGAAAATAACATAGCATCAGTCAAACTGTTATTTTAAATATTGGTACTGGTATTGATATTGTCCCAGAATTTTCCAATCAGTGCATCCCTAGTGCCATCACAGTTATAGTATGTTCATAGTGTGACCATGTGCAAAGCAGTTTCTTTTTTTGTTGTTGCTGTCAAGTTGTCACATTTTCAACCTTTCACATTGTTGAACGTATGAAGTGTCAAGTCTCACAGTTCTATTTCATTATTAGAGCTCAGACACAGGTGTGACACACTCCGAAACAAAGCTTTATATTTTATAACCCCATATGATGCTGTACACACACACTCTCATGTCACATGTATGATGTCATCTCAGCTGGCAGCAGTTTGCAGCCATTTATCACGTTAGGTTGTTAAAGAGTCTTTTCAAAACCACCTGGTACGATTACATGTCAGCCTTCAGCACACTGTGCACTGGAAACCATGTGAGTGTGTCCATACAATATACCAGCACTCTATTAGTAATGGGAGTGCTAAATGCATGAGTTCATGTCACATTTTACACAGGCTGACACTTTGTTGCTAAAAATAAACAAATGATATATATCGGAGGACACTTTTGAGTCGAGCGCAGGAGACATCTTTAACAAACATAGAGGAGAGTTTAATCACTGATGGATTCCACGCCTTAAAGGGCTAATCCCCTCAAACCAGCAGGGTCACCACTTCCTCTCCCACAGATATAAATAAGACCTGGACAAAGACCTGTATTTATATCAGCCAAACCACCCAAAACTATGTTTAGAAGGGGAAACCTAGCTTGAATGTTGAATACACTGTTATCAGTGTGTGAGGAGTTGTTTGTAGACATTTTCCTTTGAATTTGAAGGGAAGGATAATGTCATGTAATAAAAGTCAAAAAAACATTGATGCAATTTGTTTCAACAACATAATGACTCAAGTCATCGACATACAGAGGACAGCAGAAAAAAATCAGAAGAAAAGATTACAAAAATATGAGTAAAATAACTATGAATAAAACCTGAGTAAAAATGGCTTACTTTTAATGATAAAAGCTGAGTAAAGGCCAAGGTTTATTTTCTGGACCCACTTATGAAATTATGCATTTTTGTGTGTACAAGTGACCCATTCACCAGAATGAAATGCATATTTCTGTAACACCAAACCAAAACTATATTTAATTTCTAGTTATTTGTTGTGCAGTCCTATAGTGTTTTAACTGCTTATGGTCTTTGGTGTTTTGAGGAAACAGAATGAGACTATAACAACAACAACCCTGTCTCTCAGAAATTACATTTATACGTAGCTAAATTGCAACTGCTAATAGGTTTTGTTCTAAACAGTTAGGTTTAATTTAGTCCAAATAACTAAATGTTGCGAATGGACATATTTTAAAAGTGGCAAATGTTGAATGTTGAAGCCTTGAGTAACTGTATTGGCTTTCTGGAGCCAGAAAAGACCATATTTGGACAAGAGGGTGGAGCTGGCTAAGAGTGAGGGGTGAAACTCGCCAAGCTAACTTAGTGAATCAGTAAAACAGTAAACCTTTTGAAACATTTGTATAGGAAAATCAACAGCATCAATCAGCAGGTAGTGAGCTGTCAATCACACCTGTCAATCAAAGCACAACACGGCAGACAGCAAAGCTTCTATTAAAATCTTATTAATGGAGCAACAATTTACAAAAAGACCACCAGATCACTTATTAGAGGGTCCAAATAAAGAAAATAAGACCAGAATGACTTGACAAAAAAAAAAATTGACTTGGTATATTTAGAGAGAAGTACAATGTAAGTCTATGTGAGCCAGACCTCTTTGTAGCCAGCATCTAGTGGCCATCGGCAGTATTACACCTAAACATAGTCCCACATTAGCTTTAATTTGATGACGACATTATTCAATTTTTAGTTTTATTAGGTTTAAGCAGTGGCAGCAATTTGTTAGGTTTAGGGAAATACACCAGGGTTTGGTTTAATACAGAAAAAGTCCACAAAGTTGTGGTAAAAAAAAAAAAAACCTCACAATGTTTTAGGAAATATTTAAACCAAACCATAGTGTTTTCATAACACTAACTGAAGCGCTTTTATTGCCTAAACCTAAAAACTTACAGTAGTCAGGATGTGAACTCTGGTGGCAAAGTCCTGGATTTTGTAAATGCACCTTGTTTCAATAGACAAGGCAAAAAAAAATAGAAAAGCAAAAAACTAGTGGATGACAAATTACTGTGAGATTATACATTGCCTCATATCCGTGGTTCGCAGAAATGAGGCAACATTTCATTCTGGTGAGTGGGTTGGTACAGGACACCAGCAGAGATTTGATAATTATACAGTTTTCTATTCCCCCTGCAGATGGTATCACAGTCTGTTTCAGAAACAACACAGCACACGTTTACATGCTGTGCCGTGTACACACACATGCACATACATGTAAACCAACAACCAGACAAATGAGGCTGAGGGCATATAAAACACACACACGCGCACACGCACGGACCCTCTGTTGACTCTATTCATAATAAAACTTGGGATGAAATCACATCAAATTGTATTGTGTTGAATCAAATTATGTTGAATCATGAGGGTGAACAGTATCAATATTGTGTTGATAGTTCCTTTATTCATTCATTTTCCAGAACCACTTAATCCTTTGCATGGCCGTGGGGGGCCTGGAGCCTACTCCAGCTGACATTGGACGAAGGCGGTGTGCACTCTGGACAGGTTGCCAGTTCGCAAGGTTCACATCACAGGGCTGACATATAGACACAGACAACAAGTCACACTCACATTCACACCTAGGAGCAATTTACAGTGACCAATTAACCTGTGAACCTATTAAGGTCCTATTAATGTACTGGCAATACGTCGAGGTGTGTTTTGCATTAGCTTCACTAATGGACATGGATATCCCTAATACTGATTCTTTAACCTAAACATATTGTATGTTTGTGATAATAATTTTACTAACAGGCTAAACCCAGGACTGACTGCAGCATTTTCACTGTCCCTTTTTAAAAAGCTCTGTTAAAAGGTATTTCAGTATGTGTGCATGGATAAATGGAGAAATTACTCAGAGAGAGGCTGCCCCCCCCCCCCCCCCCCCCAGGGCCCGAGGGTGTGTCACCTCCTCACTAAGCTTGTTAGTCTAATTAGTGGCTTTGAGATTTGCGAAAATGATTAATGAAGGGAAAACCAAAAGGCTGATGAAAGACATCTGCTGGCATGTTGGAAACATACCTCCTGTGTCCATCCAAATTCGTCAATACATGCACACGGTTCTCTATCAACAATCAGATCAGGTTCAGAGTGTATGCTTCCACCATCGCATGATGAAGAAGATGCAGTTTGACTCATAATATACTGTATTTACTGTAGATAATGGAATTTAATTGTGTACAGGGAAACATGAGATAAACTGAGCAGAATATAATGATGTAAGTATGATATTAAAGGGTCAGTGTGTAATATTTAGTGACCCCACAACCTCACCTACGGTGGCCGGAAAAATACTCCACACTCAGACATAGTAGGCGACAATAATGCACCTTATCACTGGATGCCACTAGGGTGGGGAGGGATATAGACAGTATCGATATGTCCATTACTGTTCTGTATAAGATATAAGAAATAGCCATATTCATTATATCTTATATGCATAATCATCTATGTGCGTTTTGAACCGACCACAACCTAATTTATTTCCCTCCGTCAAACATCACCCTGTGCAGTTTGTAGAGTCAATGAAATACATGTGAACAGGAACAGATGCTTGAGATATTTACTACTGTAACCCTAATTTCTTGGTTGGTCGCGTTATCTGGTCTCTCTGGGCTGTGTGTGATCAGTGCTACAGTTTATCTTTATTAAACACCATGGCAACATGGCAAGACAGTAACAGCAGATCTCATGTACAGTGCATTTAACATCGATGCCCTTTAAATTGGCTAAAAAACTCCCATGCAAACAAGATGTCACCCACACTACTATTTTACTCTACTCTAACAAAGCTACAACGCCCTTTGCAGCGTTTCAGCACACCTGATGATTTGCTTTGTGCATTAGAAAGTCTATTAGAACACAAACGGTTTTAGATAACAGCACAATACATGTTCTAGTTGCAACCCCAGTCCAAAAACATGGCTCAACTCTACTTTCAACATCTCATATCAGTTGAGTTACACCCCCGTCTTCCATTGAGTGATTAGCTCAAAGATTACATCACTTGCTGTCTTTCCCCCCCTGGAGCGCAGTTTTGAAATAACCCCACAGTTAATTTTCCACTTTGAGCAAAGCTTTTTTGCTTTCTTTTCCGACTAGCGTAAATAGTTTTCATTTCCACCCCTCTCCCTCTCTCTCTCTCTCTCTCTCTTTGGCCTGGAGCTGAAGCTGCCATCTGTTCTGAAATAGTTTTCTCTGTGGGACTGAGGTCAGCTACATAAGAGCTCTGTTCTGGGACCACGGTGACAAACTAAGTGATGGTAATTTACTTGTTAGCTGGGGACAGGAAATAGATCAGTCATGGTGATGTCCTCGCCCTTTTGATCAAAGAAAAGCCCCCTCCCCACCCCTCACTGCTAGGGGTCTGCTGGATTTAAAAATACTGTGGGTGAGTGTGTTCATGGTTGGGATCCAAGGTGAGAGGCAGAAACTGAGAGGCATAATGATTTTCTTTGTGTCACTGCCTTTAAATTCCAAAGTGAAGGGGAGAAAATTGTTCAGACTTTATGGGTAACAGCCTGTTTAACCTTGCATGTGGCTGGGACAGATGTTCACTGAATTCAGAAGCAGGTAGTGGCTGGAAAGATATGACATCGATATATGAGGTATTGAATTCCACATTATCTGAGTCACTGCTGGCCCTCACACTTTAGATTAGGTCTGATAAGGCTGTCTGTTGACAATCTGTGGACCTCACTAATCCTCTGGGTGAGAGATACTCAAATGACACTATAGTACTCATATTAAATCTCTCACTTATTCTTAATAGCGCAATGAGTCCACACTGACTCAACTCCAATGATGTATTCATCATAAAGCAAGCATCCACTTACACATACAACAAGAATTAACTTTCTAAAGAGAATTAAATATTTTGGACCCTGAATCAATGACTTAATTGACCAACTGGGCCAAGATAACAAGAAAATGTCAAGTATTGTAACTTAGCATGATGTTACACAAAAATGTTAATATTAAAAGCATCAGTCAAATTTTCACAATGTGAAAGTACGTGACAACTATTTGCAAGGTATAAGGTCTCCCACTGGTTTATGGACTGCTGGTTTCTTGCAACCATATTTGGACAATAGGGCGGAGCTGGGAGAGCAAAAGAACTGATGGGTGAGTTAATGCTAAACACCAGCTTACTGAAGTGGTAAAACAGTAAACATTTGTGTAACAAAATCATCTGACATCATCTGAGGGTTGGGCTCATGTATGATTCCATCATCCATCACTGATGGTGAACAGTCAACACAGTGTTGAACCACAGACTGTATATAACGATGGATGTCATGAGAACACTTCAGATTTGAATCCAAAATGTCTCAATCTCCCCCTGGTGGCTGGCTGCAGTATAGGTCATATACCCTGCCCCCTCTGTTATTCTATGGTACTTAGGCCAAATTAAAAACTAAACTACACATCAGATACATTTTTCCCCAAGACTTTTTATGTAGATTTCATCAGGTAGATTTGTGTTCAAATCATCATCTTTCTGATCAGTTTGTTTTTAATAAGCTATTTGATGTTAAAAATAGGTGATTGACAGCTCTAATGAGCAATCACGATCCCAAATCCATCAGACCCATGGCCTGGCACTAATCAGGTGCCTGGCCAGCGCACATGATGTCCACATGTCGCTACTGTGCAAGTTCCAATTTGCGTCAACATGGCAGCTCCCATGGCATCATTTTCACACAGTGGGAGGGAAGAGCACTACGGCGTCCACATTTATGTATAGTCTATATGTGGAACCCAGCATCATGATTCTGTCCCCCAACAACTACAGAAACAGTCATGTAGTGTCCATGTGCACGTGTGCACACAAGTTAACAGCATTTTCTGTGTAAGGCATAAACCCACTCTTCAAATATAGCTGCCTATGACCTAACTCCTTTAACAGTTCACTCTATGCGAGTTGCATTTTTAGTGAACACTTTTCAGTACCTCAACTGATAAGCTATTCTTGAAAACATCAGAATTCCTCAAAGACAAAGAAAAAACATTTCTATTATGATTTTACTGCCAACATATTAGACCTGTGAGGCTGCGGGTCTCTCTCTTGTTCTCTCTCCTTTCCCTGACTCTCCCTCACCTCCAGTAGTACACCTTAACATAGGGAGCATTAGGGTGGACATTCCAGATTCGTTTCTGTTGGGGTAAATAGGCTACTACTAACTAACTAACTACTACTACTAACAGAATAAGTGTTTGTACACAGTTTGATATAAGCTACATTAATGGAACAGCACAAGGCTGTGTGAAGCGAGCACAATAGCAAAATCTGTACATGTGTTTTCCTCCTTTTCTTTGCCCACCATGTCATCGTCCATCCTGATGTTTCACTGAAGACATTGTCCAGAGGTCTAGTGGCCGTCTGTGGTATTACATGTTAAGATACATCCGCACTGACTTCACTTACAACTCTTCCTGGGAAAGTTTTTTTTCTTAAACCGCATTCAGTTTTTCTCACATATGGCAGTACCTTCCTTAAAAAAAGATGTTTACCAGGCAGCTCCGTCCTCTCTCATTCACTCTCTTATTCCCCCACCCCCAAAACAGTTTCAGTGCTCATAGGATCATCAGAGGAACACCTGGCAACTTGCTGACTCAAAAGGTTTGCCCCTCATCAGGCCCATTACAGCTCATTACTGTGTCCATCAGCAGCTCTGACACAGGAGTGCTGTGTGCTGAATGCAGGTGTTTACAGTGAAAGAGGCGCTGCAGTAGGTGTTCAGCTATGTGCCTGACATTTCAGCTCACAGGGCCGCAGAGGAGTCAAGTGGAATAAGACGTGACTGCAGCTGGTATTGTGTCTGGATGATGTTCATGCTAACCCCACTTAACCACCAGTCGAGATACAAGGACTGTGAATGAGTTCTACAACAATAGAGCGATTTCTCGCAGTGAGAGCTACCGTCACTCAGTACTCCGCAGCAGTGGACAGTCCTGCTGTCAACAGGAGAGTCTAATTTTCCCTGATAGGATCTATGTTGTTGTTTCCTCAGTCTCTTTTTAATTGCTTTCCTTTCTGGTAATGAAAGCAGCGCTACTTCTTTCAGAGATAGGAAGAAATAGTCTTGGCAGAGAAATACAAAGAATGTACATATAACAGACAGCAAAGGCACACATTGAACACACATCTAGAGATACAAAGGAAATACAACTTGTAAGTAAAGACGTCAACAGGAGGAGGACTGCTCACTGGACTAAAACAGATGACTGTAAAGGATCATGTGGAGGAATTTTCACAGACAGAGTTGTAATCAGGTGATAAATTCATATTTATGATAAACATGCGGCAGGCCAGCAATAATTATTTCAAAGCATAAAAAAAAGTTAAGAAAAAACATCACGTTGACATTTTCCGTGGTTATATTTGTCCAGGACATTGGACAAATTAGATTAACAAAACCAGAGTGAAGATTTATCAACATTACATTATCCTGATTGTGCCGTTTATAAGATTTAACAGCTGTAAAAGGAAAACTGCTTTATCACACAGTGGGTTTTATATTCAGCCGTGGCTACCCTTTTTTAACAATTCTATTTATTTTACTGAAAGACAAAAAGACATGAGCAGTCAGACAATCAGACATACTGTGAACATTATGTCTGAGACTTATTTAGTCAAGAAAACAAATGTAAATTGTCCATTATAAACACCCATCGCATTACAGTCATCTTTGGCCAAGATATTTCCACAGCAGACGGCTGCACAGATACAGTTCACCTCTAACCTGTGGGCTATTGCTTAATGTAATGGCACCAGTGTGGTAAAACTGGCTCAAACATATCTTACTGAGTCGAAGACACACCAGTACTGAACTGTACTGTAAGTTGATAATGTGTAATAAGTAATAAGCTAATGACGGCCAATATATTGTATTGAATGGCCAAAATTGGGATAAATCAAGTACATCAGTATATCACTCAACCAGCCTGATCGTTGTTAGTCAGGCAGTCTTAAGTTCAGATTATCAGGATGAAATTTAACAGTGTTTTTCATATCAATGGTTGGTTTGCTCAGGTCTGAATGAGCTTTTCACCCCGTCACAGTAACTCTGTCCACCTCTTATATAGTGGACGGAGCAATTGTGACATGACCCATTGGTTTTTGGGCGGTTGTTTTTAAGCCAGGAGTTTGCGTTTTGGCATCTTCACTATTAAGCCCCAGTCTTGGGCCCCAAAATGCATGACTACAATCCATGTGAGAATGTTTACTCCCCTTATTGGTAAGATGTGTCTGTGGTCCAAGAAAAAATAAACAGTTCTTTGGACTAGTGCAGGTTTCTGTGAGAGAAATATTGCAATTAGGGCAGAAAATTTAGCATTTCATTTTCACTGAAAAACAAAACCAAACAAGCATGTTCCCTTACATCTGGAGAATTTGATTTGTAAACAGAGGCATCTCTGTACCATCACTATCTATCTTTCGAGCGCAGTCGCGAATCACACAAGCTCACAAGCGATCTCCAGGTTTCCCTGTGTTGCACCCAGTTAGGGATATCATCGATTGTTTGTCTCTCGCTATGATATCCATATAGTTAAGAGGTCATCTCCCTCTGTTAGAGTGTCCAGTGTCCAGCAAAGTGTGCCCTTCACTGTGCGACAATAGTAAATATTTGTGGAATGTCTCCATAGATGTCTGCCTTTGTTAGGTGGTCCCACCAGGAGATGTTTTGTACTCTCAGAAAAAGCCTGGTATAGGTACCATTGAGTGGTTCTTGTAGATTTTTCCTCACAGTCCAGGTTTCAGCCCCATATAAGAGTATACTTTCAACACTAGCACTGCAAAAGGCCAATTTAGTAGCCTTGGATATACCAGACTGCCAGATGTGGAGCAGCTTACTGTGGGCATTCCAAGCCTGTCCCTTGCCTGCCTTAAGGTCCTTCTTGCTATCAGAGACATAAAATGCTAGGTACTTGTAGTCACCAACCTCTTTAAGTTGAGTGCCATCTTTTGAATGGATAGGTTGATGGTCTTCATACTGGTTGATGATCATGTACTCACTCTTCTTTGTATTAAGAAAGAGTCTGGCCTTGGCCACAGTTTCCTCCAGACAAGTCAACAAATCTTATGCATCTTGTAGTTGATCAGCAGTGAGTGCTATATCATCTGCATAATCCATGAGATTATGACGTTGTGACTGTGTAGATAACACCTTTGATATTTGTGGTGTCTAGTGACAGCCTGAGGATGTAGTCTACAACAATCACAAAGAGGTAGGGGGCTAGAGGGCTATGTCTCCTTGGAGGATTCCAGTTGTTGTGAGGAACTCTTTCGTTGGGCAATCCACACTATTAAAAAAAGCTTGAGGGATTGTCATACATGATGGTGATAGCTTGACAATTTCTTCTGGGATCATTGTCGCATCATGATGATTCATTTATAATGGGTTTTTGTGACACATTTTGTCTATATCACACAAACTGCAGCTCTTAGAGTTAGAGTTGGGACAAATCAGACACCCAATGAGAAGCTGTAGCAGTCATTCGCTTCCTCAAATCTACCCAGCAGCTAAAGCTGAGTGTTATGAATGATAGACATGATTATTGCTTCCACTAAGTAGGTTATGTGATTATTTCTCTAAGTTTGTTTGTCTGTCTTATTGCATACTTAAGCAAAAACTACTGCACTGATTTTCATGAAACATTGTGGGTTTTTGAAGCAGATCCATCAAAAGGGATAGAGCCTATAGCTCACTTTCTTTAACACTGGAAAGCACCAGGCTAACCTAGAACTAACATGTTTGTTACAATGGAAACATTCAGTTAAATTAACCAGTGCCAAACAGTATAGATGCAAAGAGGAGAAACTCGGGTGCTTTTTTGACAACAGTGTTCAGTCTAAAATGGTGGAGGTGTAGCTCTGCTGCTTTGCACTGATGCAGCCACTGAACAAAATTTAGGTTTCACTTCTTATTAATATAAATTGTTTGACAGTAGTAAAGAGTATAGACACAGAGATCAGAGGAAAAAGACAAAACTGTGGTGCATTTTGAGAACAACTTTCACTCCAATATGGCAGAAAAGTAGCTCTATTGGTCGGCAACTCTGTTGAAATTGAACAATATACTGACTTTAAGTTCTTAGCAATATAAGTTCCTTTCCAGTGCCTCCTACTGACATAAAGGAGGAAAACGGAATTTGTGGCTTGTTTATGGTTTAACAACACTGTGGAATGAGAAGAAGTGTAGACTGTGCTTTGGTGGAGTTCTGCGCTCTGTGAGTGCAATTCAAGTTTCTTTATTTAATAAGGTCTGTCTTGGAGGACTTCAAACTCTATCCTTTAACAACAAGTGAGTAAACACAGTTTTCCAATTTCTGGGATTTTAAAAATGAATAGCCCATCATCATACACTTTCACATACTGTTTATGAAAACTGTCACACCAAAATTTATGTAGTCAGTTAATGTGAGAAAGTTAGCCAAAAGTACAACATAAACTTCTGGTAGAGTAAGAATAAGGTCAGCGATGATACTGACCAGTGAGAGCCGAATGTGTGATTTTGAGAGTTTGTTAAAAAACAGTGGTGAATCTTTAAAGTATATCATTTTCAGACAGGAAGACAGATAGTAATAGACTAATATAATCTTAAACAGAGTGTAGAGCTCTCAGTGGAATGATTCAGAGACTGTCAGATATCACTGCATTTAGCAGCAGTGGAGAACAAATACAACACATGGTGAACTTTTCATTCAGAGATCAGATACTTTCTTATTAGTTTTTGGTATTTGACGAGTGGTATCATGTTAAACAGGTCTGTAAGTTGTTTACAGAAAATATTCATAATTTACACAGCAATGTTGGACAGAAAAATTACTTGGATATTTTACCATGGTCTTTGAGCTTCTTAAGTCAGAAAGCTGCATGTTTAAATAATGTTAACAGCCACTGTTAATAGCAGAGGACTTCCATGTGTGTTATCTGAAAACAGTGCAGTATATATTGCAGGTTATACAGGACACTGCGGTCCATCTAGCAGTATTTTCCCTGCTTTCTTCAGGAAACTACACTGAGTAATGTCACAATGTCACAAAGATGTTTTGTCTGCGAGGAAGCCGTGATGTGATCGCTTTAGACGGATTTGACAAAGCGCTATTTTTCCCTGCAATTCAATAATCCACCAACATTTGACTTCATCTCGTCTGGAGGAGGAACAGGAATGTGTGCTGATCATTTCTCCGCAATCAGATGAGTTTTGTGTGGCTGAATCACATGTTGTCGACTACATGGCTGCCAAGAAAAGAGGCAAACAAAAAGCTGGGAGTCACATTTGAGTCTGCTTTAACTCACTGTGGAAAGCACTGGGCAGGGTGATTTTTTTTTTTTTTACAGCTTTCAAGTCAACTTCATACAACATTAAAAGAAAGTCTGTCATGGTTTCTGTTCAATGTGGGGGAGGGGTATGACCTAGCAACCTGAAAGAGTACTTTATGTGTAGTGGCTAACAGGTCCTTTATGTGTTAAGGCAGCAGGGAACAAAAACACATCAGTTGTTTATACATATTATGACTGTTGGACAGAATCACTTCTTAAAGCAGAGGACAGAGAGTCTGTCTGAAATCCCACAGAGGCAATTTTATCATAAAAAAGGTCTGCAGAGAGGAAACCTGTGGCCCATTTCACAGTCACACAGCTGGAGATGAAGCAGCATGGGCAATTTCTCTTTAATCTCTTTAGAGTTCTTACTCTTTAATTAAAAATAGGATTTAATAGCTCCATTAGGCCAACTTTCACCATTTCAAAACCAAAGTTCTGCATGAAATGAAATGGTGTCCAACTGAAATAAAATTAGACTTGGTTTGAAGTGTGTTACAAAAGTATATAACATTCTTTTGACCATTTAGCCTGCACTTTGAAGACAGTTTCCTATTTCTGCTCATCATTATCATGCCATATAATCTAGAGTAGCAATATTCTATCAAGAGGTAAACATAAACCTCTGTGTAACATCAGTCAAACCTGATCCTACTCTATCCAATACAATCTGGAATTAAATTTAATTAACTAAAATTTGACTACCATCACCAAATGTCTGAAATCACATTAAAAACTACATTTTTTTGATCTTACGTGTTGAGATTTTCATAAATGTGTTTCACAAGACCTGTGCTTTTCAGGAAATTTCCTAAAAAAAATGACCTAAAACATAGATGGTATTTAGCTGAAAATTTAAATATTCACAAGAAAAATCTATGCAGTTTTGTGCTAAAGGAAATGGAGGAGGTGTTATCTGCTACCATTTATATATATTCACAGCTTTCACTGCTTTACACAAACAATCTAACTGATCGAGGCATCGGTAGACCAGTGACGCCCGTGTTGGTGGCTTTGAAGAGAGCCACTGTGTTGGAAAGGGCTGTCTGACAGCAAGGTAAAGCAGTGAAAATTAAATTAAAAAAAAAACAACTAGGAAATGATGGAAATGAAAAATAATTCAGATATCAGTATCAGAAGGTTCCCATAAAGTGTATTCTTTATATTTGGCCAAGAGTTTTCAGCCACATGTAAATCCCTTTTGAACTAAAGTAACACTTTATATTAAGATACAAATATTGACCATTAACTATTTACTTATTAGCATACATATTGGTAGCATATTTACTCTATTATTCATCATAAAGCACATATTAATGCCTTATTCTATATAACCATATTCTACACATACTAGGGCATTAAAAGTCCAGTATGTAACATTCATGTATGCTCATGTGTTTAATTGGAGTTTGTGTTGTGCTGGGAGCCGACCTTTTTGACGTCAGCTAACTGACACAATGCACATTGTTGCCGCTGTATAAGAGCAGAAGAGATGCAATGAAGAACTCAGGAGTGAGCCTGAGGATTCCAGTGGACAAAACAGCCCGAGTCCTCAACACAGAAGTGCGCAGCTGTTACCATGGAGTTAGGAAACCGAGTCAATTGACAGACTCCAATACAAACTTCGCGTATGCATGTAAGCATGGGCAAATGTTAAACATTGACCCTTTAACATTTGTACTGTAGTTTTGTGAATAGATCATAATTATCCATATTTATTAAGTGCTATTCTTGAGGTTCTACAATCGTACAAGGCCCATACTGAGCAAAGTATCAAGATATTAGTTAATGTACAACACTTACTCACTATCAGTAACCAGTAATTAGGAGGTTATTGAGTTAAAACTCTCAGTTCATGGCCTCGTAGTTGTAGAATATAGTGATGCAGAATAAGGCATTAATAACAGGGTTTTCCCTACCATTATAAGGCTTAAGTGCAGCACCCAAGCCATTTTGGGAACCACCTAAGCCAAATTCATGTAAAATCAATACGGAGATCATCAAAACTAACTAAATTACTTTTCTCAAATCCAGTGGACTTCCCCAATGGACTTCTTTGGCAAGTTTCGTTTTTCAACTTTTTGGGTGTTATTCATTTATTATCTGCTCACCTTTTCCAAATTTTGCACAGATATAATAATAATAATAATAATAATAATGGTCCAAAAATAAGATGACATTATGTGTTTCTTATTTCTTGTGGCACAAGCTCAAGCCCCCCACCCATGTGTCTAAGTCTTCCACAAACTTAGGGAAAATGCAGTAATAGTCTATAATTATGTGAAAATTAATGCACTTTAGTCAAATAACATCAGATTTTCCTGGGAGGACCTCCAAATCCCACGACCATAGCAGCTAAAGCCCCTTAGAAATCTAGGGAAAACCATGCATAAGTGCCTTATAATGACTAATGAAGACCGAATATGCTACTAATATGTGTGCTAATAAGAAACTAGTTAATGGTTAATATCTGTACCTCAAAGTGTTACCCTAACGGAGTATGATGAACAATAAAATACACTCCATGCTATTAAATTTTACTGACTCAGCTTACAAAAATAGGCTTGGGATATACAGCCTCTTGGTAGTAGTTAACAGCTACATACCAGCTAATTTTCAGGAAATTACTAAGAAACTTTCCAGGAAATTACCTTAAATATATGGGATCTGTGTTTAAACACTTTAACCACTATGTCTCTAACCTAGTAAATGGCTTGAGTGAGTACAGATGACAAACTGTCAAAGAACCAGAGGAATGTCCTCCATTGGTCATTGTGCAGAGAGGGTCAGCAGCACTGTGTTTCCTGTGCCCATGTAAACAAAAGCATCTCCACCCACACAGCAAGTTTACAAGTGTTCAACTGATAGAGACTCCTCAAAGCACAAAGACATTAACCCACATTCAGAGTTTCCACAGCTGAAGCAAACCTACAGCAGAGAAACACCCAGAATATGTTTGGCATCAAAGGAAAGACTAAATGCCATCATAGATAGACACTTGATTGTGGCATAAGATACAAAACTCAGCTGATATATGTAAATTGTGGCCTTAATGTAGCTCTACATGAGAGGTGGGACTGTTCAAAAGGAAATGAAATAAAAGGGTAGATGCACCCACCATTCAGTGTAATCCATCCAGTGTATGCAACAGTTTTAAGTAAAAAATCTGACCTAAAGGTAACACTAGCAGAAAATCCAGGAGGTCATCATTAGCATCCTCTGAGGAACAGTTTCACAGCACTCCATTTAAAGTTTTGCTCAAGTTAATCTAACCTTTTTCTATACCTCTATAACATGCCAACAAAACAGTCCGATGGACAAAAATCAACATCCGCAGATCCTCACACCCATTTTACAGCACTCATTCAGATGAAAGACATTACACAGATTGCCCAGGCATCTGTCTCCTAAACTATGTCCTCTAGTTCTTCCTGGGAAATCCTCATCAGTTTCCAGGTCAGATGACATGTGTAATCCTCCTCTAGTATATTCTCAGCCTGTCTCTAATCTCATTCCCAGTTAGGCATGCCCAGAAAACCAGAGAGATGTATCCAAGGGGCATCCTAATCAGATGCATAAACACATCAACTGGCTATATTCAACATATTCAATTTGTAATATTTTTTTATAGTTTAAAACATTCAACAATGAACTCAAATAAGTAACAGAATGTGAAGAAATAACAGTTCATCATGCCAAAGATGCTACTAATGTTAGGAAGCTAACCAGCTAGCCCCGGCCCACTTTGTACCACAAGACATATAGTAAATCACTGTAGCATCCAGTCTTCCCTCAGTCAAACATGAGAAGAAGTAGTAGCCAGAGGGTATATTCTAACCTCTACTTCTAACTTCTACTGCAACTGTAAACAGTGAACACAACGGCTGAAGCCAAGCAACCTTTATAACCACTGTTAAGAAAAAGAAGTGATAGAAATACAATCAAAATGAGAATTAGCATTGGTGTTGTTTTCCACCACTGGGTGGATAAAAGGGGATGATAAATATTATGATACAGTTTTCCTCAATATCAATATAAGAAATGTGTAACATATAGTCTGTTTAGCCCACAAAGAAGGTCAGCACACTTTGTTGTTTACAGACACAGTTTCTTATGTCCACAAATAATTTTTTGGCCATATCTAGTTCTTGGCAAGTAAAAGACTGTTAAGTTGGTGATATAGCTATAGCTTATAAAGGCAGCTAATTGCATACAATTATTGATATAATGTTTTTAAGTTAGCCAGCTAATGACCATACAAACTGTACCAAAAAACATTGCAAATAGAGGTTATTTATGGTTTCTGTTTGTCTGTGGTTGCTTTCTTGCTACAAACTGAGCTATAATGTAAACTGAAGGCTTACACCACATGTGAAGATTAGAAGACTTCGAATTAATGTTATCTACTCAACTAAGAGTTTCAGCAGTTTAGCAGCATCCTGCCAAATCCTGCTCCCCTCTGTTAATAGTAGGTGCTAATTTTGTAATATTAATCTTATAAACTGCCACTTTAAACAGTTTGCCTCCGCAACAGACTAAGAGAATACTAAGAGAATACTATTCACAGTGTCTTTCCTTCAATAACCATAATTGCAAACACCAGTTACAACTACGTAACTGCCTAAGTATTCAAGCTCATGTTTGTAGTTGCACTTGTGAGTAGAGTTGGGTCAATTTGCGGTTTTGCTGGTCTGGTCCAGTGTAGAAGATTAAACCAGTTTGATTTATGCAAACCAACTGAACTGACATTTGTGATAATGACAGGTTGTGTCATATTAAAAAGTGTCACTACATCAACAACGTGTACGGCGGTACTAATTCCTTTTTTACATTAGTAATAAGCTACATGACAACTTCATGAATATTATGTTTGTCATAAACAGACCAGCGTAGTATCTGACGAGCGGTGGGCAGTCTACTGCTGAGTTGAGCTGGCTGAGTGGAACATCTTGACATAAAATTTGGTAGACAGGGTCGGTCCAGTGTTTGGCTTCATATCAAACCAATTTGAAGTTTTACACTGGCGTGACGCTAGTTTTGACCTGATTAGCTGTTTTCAAGCTCTCAGAGCATGTTTGTTAGTAAATGTAAATCTCAGATCCCATCTTAGCTCATTACACCACCATTTAAAACACTGAAATTTCACAGAAAAATTAGTTAATTTCTAAATAAAGTATCTTCTAGGGCAAAAGTGAGGTCAGACCAATCACTGTGAAGTTTACCTTTGATGACATGAAGATGTCCAACTTCCTCTAGTCTAACTTGGAGTGTCACAGGCAGACACTGTGAGATCTGTTAGGCTCAGAAACAATGGATGGTGGTGTCACTTTCCAGAGAACATTAGTAGCCTTCCCCTGAGAAACTCAGCAGATGGGCACAGTCCCGCTGAAAAGCTGTTTACATCTCAAGTAACAAGTTGGCAGGACCATGCAAATAAGAAAGTGATGTGTCTAATGGGTCGGGGCCAAGATATATAATCCATTTCAAATCTGTTTCTCTTTCACTCTGAGGCACGTGCTCAGTATAATAACAGTCTTCTCATGACTCTGCGGAGGCAGCAAATGAAAAAAAAAGTGCAGACACTGGGCCTCATTCATGAAACGCATGTTTGCACAGATCTTATATTAACTTATGCATATGCACACTTTAAAAATGACTTGTGAGATTTGAGATTTATCAATATTTTCTATGTGCAGAACAATCTAAAGCTTGCCCCATTTTTATCCTTAGGGCAATTTAAATGTTTAATTTCATCATATTTTACTTCTAGCTATTCATGTTTTAATTAAATTCATTTGATGATTTCTATTTAAATATCTTTAATTATAGTAAAGGTTTTATTATTTTACTAATTTGCATTTTTTAATCCTGTATACTGTAAATGAGACCTCTACCTTAATGTATTCTGAGATAAAAGTTTTTTTAATGTATATATTTGTAGTAATTACATTGTGAACATGAAGCTGGGACCACTAGGAAAACAATACATGGAAAAACTTTGTTTTATGTAATGAATTTAACACCATAACAGACATAAAAAAACAAAGGTTGCGCTGTCAAACATGTTAAAGAGAGAGACGTCTTAAACATATTAAAAAAGTTTAAGTTAATGTAACGACTGGATACTGTAGATACTAATGGAACTCCATTCAGCAGTGGACTAATACACATTTGGTGCTCTACCAAATATATTCAACAACAAAAAGTATTTGTTACCAAGTCAAAATAAACTGCGGTGTGTTTTCATGAGTAAGGAACACTTCACTGGTCTAAGTTACACCAGGAAACATCAGTACTGTCCATGCCATGGGAGGAGGACTAACTGAAACTGAAATATCGAGTGTATGTGACTAAAAAATGAGAAAGCTGCTGACAAAAATTTGCTAAACCCAAGTAGGGCTGAGCGATTTGGCCAAAAGATCATGTGACTATCTTTTAAGGCAGAATCACAATTTTTCTCACCTCTGTAGGGCTTAGGCTGTGGTGTGATGACTTTTTTGTCTAAAAACTCCAGTATTGCAGTATTTTAACAATAGGTTGAAGAAACCGGGAACAAATCTGCTGTTTTATGAAGTATACATTAGTCCACATTTTCTTACTTACTATTATTACATTTGTGACAGCTGTGTTTCACATTTTTATATTGAAGTTAAACTGTTTGTACACACTATCATTGTGTTTTGCACTATTACACCAGTAAAGCGGCTATGTAAATCAGACGTCATTTTGTCATTATTTCTTCAGCAGCAACAAAAGAACACGTTACACAAACTCTGCAGTTAAAAGTGGACTAAGAAACAACCCATAATGCAACGCTTATCTGAGTAGGAAAGTTTGGATAGCACTGCTTATTATTTATTTAATGACACAGTCTGCACGATCCCTCTGAAAAGCAGATCAGATGATAAATTAAGATCATCCACGGTATAATATGATGAGATAGCCCGGCCCTATCGACAAGTGAAATGAAATTACAATTAAATGATGCATTATATTTGTTAAGTCTATAGGTCTTTAAGAAGCAAGACCAACACCAATAAATGATACAAAATAGCAGATTTTTTGAAAAACAATCACACATCACACATTTTCACATCCAACGCAACACGACTATGTGTACATTTTCTAAAAACTCACTGGATGTAAAAACTGAGTCAGCATCAAGTGTTGCTGACCTGGTGCTGATTCTTAATAAAATAAGTACAGTGTGACGAGGTGAGAACAAGAGTTTATAGTCCCAAACTGCTGAGCTGAGCTGTAAACCCACCGCTGTCACAACCAAACTGTTAACATATCTGTCTGCACATGATGTCACTGTACTCCTTATTGGAGGTTTTATGTTTTTATCATAGACCGCTTGTGAGAAGAAAACTATCAGACCATCTGATAGAGTTTTTATGTGACATCCAAGAAGCTACGTCCTGATTGGTTAAATGAGTTTTTGAAGTGTTAAAAGGTTCAAAGTTAGTACTGATCCCAGCACCACAGTGATTTCACTCACGGTGTCCCAGTTTTGACAATCCAACATACATTTAACTAACACATGACATGATAAACTGAACGGTATGATGATAAAACAGAACATAGAACAACGCAACGTAGCAAAATGAGCATAACAGTTTCACTAATGCCCATAACTTGGTGATAAAAACTGGGACATCACACACTCGGGACCTGCTCAGGACCCAAACTGACCACACGGATGGTCACACCCAGGCATCTGATGAACTCTACAGAATCACTATAACCAGACTGAAATAACCCCGCTCGCCTAGCCACAGTAATGCTAACAACCCATAATGTAGAGAAGTGATGTCTTGACACCATAAGTGAAAGGGTTGCAGAGCTGAAGTTGACCATCCCATCTTGACAAAGATACTGTATTTACTCAAATAAAAACTGAGAGTCAATTAATAGTCTCTAATAATAGCCAGGGGCAAAGACGACACAAACAATTCGATGCCGGAACTCAAATACAGGCCAGTAAAAAATGGTATGGATAAACTTCTGTAATGTGCTGCCAGTTAAGCACAATGTTCACTTTTGTTCACTTAACTGATTTCACACTAATTGTGGCCATTCCTACTTATTAGACAGAGGAAATTATAAATAAAGGCCTGACTCTAATACAAGCCTCATTCAAATAAAGGCCTGGTGCCTCCTGCAGCTGAGGTAACTAAAGGCCCCAGACACTAGTTGAGGAAATACGGTAGGTTGTGTGTGACAGGATGTACCACTTCAAGTTAAAGCTAGCGTGAGAACAATTGTCTAGTATGTAGTTTTACATGAATAGCTGATTACTCACTGCTTTGTAATTGAAAAAGCAAATGTTCGAATATTATTACTATTTGAATACTCGTTCAGCTGGTAGACATGTGAATATTCGGTTGCAGCCCTAGAGTTTACACTCACGTTTTGTGCACCGCTGCGACCCCTGAGCTTTACTCCATCCATGGCAGCACTGTCCTCCACAGACGTTCACCCTGCAGATACAGAACAAAAAAAAGAGAGATGAAACAACTAGATACACACAGACACACACAGACATGAAGCTCAACTGATCAACACAAGCTTCCTTTCACTCGCTTAAATGCAACCCTCACTGGGCTGTCTGTAGTCTGAAGTTGGGTTGGGCGATTTCTGAAACAGATCATGTAAAATATTTAAGAGGTCTGTGACATCGAGTTTCAACTGACAGCAGGGTCATTATTCAATTCAATTCAATTTTATTTATATAGCCCAATATCACAAATCAAGATTTTCCTCAAAGGGCTTTACAGTCCGTACAATCGTTATCTAAATGTTCCCAGAAGTTTAGTATCTGGTTTGGCACAAACTCTGCCAAAACTGGATGTTTTGCAGACTTGTCACAACCTCAGAAATCCTGAGACACACTTAAGCCTTGTGGTGATAAATATGACAGAGAAGGTAGGAATTTTCAACAGTACCCACATTGCTGGGTCACTAACTTGTTTTTAGTGGTACACGGACACTTTCAGGACTGCAAAGAGAGCCTAAAGCAGATGATGAAGCTGCTCCAAGTATCACAGTTAAAAGTTTAGTCTTGTTTATCTCTTGGCTGGTCCAGTGTTCAGCTTGTTATACCTCAGTTTAGTGCTCCCGCTGTCTGTGTTCACATACACTGTGTTTGAATTAGGGCTACACGACATTAAATCTGTCGAGCTTAGTAATGAATGGGATGGCAGTCAGGAGGAATTCCAGGCTCTGATTATGATAAAAAATGCACAATTAAATCATAGATAAGCCCACACGTTTCAACTCCGAAGAGTCTTCATCAGAGAGTAAAAACACAATGAAAACATGTGCTCAGTTTAAAATTTATCAAATTGTCACCAGTGACACCCATCATATCACATGCTGATTGGGTCAGTAGATATACAAAAAAAATCTACCAGCAAACTGGAAAACTATACCAACAAATAGAAAAAATATATCAACAAAGTAGAAGAAACTGGGCTCCACGATTTGGTGAAAAAGTCAGTACTGTGGACAATATTGCAGTTTATGACTGCGATCTGGGTCAACATGTACATCGTTTTTGTCTTGATACGTCGTTGACATTGTTTGTGTCAGAAGAAGTGCATTTATTTTTTAAATCACAAAATCAAAGACTACTTGGTGTGTTTTTCCTTTGTTGCTTCTTTTTGCGTTGCATTCATTCATCACATAATTTTCACCCTGTTTTTGTCTTGTTACACCAAGGGATCTTCTTTTCTGTCCTATAGTTCCATCTCTTTAGGTTGAAATCCATTTGGATGTTGTGAAGGTGCACAATGATGCAAAGTAAGAATAATCAATAGTTCTTTTCGAACGCATTAAAACTAAAGTAATGAGCCTGTTTTGAAAATGCGAGGATTTGAAAGTACAGATATTTGCATTAAAATGTAGGGAGTAAAATGAAAAAGTTGTCAGAAAAATTAATACTCAGGCAGGTGGCAAATGTTCGAACAATAAAATTAGAGGCAACACACGCACAATATCAGCTGACTGACGCATCAAAAGCTCAGCTCTGTAACCCCTAGTCTTGTTTAGCACCAGATGCCACTGCTTTTATGGTCATTTTGGTGGGACTTTTATCTTACGAAAATCACTTATACAGGTTTGAAACACCCTTAGGATTGGAGTGGGCTGCATTTGTTCTACTAACAGCTTTCTAACCACCAGATGCAGCAGAGTTCACCTGACCTGAACTAAACAGGTGTGAAAGCACTCAACAAAGGTGTCAAGTGAACTCCAGTGTAGTTCATTTGTGCTGTGAAAGCAAACAGACCGACGACAGAGTTTTATGGTAGTACTAGTTATCATTTCAGTAGTCGTTCAGAGCTAAACTACATTTTATTTTCACATGGTAGCAAACAGGTGTTGTGCTGGTGTATTAGTGTGTATCAGGGTTATTATAGTTCACAAAAAGTAAGAATAAAAGTGAGCAGCAATAAATAAAAACTACAAACAAACTAAAACCAAATCAAACCACAGGTAAAATCAGAGGGTTTGTTTTCACAACTTTAAATAACATGCCTTTTTTTTTTTTTTTTTTTTACAAAATCCCGGGTTTCCCTTCCATTATACAACCCTTTCTAGGTGCAGCAAGATATTAACTGCATTTAGTGACTTTGCTGTTTTAAATTTTGCTGTCAAAGCTCCTGGAACAATATTTAGTTATATTTAAAACATAAATCAATTCGAAAGTTAGCAAATTAATTATTTCAGGAAACTGCACTTACATAAAGAGCATATTTTACTTTTTTCTCGTCGTGAGTGTTGTTAAGTCAAAATTATAAATCTACAAATAGTAATAGTAGGTCTGGGCAATATGTCCAAAAATGTTACCATGATAAAAATGTTCATTTCGGTCAGTATAGACAGTTATCACAATAAATGTCAAATCATCATTTCTTTCAAGTTTAAAGGCTGATTTTTGGTCCCGAGTAAAAGTTGAAGAAACCACATGGTTAGTTGTGGTTTTAAAGTGTTCTTTATGGTCAGAACATGACAGTGTGCATGTCAGTTTGCCACCAAAGTGCCCAACAAGGGTGGATTCGTTAAGTAAGGGATACTCGCAGGGGTACTCACTTAATCAGTGTCGTAGGGGAATTAACAGAGGTCATTTGAAACAATTAACAAGC
This sequence comes from Coranthus polyacanthus, assembly GCA_037367275.1. Taxonomy (NCBI): domain Eukaryota; kingdom Metazoa; phylum Chordata; class Actinopteri; order Kurtiformes; family Apogonidae; genus Coranthus; species Coranthus polyacanthus. Next base: position 23,401,068 of record JAPQRN010000008.1, on the reverse strand, counting down.
CTTGCACACTGTGGTTTTTGTCTGAGTGAAAAAAAACTGTATACAACCCAAGTAAAACCTATTAATTCTCCTTGTGTTCAGGTGTCTGAGATCAAACAGGTAAGTCCCACTGACGAATATGACTCTCCTGCAACTAAGTCTAAGGAATAAGAGTCAGTCCACCCATACATACAGACATAAATAAACACATAAATAGACCCATATATTCATAAATAAATAAATACAGAAACATATATACATGTTCTTGAATATTGAGAAAATTATCATTATTGATTTAATACACAGCCCTAGATAATAGCTTAAAAGTTTGTTAAAGATTTTAGACAACAAAATCAAGCTTTGTTAAAGGAGGAAGGAGAACCCTCAAGCTCCTCGACCCCCCACCCCCGCAACCGCAGAACCAAAGCCCCCTAGAGACCAAAGGAAAAGCCTGGTCATTTAAACTATAATACAACTGTTAATAAAAATGACTTTGCACAGTATGGATGTTTAATAAACAGTGGTTTTGTAAATCATACTTGATGCCATGCATTCCTTCATCCTTTTTCAGCTTCTATAAATAAAAAATTTCCTCAAAAACACATTCTAAAACTCAGCTAAAACTAGTCAATTCCTTAAAATAAAAACTATTTTTGCACGTGTAAAACTAACTAAAACTAATCTGTAACCAAAAACCAAATAGAAAGACTCAAACTTTTAAAAAATTCCAAACCATATGGAACTCTGCTGTGTATTTTATCAGATTCTTATTCAATCATGTTTGAAACTCCGTGACCACACAGTAACTAACCCTGTGTCACTGTGTCTGTCTGAATGACTAAAGACCGCAGCGTTTCCCACCAGTTGGGGATTTATTTGCAGCAGTTGACTCCAGTGATGGGGGGTGGGGGTCGTTCATGTGCCGGTGACAAGCAGATGCGAGTCAGCTCGTGAACAGAGCTGATGAGCTGCCTGTAATTCATTCATTCAGGTGGAAGTTTATGGGAAATAATCAGCAGTTACCCAAAAAAAAAAAAAGACCAAAAATCAAAGTGCAGAGGGATCAAACTAACACACAAACAGTGCGGCAGCGTGATGGTCCCCAGCCTTGTGTGACCTGGTAATGACTCTGATAAGACTCATTTGCTTTCAGTGGGGATAACAGCCCCACTGTATTCACTAATGACACATCAAACGCCAAGTGAGCAGCTGAGGTCAGACTGCTGGACCACACACAGCTGCTGCTCTGCTCACAACCCACAACTGGTTTTCATCTTATTCTGACTAACACTGCCACACAATACATAACAATGTTTTAGTCCCACCTACTCGCAAAGGGGTCAGATAAAGACAAGAACAACTCCAGTCTGCTTGTTCCAGAGATCTTTGAGTTCAAACTGTTCCAGCGTGCAAAGCTGGAAGACCAGGTGCGTATTGGAATCTCAGTTTCCTCTGTCATAACAGCACGTTTCAGTCAGATGACAGAGTATCTATTTTCCAACAAACATGCTGCAGATAAAGATTAAAACTTCCAGGAACAATCCTTAAAAAAAAACAAACGCAGAGTTCTGTAAAAAGTTAAATTCATCATCGAGGTTTTTAAGATGTTTTAAGAGCCAGGTCACAACAAATAAAAAAAATTGTCTCACTTCTTGTGGACATTTTTACTCAAAGTGGATAAATCTAACCCAAGATCACACAAGAAACAAAGGCAACAGCTGCCACATGCTGGTTGAGTTTTATGTTTGGGGAGTGAATCTCAAAAGGCTGTTCAACACACTGGCAGGTAAATGTTTGCATTAAAGTAGTCATGTAGTAAAAAAACCACTCTGCTAAGAGTCTACATTTTGGTCTCATTCTGTTCCTTATTTGATCTTGTCTTGGTCTCAGACAAAGAAGACTAGGAATTTTATTTCAAGACCAGCCAAGACCACAAGGGTGGGGATATCACTAAACTGCCTGTGCATTGTCTGATTCATGGTTAACATCATTACTGTGATTTGATATAAATCTTTCTGCTCCAAATGAAAAAAATAACTTGACGATTTGACATTTCTGGAGAAGAAGAAACTGTGTCTGTCTGGAGGAGACATCAGCCAAATCTTCGGTAATAAAATTTGATCATCTGTAACAACAGCGTCCGAAGGCAAAGTGTTACTGACGCCACTGCCAGTGTGTCCTAAGTGTCGTCTCTCTATGTCCCGCTTGCTACACATATACCCCCTTTCCATGCAGTTTAATCACCTTAAAGATGATTGCCATTTGAGTGTTATGGTAAGAAAATTAACTGGTTTGGTCATATCGGTCATATCATCAATTGTATTCTTGTGTAACTATTTGAAAAACGTGGTTGCCGTAACGTTTCCGCTGTGTATCTGGTCTGGTCTTGGTCTCTACTCGGTCTCACTCTGCCTTGTTCTTGGTAGAGAAGAATTGAAGATGGAGAATTGAAAATTCATGGTGCATTCACTGTACCTTGTAAACTCTTGTAAAATCTATCTATACTCAAATGGCCACGAACATAGTTTAAAATAGGGGAGTTTATTTATTTATTTTCACGTGTTTAAATACATAGTGTTACAACTGTCTTTACACTGAGAGGATGATATATTAATATTCTAAAGTTTGGCCAATGAACCCTCTTTCTTCAAGCTTCAGGCATTATCAGGACACACTTCAGACCGGCAGCATTATCAAATTATACATAATGATAAATATCGATATTGATGAATATGGAGAAAAATATGGTGATCATATTTTTTGCTGCATCACCGAGCCCAAGTTGGAATCTCAGCTCAGAACCTTTAAAGCTTCCTCTCAGTCAGATCAGTTGATCAGACATGAATATTAATGGTCCCTGTTGGATGATTGATTTGACTTTAAGCGCCACCTCAACATTACCTCTTAGGCTACTGTCAGGGTTGAATTTCCTCCATTTCCTCAACACTTTGGTTTCTGACAAAATATCTCTATGATAAACAGCTGATTTCCAAGAAACATGCTGTGGATATTAACTTCCAGGAATGGTTCAAAATTTAAAAAAAGAACAGACACAAGTCACATTGTCAAAACTCTTTACACAGTCAGTGAAACTCAAGTTTATGTGAACCAAACTGCAAATCATTGTTCATTGCTTTCACACAAAAATGTGTTCAATTATCACATTGAAAACAAAATGATGAATTTGTGCTTTTCTGCTTGATGTCCTGAAGTAATCCTTCACATTTTTGTGTGCCATAAAAAACAATGATCACAAATAGCACTGGGTAAACACAGTAAATGGATCAGAACTGTGATTTCATGTGGCCATAAATAACAGCACTCTCAACTCTCAGCATAGCTTTTTCCCATTTCATTTTTGTTTAGGTGTTGTGAAGAAACACTAAGGTGCTATGATTTAGTGTTATAATGGTGAGGCAAACCCTACGATTCTACCAAAAAGATTGTCATATGATTCTCTGGCCAGATTGCCCTTCCCCTAACCTACTATGCCTCAATCAGAAGCACACATTTCCCATGTGCATGTTGATGAATAAAGTCATTGATTAGCTAACTGATTGATAAATATTAGTATGCATTCAGATTCAGATTCAGATTCAGAGGCCATTACCTGCTACTACTTGTTGTAGACATAGAATATGTAGAAAAATAAAAAATTAATTACTTGAGTATCACATAAGACAGCCAGGCCACATGACATATACTCCGCAGTCAGTTTGGAACACAATCCAGGACCCATTTCAATAGTGTTACCTAGACGGGGTTAACAGGCTCCGGTTTTATGCTGAATGTTGTTGTTCCTGGTAAATGAGCCACAGCAGTTGACCAGTTCAGAGCCATATGACCAGGTAGGACACTTTGATGCCAACCTGCCAGTTCAAAAAGCTGCTTACACAGAAATTGTTTTTTTTTAAAAGGGCCATCTTCATTGTACACCTAGAATCACTGTGTGTCACTTTAAGTTCACACTCTACATTCTTTGTCATTTGTCATCAGTTTAGCCGGGTATCGAACTTCACCGACTGAATGGCTAGGTTCTAAATTCCACTACCTAAGGAATAAATCTCATCAGCAACAGGTTTTATGTTTTAATTATATTTTGTTAATAGAGAGGTCAAGTTGTGGTAAATAGGTCCATTTTCTATGTTCTAAAACTGTTTTGAGTGTATAAAAATGCAAATAAGCTGAAAATTACAACTAAAGATTTATACAGTAACGTGTATTGTCATTTTCTTTTAGCTAAATGAGACATTTTTTAAACAATTTAGGAACTGGTACTGAAGTCATGTTACCACATTGAACAATTCTGAACGATACCCAGCCCTAGTCATTAGCCAGAAAATTGAACTTGGTATCAACATAGAGCTGGAAACAAACACGGCTGAATGTGACAGCATGTCAAACACGTCAAACACGCACCATATATCAATCCATCCAACTTTTCATTTTGCCTATCATGCTCCAGGTTTTTCCAATATGCTATATAATATATTACAATATGAAGGTCATGCTTCCCCTGAGTGTATACTTAGTGTATTGTGTCTGGAATACAAACTATAGCACTTCTCAGTCTGTGGAGATTCTCAGTCATCCAGGCCAAGGTACAGTTTATCCAAAAGAGCTGGTACGAGGAAACCTCAAGCAAGTCCAGCTGCACACGACTGTACTTTGGACATATTCTCTGAATACACATGACAAGAAACTCGAAACTATAGCAGTTGTAAGAAAATATGAATCTACACTGTTCTGCCTCTTGTACACTTGGGCGTCCTGTCATTAAAGCACAGCGACAACATTTGATCTCAGTGTTAGAGCTGCACCAATTAATAGATTAATCATTTAGTTGTCAACCATTGAATAAATCGTCAACAATTTTGACAATCAATTCAGTTTGAGTAACTGAAATCAGGGGGAAAACCCCAGAATTTGAAAATACACGTTTCTGCAGCTCTCTCCTCTCAGTCCAAATCAAAAGTCTAAACATAAATATAGATTAACCTGATGTCATCACACTGGTATGGAGGTGTGAGGCCACTTTTCCAAGCTTCTGTGTTGAGTCACATCTGACTGAGCTGTAATTACAGCTGTCAATCCCGCATTTAACACCCTACCTATCTGAAAACACCTATGAGCATCCAGTGTAGATTTTATACAGCCTGAAAACAGTCCAGAGAAGAGGGTAGAAGTCCTGTTTCCTGAATTACAATATGCTGAAAGGTATTTATGGAATTTTTGTCCAATGATGCCAAAAAACACACACTGAAGCTTTAAATTTGAATATTTTCTGGTTTCTTTCTTCCCCTGTGACAGTAACCTGAGGGTGCTCATTTGGTCCAGACTTTTGGACTTTTCAGTTTGATCCAAACCAAATTTGCAGAACAAAGAGCCAGCCGGTGGCACGACCAAAAGAGGTGTTTTTGGTCCGGATCAAACTCAACCATGGTTCAATTCATTTACAGTGTGAAAACACTTTTTGGATGGTTCGACCTTTTGGACCAATTACAGGAGGTTACACAGGGCTACTGCTGCCAATAAACAAAAGAAGAAGAAAACAAATGGGATGATGAAAGAAGTTAAAAATGAACCAAATGATCATGCCAATGACAGACACACACCATCTATAAACCAATCAATGTCACATACAAGGTCATTGATTGGTTTATAGATGATGACAGCAGGACATATTAGTCCGATCCAAAAATGACAGTGTGAAAGCAAACCTATGCAGACGAAATGTGTACCATGTTAAAGAAAAACATGGACTTCGGTTTGGTCCTCGGTTCAGACAGTCTGAAGACACCTTTGGTTGTGGACCAAACAACACATTTGAGGATGTCATTTTGGGCTTTTGGCAAACACTGATCGACATTTGTCAGCATTTTCTGATTTATTACAGATCAAATAACTAATCCATTAAGCAAGAAAATAATCACCAGATTAATCGACAATGAAAACAAAGTGGCAGCTCTAGTAGTCAGTGTAACTGCCTAAATGTTAACTAGCAGACACAGACAGCTCTAAGCACTCTTCTTTATGTTCACATTTATACATAGGAAGCTGTGCTACACATGCTCTTCCATTACATTTGTATTTATTGTGTTGTGTTATTTACTCCATTATATTTGTTGTTTTCTTTGATTTGCATGTTGCATATTGATTCTACCACCATCACACACCATACTACACCATCACAGGTGTTTTCACTTACTTAGTGTAACTAGACCGCTGTATAAAGCCCATAGGAATGATAAAGGTGTGACTAAAGGTGTGTCTCCGCTCTCCGATGGTTCACAACCTGTTCACTCAGAATAGATCTAATTAAAAACACCAGCGTACATGTGATGATTAAAGCAAAAATGTTGACAGTTCAAGTCGAGTAATTTGATGCAAGTTATTCACTGTCTCTTCCACCTTTCAATCCTTTCAACTCCCAAGAGCCTAATAATAATAACACTAATGACAGAGACAAAAATAGACTTTAGACACCATCAACCAGTTGCTTCAGGAATGACAACAGTGCAGAGGTCACCCATGTGCTTTGTAAGTTGATTTCATGTGTCTTTTTGCAGTACACCACCTTACTTTACTGTATGTCATAATGTTACCTTTCAGCACAACATGGAGATGAAATATGGAAGTCATTTAGAGATTCACTAGTCCAGCTGGTCCTAAGACTGTGTGAGATGATGATATAAAGTGTGTGAGAACAGAAAAAATGTCTATCTTTTCAGATTCTGCTCTATAGACATTTTTCTGATTTCTTTGTAATGCAAATCACAGTATTTTAAGTCATTTGCATGACACTTGACATGACACTGCTTTCTTCCACACAGCACGGATGCAGGCAGAGCATTGCTTGCTTGTTATGTTTTAGATTTTTATATTGTGAGACTTATTTTTGCTGCTATACTTTAAACTTAAAAGTGTTCCGTGTTTACATTTCGTATTTCATGCACCAATTTTTATGCTTAAGTTTTGTTTGCGTCTACAATTCAAACAGTTCTATTGTTAAAGTGAATTTCGAGGCCGATACCAGTACTGATGTTTAAAATAACAATTTGGCCGATAGACGATACTGATGGTTCCCTTTTGTTGTTATTTATTCCCCCATTTGTCACAAGAAAACAAAGAAATATTTATTATATAAATAAATAACTGAAGTGTTTCAGCCCTTTCATCACATAATCTTTGAATGAGGACAAATCACGTTTCCTATTTTTCCCCACGTTGGGTCGATACCAACACATACACATACATCCCTGTTAAAAAGAATGATATATTTAGTTTGGATATTTTTGAGTATATTCACATTTTAGGCCTATATTGCAACTGTAGTAGAAAAGGTTTTCTATTGACCTTTATCTATTTTACACATTCATATTTTGGATTTTGCCCAATTGACAATTTACAAGAGTTCTGAATAAAAGGATAAAATAATAAAATTTGAGCAAGTACCTTTTATTAGTCGAGTATGTCATTGAAAATGCAATAAGAAACCAGCCTTTCCAGGTGTTTATTCTATAGAATAATTAATAATAATTAATCATTTTTAGTGGAGGTCAAACAATAGTGGGTTTTTAAAGGCCAATATAACAACAATTTTGCAGCAGCAGCAGAGAAAAGCTGATGAATTGGCCGATATCAACCACTGTCAGTAATTAACAATCTTTGTCTTTATTACCTCCGTCAAGGAGCTTATGTTTTTGCCGGCGTTTGTCTGTCTGTCTGTTAGCAAGATAACTCGAAAAGTTGTGAGCGGACTTTAATGAAATTTTCAGGAAATGTTTATAATGGGCAAAGAAGAGATGATTAAATTTTGGTGGTGTTCTGGATTACCATCTGCATCAAGGAATTTTTTGAAGCATTCTTGGCGGAGGTCTGCTCTCTCCGAGTGCTTTTCTAGTTTGAAACTAGATTACTGTTGGTAATATAAGTCTGGATCATTAAACATCAAACTCAAAGTAACTAATCAATCAGTCTGGAACTGAATATCAAACTAATTGTAACAAAAATCTAGGTGTTTCTAGGAGGGATTTTTATGTTTTGGGCTCTTATTTTCCCTCAAACTCATTAATTCTAGTTGAGAAGCCTTATATAAGCCATAGGCCACTATGTGAATCTGTCTGTTTCTATTTACTCTAGCTATGTGTATTAATGTGTATTTTCTAATATGTATCATTACCTATGATATGAAATGACCACTGGGATATGAAATTTTAATCATATTTCACAGCCCTCTGAGCTATGCATTAACTGCTGAAAATAGTCTGGATGCAGCAGTCATTACTTGAATGCTACTATGAATGGTAAAGTTCAGCCCTCTTTAAATAAAGAATGAATGCCTCTGGTATCCACCTACCTACTGCAATTAAGCAGTGTGTTAATTGAACTGTTCTGGCCTGAATTAAAAGGTCAGAACAGTTTGACCAGCTCACTGAGCGTCTACACAACTCAAATCAACACTGTCTACTTCAATTAAGTATCAGTGAAAAGTCACAACACATCACAGTGGGACGTTGAGTCTGCAAGAAGCTAAAGACAGACCAAAGTTTACCCGCAGACAGAAATCTGCAGAATTGAATACTGTAACTTTCAGAAGTCCCATTTTTGGAAGCTCCTCAGAAAGTGTAAGTGGTGCATGTCTGTTTGACTGAAGTCAGTCACTTCTTACCCGGACAGTTTGAGGACTTGTTTCTGCTCCGGTCGGACCCCCGGCTGCTGCAGCGGGGCTGAAGCCGCCTGGTTCCCCATCCTGCGGGTCCGGACCTGGCCGCCGAAGTTGGCGGTGAGCTCCACGTTGTACGTGTGCGGCTGCCCCGCGGCGCCGTGACGAGTTGAGATGGAGGAGACCCGCATCCCGCCGTCAGCACCAGTCGACCCCGGCCCCGACCCCGGCCCCGGCCCGGGCTGCAGCACGTAGAGCCTCCTGAAGCCGCCGTGGCTCTGCTGCTGCTGCTGCTGCTGCTCCGCTGACACACATACCGGGGAGAGAAACAAAGCCAAGGAAAGTAAGAGGCCCCAAATACTCCGAGCCATATCCACAAGCAACACGAAGAAGAGGAAAAAGTTTCAGAGGAAAACTGTTTCAGCTCCGTGAAAAACTCCTTTTACTGTTTCAAAACTTCTCTCCTCCAGAGCATACTCCTGAAGAAACGAACTCCAGCCCGGTGTGAACGCACAAACAGGCTATCCAGGGATAAAGTTTGACCTAAAACAGGGCATGTATCGCACAAATGTTCCTCGGCGGTAGAAGTGAGCGTAGCCCCGCAGAGTACCCGAGCTGCCGCGGCTCTCTACTCTTCGCTCGGTCCGGTCAGAGGAAGGAGCCCGTTGAACTGAAACTCTCCGGTAAAAGTTTGACCGTTGGAGGTGAACGGTGTCAGCGGCGCGAGCAGCCAACCTCCAGACGTGACGTCAGCAGGGGGGAGTCTACACACTAACCCTGAGAAGAACCGTTTCAACGGAGTCTGTGAGGGCCCACGGGTGTCAGGGGACCCGAACCGAAGCCCCCACCCACCCCCCCCCCACCCCACACCACC
>JAPQRN010000008.1:23367152-23383592 GCA_037367275.1 Coranthus polyacanthus | reverse complement strand
TGAACAGTAAAAGCCATTACCGTATTGTTTTAACATGGTCATTTTCATTTTCTTCATCCATGTAATTATTACAAAATTCCAGAATATGCTGCTTATAAAAGCTGAAGCCAGCTGAAGGTGCAGGACACACAGCGTCTGGAGACCGCACTATGATGTTTTTATGGCACCAACTGTGCCATAAAAACTGTTGGCACAGTTGTTTATTGTATCCTGTCATTTCAAAAAATGTCTTATTGTTTGATACCAAGTTTCAAACTTAAGGAGGAAATCTTATCAGCATCAGTGCATGCAACATGTACAAATGACTGTTATACATTTTTATTAATGATATGTTAACGGATAGCGTCCAGTTGTGGTCATTAGGTTTATTTTTTTATGTTTTGTAAAACTGCTTTGAGTGAAAAATGCCAAAAGACTGAAAAATAAAACTCCAGAGTTGAAAAACATGACTGAATATGATGGTGTATTAGAGCCACTTTAGGTAAAAAGAAAAAAAACAATCAAGCGGGAGGAAGGGTAATATGTAGAGAAAAAAGTATTTTTTAGATTAAAGTTGTAAATTTTACGAGAAAAAAGCTTGGATATTCTCTCAGAATAAAGTGGTAAACTGGTTCTTGTAAATTTATGACTTTAATCTCAGGAAATATCTACGTTTTTTTTGTCATAAATTTACAACTTTAATTTAGACAATGTTTAGTTTTTTTCTTGAAATATTACACCCTCCTGGTTTTGTTTTTACCCAAAGTGACCCTAAGACTCATTGTAATAAATAGGTTTATATTTTTATGTTATCAAACTGTACTGAGTGTAAAAATTCCAAGGAGCTCTAGAATAAAACCATAGATTTGTACCGTGATGTGTTATGTATGTATTCAAAAAAAATAGCTTAGGATTCAGTATCAAAGCCAAGGTGTCAGTATCGGTACTGGTATCAACATTTTGAAGAATACCCAGGCCTCGGTGCACAGGATCATTCTGAGGCAGGATATCCCTGGCTAAAACGAAATAAAAATCAAACTAACACGAGTCAGTTCCTCTAAATAAAGATAAAACTATCAATGCGCTCGATACTAAACTGAAATCAAAAACCAACCTGACACACACTAAATGAAAAGAAAAACCAGTGGAACTTTCAAAACTATAACAACTCTGCTATCTTCTGCATGTGTGAGAAATTCCCTGTGATTTAATCAAATTATTTTCCCATTTGTCATGTTTCTGAGAAAAGGGGGATGTTTTGTGGTTTACCCGGCTCTAAAGCCAGCTCATACTGCAGAGGAGACATGAGAATCTGCCCAATCGAAACTCACATCCTTCCCAAGTGATCTAAAAAGTGATGTAATGGGGGTTTTCTGAGGTGGTCAGGCTGGAATACCAGGAATTCTGGGAGAGTGAGTGTGAGGCAGAACAAGCACACTGGTGTTTGCTTCTATTAAAGCTGTCCCCGTGGTGACGACAGAACGGCAGCAAATCAGTCTTACACGGTTTATCTAGGAATAGCATTTGTGAAATTTACAGTCCTGTAAAGAAGATTAGTCACCACTTAGTCATCAGTGAATGTGATATATAACGGTGTGGTGAATGAATGATACACAGGCTGGAATGAGTCTGTATTTATAGCTGTTTTTATTCCATGACCGGTGTTTGAAATCTGGACTCTAATGCCCCCTGTCCTCACCGCTGGCTCATACAGTTTGGTATGCACACATCTGGAGCAAAAAGAGAAGAAAAACCCCACTCAAGTATGTATTCATATCTATTCAAGGTGCAGCACCTGTATGTCCCACGTCGTATCTGTCACTCACATGATAACGTATCATTCATGAGCAGCGTTCATGTTGGACATCGCCATCTGAAACAACTCTTTTTCAGCTTTTATGTTGTTTTCTTCTTATTTTCATCTTATTGTGTCTTAATGCATCTTTTATGTGGTTTTCACCTTGTTCTGTCTTTTACGTATTTTTGTCTTGTTGCGTTTTTCTGCATCTTTTATTTTCATTTTCAACTAGTTGCATCTTTTACTTCATTTTGGTCTAGTTTGTCTTGTTTCTTCTTCTTACGTCTTTTACATTGTTTTCGTCTTGTTGAGTTTTACTTCATTTTTGTCTAGTTCACCTTTTACATTTTTTTTCCTTGTTGCGTTTCATTGTCTTTTACGCCATTTTCGAACTGTTGCATTTTACTGTCTTACTTCGTTTTCATCTAGTTGCGTCTTTTGTATTTCTTTCCATCTTTCATATAATTTCCGTTGTTTTCATCTTCTTTTATGTAGTTTTCGTCTGTTGCAAATTTAACATAGTTTTTGTCTTGTTTTTTTTACTTCATTTTTGTCTACTTTCATCTTTTAAATCATTTTCGTCTTGTTGCATGTGTGTCTCTCATATCATTTTTGTCTTGTTCCATCTTTTACATCGTGTTCATCTTATGTCTTTTATGTTGTTTCTGCCTTGCTATGTTTCTACATTGCTTTCATCTCGTTTCATTTTTTTTTTTTTTTTTTTTTTTTACATCCTTTTCATCACTGCTTCCTCATACAGTTTGGTATGCAGACATCCGGAGCAAAACGAGCAGAAACAAACACTTAAATATTCATATCTATTCAAGATGCAGTACCTGTACGCTGCACATTGTTGCATCATTCCAGTCACTCACATGATAACATATCATCCATGAGCAGCAGCTTCATAAATAGCATTCATGTATCACTATCGGAAACAACTCTTTTTCATCCTTATCAGTGTGCTACAATAGGCTTTTCCCTCAAAGCGCAGACGCCAGGCGCTGTGTGCTGTGATAAAATGGGCCCTGCGAAATAAAACACAGCTCCATTATAGTAAAACAACAAAGCAGATAAAAACCCTGAGCAACGCCAAGGTCATTTTCCTGCTGGGTGAGAAAACAAATTGGAGAGAAGATTGTGGGATCCTCCCCGCTGCAGGATGAGCCTCGGCCTCGCACTATTACACACAGTGTGTGTTGTGTAGCTCTGGTGTGTGTGTGTGTTCAGCGTCTCTGGATGAGTTGGAAAATGATCTCTCAGAGCATCAGAGAGTGCACTCTGGTTTTTAATAGCGGTTTTAAAACTCAGCACACAAAGCAGGGGGAGTGTGAAAGTTCTGAACTCAAATGTTTCAGACTGAATCCAAAGTAGTTATTTGTTGGCAGAAGGAGTGAAGTTTATGTTTATGTCTGTTATCGTACTGTTTGGACCAAATGGCAATAAGTGTTAACTGTATCCTCCTTGTTATGATCTTAAAAGTATGCAGAGGTGGCAGAAGCGCACACTTTGTTTACTCCAGTAGAAGAACAAATACTTGTGTAAAAGCAGACTGTGGTAAAAGTAAAAGTACTGATTCAACTTCTTTACTGCAATAAAATTGACAAAGTGCAGACTCTGAAATGTACTCAAAGTATCAAAGTCAATAGTTTCCAGACATTTGTGTGCAGTAAGCTGTTATTTTCATCTTGTTGAATAAAAACCAAGAATGCACTCATTTTGTAACAAAATTAAATGAAAATAGCATAAAATCACAAAATCACAGACCAGAGGTGTGTTTTCATCGTATGTCTTGTTACATTTTCATCTTTCATCTTCACGTTTTGTCTTTTTTGTCATTTTCATCTTGTCACGTCTTGTGACACCTCTGGCGTTTTTGTCTTGTTTTATCATTTTTGACTTATGTCTTTTCCATCATTTCCATCTTGTTACATTGTTTGTGTTGCGTTACATTTTTTAACGTCGTTCATGTTCTTTTCAATCATTCTTGTCTTGGGAGTGTATCTCTGTTCCCAGTTTCATAAATTCCCAACCTAATCCTAACCTTGGGAACATAGGATTGACTCAGTTGGCACAACAGGAGAAGACAAGGAATCATCAAGTTGATACATCATCTGGTAACTATCAATGTGTGTGTCCACGTCGGTCCATGTCGGGTGTGTTAACAAAAAGCTCAGAACAGACTCTAATGAAGGTCTTTTGGATTCCAGTGACCACTGTCGGTCAGGGTGAGGGCAGACCGGTGCAATGCCAAACTTCACCACGAGAGGTCACTTAAAATTACCTTTAAGAAGAAATTTAATAATATTACAATATTACAAAAAGAAGAAAAAAAGACTAAAACTAACACCAAAATGAAACTTATACCTGCTTTAAAAATGAATTGAACCTGAACTGAAAACAAAAAGTCAAAATAAAATGCTAAATTACTACAACCTAGGTGGCGCTATCCATCTAGAAATAATGTCTGAACAGTCCCAAGTAACAAAAGATGTATTTTAATTTTTCCTGTTTGCTAACAGAATGCAGCTTCACCATAATCGCTACAACACATAGAAAAGTCCCAAACGTGCAGACTTCACAGTGTTGAGGTTTGATTCAACGTCTCAACACTTTGAACCTGCATTAGGTCTTTTCTCAGTGACCTCTAGAGGCCGGGTGAATTCTAACTCCTCCATCAGGCCTCATCTCTCTTTAGGATGGGAGGAACTTTGGCACACACTGATATAAAAAACTCTTCAGTTTCTTTGTACTGAGGTCTCTCTTCAAAGTGAGATCTCCCAGTCAATAATCAACGGTGTGAAAATATAAAAAGGCGTCAACATTTCAAATATTTTACTATTTGATGGTTTACAGTCATTGTTTACATTCCAGAGTGGATGCAGGAGTATAAAAACATCATTATTACATTGTGTGGCTTTTACAGTCGACTGTTCTTCATTATCACGTGTACATTTTAGATTTAAAAGTGTTCAGCACTACAGAAGGCTGCAGACTACACGTGTACAGTCTCTTATCGGTCTCCGTGACTGAGGAGCTTTCAGACTCGGCCTCCTTTTCTTAAAGCAGACGGGGTTTGTGTGTCTGTGAAGTCGGTCACTGTGACTGGTTCTTCAGTTTCCCGCTCAGCTCCTGCAGCTCCATGATCAGTCGTTCCAGAGCCTCGAGTCCTTCCTGCAGCTCGGCATGGATCTGACCCGTGGCCACGTCGGTGTGCATTTGCTGCATGGCAATAAGAATGTGGAGACAAAAACTCATGTGTGCGACTGAGGCTTAAGTTAAAGACCGCTTTAATACATGTCGAGTGTACAAATGTTGATACAGAAACCCAAAAAGGGGTATTCCCCAAGGCTCAATCCTGGGACACCATAATATTTGTTGTTTTAGCAACGTTATAATGATCACACATGTGCAGGATACAACTAGAATATACAGGAAATATGTAAACAACATTAAAAACAAACATTTCAGAAGAAATCAGTTTCTACAGATCAAAGTATTTAGTGTGACCTCCTTTTACACTTAACATGTCTTGAACTGTTTTGTACAGACTATAAGAGATTTACACCAGGTTTCATTCAACACGTCATGTTTTTTATTGTTTGGGCTACTTTTTGTCATGGTTGTATGATTCCATGTCAGGTCTAAAGGTCTAAACCCCTTTTTTTTTAGTGTTGAGCATTACATACACACTTATTGGAAGTTTGCTAATACATATAAAAACCAAGTCTCAATCGCGTCATTCCATTCAAGATGCCAGAGATTACAGAATGTGACAGGCATAAAATCATAAATTTTGCTGTATTTTGCTGGGATCAGCTGGACGGAGAAAAAAGATTTAACAGAGTCCAAGCCTGAAGAATAACTCTGGGAAGTTCTGAAGGAGGCTCTGTATAATATACAACAACATCGTCGACCCGCGACAGTTTAAACAGAGGTCACATTAAATACTGACTTTTGCCAGTAGAAGCTATCGAGTTCTGATTTTTGTATGTTTCTAATACGGAGTGCATATTCCCTTTATTTTCTTGTTGTATGTTAAATAAAGAGACAGAAATAAATATATGTGCTCGTTACAACCCTGCAAACACCAACAAAGCTCGAGGTGGATCAAGACTTTTGAACAGGATTTGTTTAATGGTGGCTGCAGAATGGTTTTTACTCAGCAGCCTGAGTTTCTGCAACATTTTTGATAAGAAATCAAACAGTCCTGATGACTGTAAAGCAGTGATATGCTGGACCATTACCTTTGCTTTGGTGGCCAGACTCCTGAGGTTGAGTCGAGTGGTTGAGAGCATCTGAAGAGCCTCTGTTGGATTGGTCTTCTTCTGACTGCAGCTGAGGCTCACTGAGGCAGAGACATTTCAATGCATTAGATGGATTGGATAGTTTAGTGCTTGTTGTTTTATGTCCTGGATTTGACTTCTGAAATACAGATCACACTTTGTAGACAGAGCATTTAAAGTCGTTATATGCAGAACCTGGTTTGACTTGAGGAACGTCAATAACCGTCTTTACATTTCAACTATAAAAAACATTGTCTTAGTATTTTAAGAAAGATGTTTTTTGCATAGCAAACAGCAGACACATTCAAAATTTCTGCGGAAAAATGTTCTCGTTTTATGATAAATCTTTTTCTGACACATCTCTATAAGAAGGTCCATCAATCAAACCATCCATCAGTCGGTTTCCATTATGTTTAACAAGCAATATCTCAGGAACTGCTTGACAGAATGTCTTCAAATTTGACAAAGATTCACTTGGACGAAAAAATGAACTGAAAAGATTTTGGTGTTCAAAGGTCAAAGTCACTGTGACCTTAAGTCTGTCCATTCTTATGAGTGTGATACGTCAGGAATGACTTGAAGGGACTTCTTCAAATTTGGTATAAATATTCATTTGGATTCAAGGATGAACTGATTCCATTTCAAGTGGGCAAAGGTCAAAGGTCAAGGTTATTGTGACCTCACTTAACACATTTTTTGGCCATAATTGCTAGTAAATGAGAGAAGAGCATGAACAGACTATATGAAAAGAATAGTGGATGCATCTGATTGAACTTGCGGCGCTTGTTTTTTTTTTAATAGTACAATAGGTTGTCAAAGGTTCCCACAATCTGAGAAACTGTACAAAACCCAAAGGTGTGAACATTTTTAATCCATTAATCAACCGTTTCTGTCGGATATATGAGGCCTTGTGTTTTCTCCGTGTTATGATGAAGTTGGTTTGTGTCCCAGCAGCTGGTCTGAGGTCAGTGTGACCCTCCTCCACCTCTCTGTGGAACCGTCAGCCAAACGTTCCTGTGTCACATGTGGAAGGAAAAGTGGAGGAGCTGTTTCCTGCCTCGTCTGAGCCTCAGCTGGACTTTAAAGGTCACACTGTTTGATTTATGAAGGCGGTGCCTCCGTCGGCCTCCTGCTCGCATTTATCTGTCCTTTTACTCTTTCCTTCTCAAACCTTGTCATCAGACTGGATGCTGCACCCACACCCACAGTGGGGTCACAGTGGAACTGAGTGGAATCCAGGGTGGAGGCTGAGGGGACAGTTATTTGTACAAGCTGGATCAGCACAATGGACTTCTGATGGAATAAGTACTGTGTGAGATTAAACCTGTTCACAGTCTGTGCTCTGTGCCTCTATATTCTTATAAAGACTATTCATCTGCAGCTGATTAGATATTAGTCTACACAGCATCCTGTTTCCCATTATATTGGACATATATCCCACACATTATATTCAGATTCCACATTATTTTAGTCTGTTCGGATGGCCATTAGGTGTGCAATGGATAACACAACTTGTGGTTCTGATTGGATTAAAGTTTTTTGAGTGAGGGATCGCTGCCTGTATGAAGAATTTTGATGCAGAAAATTCGTGGTCAGTTATTTCACATTTTTGTGTTGGTTATTAGTCACGTAAAGACCTTAACTCACTTATATTTCAGAGCATTAGAAATATACCTATATCCACAGGTGGCTGTGGCATCCAAAATATAATTTTTGGCACTTAAAGGTAGAGTATTTTCATCCAACGGTTGTTGTTAAATTCATCTTGTTGTTAAAATCTCCTTACGGGCCCGCTATTTGTCTTTTGAAAAAAATTCAGTGTTTGTACATTGTCTTGGCTCAGTAAATTGGGAAAAAAAACAAGTGGATGGGACCGATCCACACGACGCTATTCCAGTCAATCAGCAGAAGAGGGTGTCCGTGCTTGTGCACAGGACAGGGGGGATTTGAATTTAGGGGGGCAGAGCTTCTGAAGGAGCACCGAAGAGAGAGAGTTTGCTTGGTTTGAGTTCAAATATCAACAAGCTTTCACTGAAATTGCTTACTCCATGCTTTTTTCCACCCAAATGCAAATTACTGACTTAGTTAATGACTTAGTTTTAAAAATGCAAAGCCTTCATATATACTCATATATACGACCTAAAGAAACACTCAAACTTGATCCCACTAACAAATAACATGGACAATAACAAGCATGACATGTCATTACCATGGACACAAACATACATAAACCACAAATACTCAATGGAGGACCAAATGTGGATTACGTCACGGCAGAGTCATTGGTAAGTATTTGACTGAAAAGTTATTCATTTAATCTTCTTCAGCAAATACAAATTGCTTGGTATGGCATGCTGGCAAGTAAACAAAAACAATTTATACTATTTTATCACTCATATTTGTCCTCAAAGTCAAGAATGGATCAAGAAGACATTTAAAAATGATCAAAGACCACACAGGAACATATTGAACCATGAACTCTCCCAAAGGAACCATCAGGGGAAAGTTTGAATCGCTGAAACCAAAACCCCCTCACTGTGTTGTGACCACTCAGAGGATGGAGGTGGATGATTCATAATAGGGTCTGATTCACCATCATAGTTACTGAGGGTAGTAAAAACACCACATCCAATCTCACTGCTATAAAAAGACCACATCTGGTAATTAAAAAAACACAGCAGCTCACAGCATGTTCCATCTGACAGTCATTAGACACCTATGGATAAACAAAATTAACACCATAAACAGGGGAACTGGTTTTCTTTACTTCCACATTTTTGTTAGTTTTAATCAGTTCTATGAATATTCACTGAAACAGCACTATGACAAATAACTGACCTGAAAGATTAATTGCTATGCACATTTTTAAAGAATAGAATAAAACTTCTTACAAATGAAAAGTTAGATTCATACCCAATAAAAGGCACTGTTACTTGTCGGCCATATCTGGAGGATCAAATATGCTCATCTGCACACAGTTTGTATCCTACAACAGGTGATCAGGACTCATTTAGGGGCTCAGACACAGCTGGAGCTGCTGTTTACAGTGTAGATGAGAACAACGTTATAGTGCTTGATCTTGACGGCCCGTAAATGATCGCTTTGATCAATGTCCAAAGCTTTCTTAACTTCGCCAATACGTAGCTATGCCTTAAGGTTGTAGAACAGCAGCAGCACAGCATCAATACTTTGATTCTATTCAAATGAAAGAGCAGGCTGCCTTTTTCTGACTTGTATCATTAATCAGAGTCACATCCGTTTTTCAGCAGCTGTGGTGTGTGAATCAATGCTGAAATATCCATACCTCTGATCCCAACGTTTCCTGTTCTAGGATCGATTCTCATATTCTCAGGTCCATATCTGAACTCAGTCATTTGGGGTGAATGTGTATTTTATCATCAACGGGGGAACAGTAGAAACATTATGAACAGGATCTGCTGAAGTCGAAATAAAACCCAGCTCCGTACGCCTGTTGTAGTCGTGTATGAACTGTATGTGTCTAGGCTTCAGATCGTGTGTTGACCACAATCTCAAAACTACTGATGTAAGTAAATATATCAGTGAAATCAGTGAGTAATGAAATAAATAGTGATATAAGACTAGTGGTCTGCGGCTATACGTAAACTCTCTAAAGGCACTATTCTTAATGCAGTGTTTATTTAAAGTGAAAGTGACAGAAATCAGTGTACGTTCTTTGTTTTATTACTGGGTTGTCTCTCATATCTAGTTGCATTTGAACAGCTTGGAGGTTAACAGCTAAAAACAGCTAGCAATCACCAAACAACAACAAAAAGGTATGTAAATAAGCACAGTACAAACTACAATCAGTGTTTGTTGTTAAATGTAGTCAAGTTGCCAGCTTTGCAACCCACTAACATAGTGTAATACTAAGGTGGCATTAATATGTCTACTGTAATTGTATTCGTGGAGAACATGTTGCAGACACAAAACAGATGCTATATTCACTCCTCCTCATCCTCCAAGTTATCCCGTCCTACAAAAGCTCAGCTTGGAGTGAGATCATTGTGTCGAATCAGACGCTTACATTTAATGCTTTTTAAGACCTTTTCAAGGTAATTGTTATCCACATTTATGTCTAAGGTTTAGACTTATCTTTTTCTTGTCTTATTCAAGCTCTGCAGGTAAATGTAAAGGTCAGAAGGAATATGATTATTAAAGTGACTTAGGATAACCTACATTCTGCCAACAGGTAAGAACAAGTATAAAGTTTAAAAGACAGTATTAGGTTCAGTGGTAGGTTCAAGGTTTGTAGCGTCAGAAATGTGGACTTACACGCAGAGAAAGTCACAATGACCAAAAACTAAATGTATTAATTGATTAAAAGATGGATAAATCAAATTAGATCAGTGGTCATGAAACGTTTTCAGCTTGAGACCCAAAAGTTCAACTTCAGGTCTCCATGTAACCCAAATTTACAAAAATAAATAATTTAGAATAATAATTTATTGCCTCTTCCGTCGTCAAAAAAATGTTGAATTGTCTTTTCTGTCATCTAATTTGATTTGTTACATCTTTTCGTCTAGTTAGGTCATTTTCGTCTTGCACATTACTTTCATCTTTTATAAACTCTTCCACAGAACACTGTTTTTCTGTTTTAATTAGAGAAATTAATTCACATATCATATACCATATACATTTAGTGACCACCTAGAATTAGATAAAAATGTTTATGGCAATTAAGACCTCACAAATTCAAATTCAAGACTATTTAATGACATCTCAGGCTTTGTATTTCTAATCTAGAATTTAAGACATTTTAAGACTTTGTAATGACCTGTAAATGCCTGGGATTCGCTCACATCAGTTCAATCACACAAGCTTATTATTTTAAAACCTGTGATGTTGAAATGGCTGTTTTATTTTATGATTTAAAGGCATTTAGGAGGATCTAATTGCAGAAATGCAATATAATATTCAGAATTATGTTTACAGTCACGTGAAAATAGGAGTTTTGTTGTTTTTGTTTATCTTAGAATGAATCATTTACATCTACAGAGGGATTGGGTCGCCGTTCATGTTCACCGTGTTGCACAACCATGTTTCTACAGTAGCTCAGAATGAATGTCCTCTTCTTTTTCTCATTTTGTAGCAGGTGGTATCAGCGTTCAGGTGCATTACTGTCACATACAATGTCTGAGTGTAGACTAGAGAACAAACACTGGATCTAACGAGGGCCTCTGCCTCTGTAGGTGAGGGTGTGTGTAGGTGGGTATTCAGTTGGTTACAATCTGCAACTTCAATAGCAGATGTCATTAAATATCACACACTGACCCTTTAAAGACACTTGCGCATCCATTTTAAATGATTTACTCTATAAGTATCTGGCATCATTCAAATCGGTGGAATCACACATCTCACTCTGAGAGGACGGGCCACTTTTCTCTGACAAACAGACAGACAGACATCTGCGTGGTGCTCCTGCAGCTCTGTGTTCCTCAGACGTGTTTAGAATAGAGTCTTCTGACATTATGTTAGCCATAAAACCTGGATTTTCACAGACTGGATATCAGAGGGAAGCTGCAGGATCAGGAGCTGCAGTGGTGATGCACTATGGGAGCTCAATAAAAATGAGTATCTTGTCCACACAGTGTGAGAGAAGGAGAAGAGGAAGAAGGAGAAGAGGTAGGGAAGCAGGCGGCAGGCTGTCTGACAGACAGAGCAAACACATTACCTCCTGGACACATTGCTATTCTTTTCAGGCCTGCTCTTGACTGCCTCTCTAATGTTTAATTCAGCGCTGTGTGTGTCTTGCTGTAATGAAAACTTCTGGGGATTGTGGAGATTAACACTTAAACTGGACTCAGCGACACATTCTCCTTCCACTGTTGCTCATTCCTCCACACCCCGACCTCCTCTGAACTCTAAAAAGCCTGCACTGATTGTCCTGCCGCTGAGGATAGAGAGGCAGGTTTATCCTCCTCAGAGAATTAATGTGTTTGGAAAACCACTTTGCATTCTGTCTGGTACATTTTAAATATATTGTGTGCAAAGTTAACAGTTGAGCCCGATAACTGCGCTAGAGCTCTGTCGTAGTGCAGATTGTGACAGTGGTCTCACCTTCGCCCATAGTGATGGCTCTTTTGATCACCTCCTTGAAGAGACCGGGTTCTTTCTCCCAGCCTCCAGACTGGACCTCACAGCGATGGGCCTTAGAGAGGAACTGCAGAGCCTGAAAAACAAACAAACCAAATGGAAAAACAGCATTATTTTAGGACACCTTTTTAAAGTCCCTAGTTTGCAGCTGTGTGCTTTTTTTTGGCTTGAACATATGATTAAAAACATTAGACAACATACAGCAATTACTTACTTAACAAACTTAATAAATGTATTCATTCACTCATTCACACAAACTCCATTTCCATAAAAGTTGAGACCCTTTACTTAAGTGACAAAAGTACAAAGAAAACATTAACTCTACCATATTACTGACACTCTATTATGTATGTTCTACTGGACTGTGAGGTGTGGTTGTGTTGGGACTCAGACCTTCTCGTTGTCCTCTGGGTTGGAGCTGTGTCCGTCTCCGTACAGCCGTGCATACTGTCGCCACACGTCCGAATCGCTGCTGTGTCGCGAACTGACTCGACCGAGGAGCTCCTTCAGTTTGGACTGAAGCGGCGCCGCCTCAGCACCCTGACTGTCCGTCAGATTTTCAACAACTGCTCGGACCAGGATCCGAAGAATCTGCAAAAAAAAAAAATGAGACGTACTTCAGTGGCAGTATAACTTTTTCTGTTATTATCAGGCCAGAATTATGTGGTGAGGCTGTAATCTAGGATTGGGTGCATCATATGACAAGGCGACAAGACTTTTGTCTTTGCAAAAACTGACTCAGTGGGCTTTACCAAGCTGTGAACGTTAGAATGCTTTTCAGCAGTTTCGTTTGGCACCAAAATATTATTTCAAAAGCTGATGGGATTGAAATTTGCCATTTTGTGTAAAAAAAAAATTGATTAGACATATATTTGAGGGGCACTTAAGGTCAACTTGTACCCAAGCGACAAGACAGGGACTGTATGGTTACATTTTGCATTTGATTTGAAACCCCTTGTGAACTGCATAAATCCTTGAAGTAATATTTGTAGACGAGTCATCTCGAAATTCATGCAGGGAAACACACTAAACAGGGCAGCAAACTCATGAACATGGAGTGAGACATACACAAGCCACACGTTTAAACTGAGCCTTTACAACAATAAGGGGAAACACAACAAACATCCACATCTCTTTGAAAGTCATTTGTTCCCTCATGTGTACATGCAGCAGTCGTGAGTGTCGCTCTGTGTCTCACCAAAGATCATCTAAAGAGGGACAATTCCAATCTTGGTCATTTCACTATTGATGAAAATGTAACGGCTAAACTTCAGTGATGTAGATCACTGTGAGCCAGTGGTATCAGTTTTCAGAGACTTTTTAACATTGGTTCTGATGATATAAAGAAAAAAACAGACATACAAGTGTGTGTGTGGTCGGCTTCATGACAGACCATAGAGCTGTCATAAATGGGCCCCAACTGCCGGAACACCTCAAGCTGCCACTCGTCTCACAAAACCATCATTTTGTTTCTTTTAGATCTTATCAGGTGGTGTCATAATTTGCTAGTGTATGGATAAGATGTTAAAGATCGACACAGTGGTCGTCTGATATAGGATTCCATTCAAACAGGACAGTCTCTGGTCTCCCCTCGAAGACCCCAAGGCTGTGATGTGTTTACATCTGGAGTTTGGAATCTTCCATCTGTAGTGAAATCATGTTTCGTCTCACCAAAGAACTATATTGATGTGAACTGAAAGCTAATTGTTTGTTCCATTTCAGCAGAATCACGCAGCAACAGAGCTGCTTTTCTGCCATTATTCACCACAGTTTTGTCTTTTTCCTCCGATCTCTTTGGCTACATTCTTTGCAACTGTCAAACAACTTTGATCGATAAGACGTGAAACCTACTTTTTGTTTCACGGCAGCATCAGTGTGTAGCAGCAGAGCTTTTGCCTCTTTGCTTCTATACTCTTTGGCCTCAAACTCTGTTATGTTTCCCTATAAGAGGTTTTAGGTTCGTATGCCTATGTAAATCATGACAAACATAACTGTATCTACATGCTGGAATATAGAAATATAACATAATTTTACCTTTTTGGTTTACGTTATACTACTGTAGATTTAGTCGACTAAATATCATAAGATATTTGTTGACTAAAACATTTCAGATGACTCAAATATGACTAAAACTAAAAGACATTTTAGTCAAGACTATGACTAAAACTAAGTCAAACTTTGCTGTCTAAAGTAACACTGTACACCTCTGGCCACTGTGCATTTCGATATTCGCAGT
Source organism: Coranthus polyacanthus (assembly GCA_037367275.1). Taxonomy (NCBI): domain Eukaryota; kingdom Metazoa; phylum Chordata; class Actinopteri; order Kurtiformes; family Apogonidae; genus Coranthus; species Coranthus polyacanthus. The sequence goes on along the minus strand of JAPQRN010000008.1, from coordinate 23,369,179 downwards.
ACGTGGAGTGGACGACCGTTTCTGTACATCTGTAATGAGCTACGAACATAACGGTCGTCCTGTGCAGAGCTCCGGCTGCTATCTAAAAGTCCTCCACCTCCTATCACTAATGAACCATCTGTCACTGAAGGCCTTCCTGTTGTACACCAATTAAGATAAATCAGACACGAGGCTACGCAGCAGACTCTGACACCCACATCATTCCATATCTGTGAAATCCATGAACGCATCCTGCCAGAAATGGATTGCACACAGACGTATCCAGACATATATATTTTCTTTAAGCGGAGGCGGCCAAAAGGTACCGGAGTGCAGGCTGAACTCATCATGCGGCCGATTTCCATTTGTCTCCGATTTGATGTGACATTTCCGGCGATGAAAACTAAATTAAAGTCATTAAAAAAAAAAAAGACTTTGTTTGATGTCTTCCCTCTCTGCGGTGGTAAAGAGCGACATTTTAAGGTGAAAACTGAATGGATGTCTTATTTATGATTGACTTTGATTGCTGCTGGATCCATTTAGAGTGTGAAATTGAGTGGAAAAGTATGTGTCGATGAGGAAAAGAAAAAAAGAGACAATAACAGGAATGACAGGCCTGAATTTTCTACGAAGCTCATTTTGAAGTTTACTTTTAGATCACAACAATGGAAAAGAAGAAGAAGAAGAAGAAGAAAAAAACCCTTCTTTCTCGAGGGACTTTCTTTATAGTGCCCGCACTGTGTGACTGTGGGCTTCTTCTATATCCTTCTAACCCACGAGGCTCAAAGCTGAGACATGTGACCCTTTGAAATCTAGCAGCCAGTCCGAGTGCTTCTGTCATCAGCCCTCTACACATTCCATAAGACAGGAACTCATGGTGGTCCCAGCCGCTATATCGGCCTCCGTCTGCGCTAAAAACATCCACAGGGAAGAAAAACAACAAAAAAACCTGACAGACTAAAGCACGCTGCCTGATAAACGTCTAAAAAAAGGGACTCTGATAAGATGTAGTTAAAGAGAGGCATAACAAAGGTGTGTTAAAATAGAACAATAAATATGGATTAGTCTTTTGAAATACAGGAGATTTATGTGACGTTTTGACAGATTCAGTTCAGGAGAGGCGAGAGTGGCACATTTAATTTAAGAAATGCTACACACATAAAGAAGACTGATGGAACCAGTATTTTTAATAATAATAATGCCTTTTGTCCTTCATCCTTTAATACAAACTGTCACACACTGAACAGGTGTATCTGTAGAGAGTTTTTATTCAACAGAGGTTGATTAAAACTGGAAAAATCTACATGTGTTTGTAGAATTACACCCAGAAACTCATGAGAAAGTATGATTATATATGATTTCAGGATTGCATCATTCTATGACCAGCTCAACCAGAATTCACAACTTTTTCCAGTCAATGTCCTGGAGCTTTAAAAAATGATTTAAAAACTTATACCTTACAAAATCCTAAAGCTCTTTTTCAAATCATTTGAGTTCTGTTTTCTTGAAGTTTATCCCTCTGAGCTACAACTTTATCATTAGTGTGTGTATTTTAAGCCTCACCAGTTACTTATTTTCCACTAGATTGGGTTGAAATTTGTACTGAACATCCAGTACTCAAATTATGACCAGCAAATATATTTAGTATGTTAAGGAAAAGCCCCGTAGATTTTTTTTTCTGTGTGGAAATAAATTTGAGTTCCTTTTAGAAACACACAGTAAAAAAATAATAGTTTACCATTCATTTGACATGCTAAATTTCAGATATACACTACAGTAAAACACATATTATGAAATTCAAGTTGTTCTGAATCTAAAGGTACATACTTGATACGACTCCTTGTAGTTTTTGAGATAAAGACATTTCTCTTTCATAATATTTTTAGTCGTTAGTCACTACTTCTACTATTTCTACAAGTAATTTGGGAGTCAGGGCTTTTTGGTGAGGATGATATGAACAATTCAAAAGCTGGTCCTCAAATACAGGCTGGTAAAAAATAATATGGACAAACTTCTGGTGTCTGTTATTTAATGAGCTGCCAGTTAAA
>JAPQRN010000008.1:23348106-23362833 GCA_037367275.1 Coranthus polyacanthus | reverse complement strand
AGCTTCAGGTTTTTAGAGAAACTACCTCTTATATCCAGCAGAGCCTCAATCAACAAACTCTGGCAAAGAAACAATACATCTGAATTTATACACTTTTGAAAAAAGAAATCCCAATACAAACATTTTTTAAATAAAAGTCCAATTTTATTACACACTTTTAACGTTAGCTGTGTTAACTGATGAGAAAAGCATGTAATATCATTTGTACAGTTTATATACAAAGTAGTTTTATTTTATAATGAAGTTGTCCCTTTGCCTTCTACCCTGAATCCTGTTCTACAAGGAAATATAAGGTATAGAAGGTGAAAAATATAAAATGCAAGAATATTAATAATATGGCATCAGGAGAGGTAGAGAAAAAAGAAAAGTATTATCCACAGAACACTGTGCATGTAACTAACGCCTTGTATATGCGGTAATTACTCATACTCACTTCTTATGGAGGCGGATGTAGGCTGTGGAGAGGTTGTTCCATGCTTCTGCGTTCTGAAAGAACAAAGAAGGCAGTTTTCGAGTGTTGCGTTCTGTTTTCTGTTTTGACATTTGACAAGTCTGCGTGTGTGTGTTTGAGTAGTAGACGAGGACAGTGAATGAAAGAATAAGAGTGCGTCTGATGTTATTGTTATGTTTTGTTACTTTTCCACATTGTGTGTGTCTGTGTGTACTTACATCTGGCTCCAGTCGAACACACCTCTGGAAAGCTATAGCAGCTCCTTTATAGCCTTCCAAGGAGAAGTAGGCACAACCGAGGGAGAACCACACACCGAGCTGTACAAACACACACACATTATGCTTCAACTAAATGCAAATATTACCGACAGACTGCATAAAGGAGTGAACGTAGCCACCTTGAGGTCACCTATTGGTTTGTAGACCTGTTTTGAAGGCTCGGTTTGAGAATTTTGGCCATCACCATCTTGGCTTTTTGGGGTAAGAAGTAACCATATTTGAGTGAAATAACTTACTGAAAACACTGACTGAAAAAACATGACATGACTATATTATTATTGTATTTAGCCCTTAATAATCCTCTTTCTTTTACCCACAGAACCCTTTTGACTGCTTAGGAGACAATGTATGCCATTTCATACCATTGGTGAAATGTACAGTGGACCATCTTTGTTGTCGATTCAACAGGCAAATCAATGAATCTATCAAAGCAAAAACTTAATGTAACTTTAAGACTTAATATAATTTAAACTGGTGATTTATTAATAAATTCACTCATCATACAGCTGTTATGAATAGATAAATTAACTGTAGAGACAAAAAATGTTTTCTGTAAGAAGATGTAAATACGTTCATTTCTGCTGTAAAGTTGGACATTTTAACATGGGGGTCTACAGAGACTCACTCTTGGAGCCAGCCTCGAGTGGCCAATCGAGGAACTGCAGTTTTTTGGCACTTCTGTGTTGGCTTCTCGTTTCAGTCCTGGAGGTTGTTGCTTCATATTTTTCTTAGAATTAAATATAACTGTAACCCCTGTGGTGTCGGTGCTCACTTGTACCTGCAAGGTGTTGATTTTCAGTGACTCCTCGAAGCAGTCCACACACTGCTGGATCTCCTTGTTGTGGAGGTGCAGCAGGGCTTTGGAGCGCATCGCTCTGGCGCTGCGTCGGCCTGACAGCTCCCAGGCCCGGTCGTAGTACTGATGGTCCCTCAGGATGTCTCCCAGCAGACAGTACAGACTGGGCGTCTCTTTCTTTTCCAACTCTCTCCGAACGATATCCTCAGCCTGTGGAAAAAAAGATGACAGAGATAAGAGGGAGATAGACAGAAGAGGTCACAGGAATTAGAAAGAACAGAAAGGAAAGAAAAAAAGGATGCAATGAATTGATAGTAAAATTTTGATTGATATATAAGATCCAAGCAGCAATGCTACAAGGAATTGTAAATGTTCTTGTTGTTATTCTGCTTATTCTTATTTTTCTCTGCTAAAACAAAAAGAAGAATAAGAAGATGCTCTTTGACTGTTAATCCAAAGATTAAAGGTTAAAACTCTGTCTCTGTCTTACTTCATCTGGTCTTGATGCTAAATCTTTATGTTCATGTTGGACCCATTCATTGTTGCTTGCAGCTATATTTTATTTCGAGGAGTCTTACAATTTGGTTTTATTACATTTTTCAATTGAGGAATAGACCAGTTTTACTCCTTGCCTTGATTTGAAAAAGCTGAAAAATGTAGGATGAATGATGATTTTACCTGCAGTTTTATTTCATTTTACTTCATGATGCATTGTAATTTTTATTTAGTTTGCGTTTTTTTAAAACTGTTCTTTTCACTGAACTCATGTGAAGAGTGTAATCTGCCAGATAGAAAAAGGAGGTTATTTTTTTCAACTTTGAGAATTTGTTCATCATTTCAAAGTTGTCCAATTAAAAAGTAGTATTCTCCATTGAGCAGTTTTGTTTTTCTCCCTCCATGTTTTGTGTGTTTCCCTCCTGGAAACTCGTCATGTCACCTAACGTTACCCCCATGTGAGACAAACATGAGCAGAAAGAACAGATTTATTCCAACCATAGAGAAACTAATGGATTAAGTGTTTACATGATTATTAGACGCTAATATTTTCTAATTGAACAGATTATCAAAAAGGGTTTACACCAGCCCTCTAAACCTGACCGGACCATCTCTGGGAACTGAGGTGGTTACATAAAGTTTTGTTTTATTCTGAATGGACTGTTATTCATGATATTATTAGTGGAATATTATAGCCCATGGAAATACAGTTGTTGCATTTGATACAACCTGTTGAGAGTTGTGTAATTTAGATAAGGAGGATGGGGGTTCTTGTTTCAAGGCAGACTATGCTCTTGGCTCAGCATCAGCCACTGACAGGAGGATTCAGTAAAGGAATGCTGAGGCTCTGCGCTGCTTAGACCGGTACGCTTCACAATCTAAATCGAGATAGAGGGATTAGGAAAGGGAAACAATCTGCTCATTATTCCACCTCACAACGGCGAAAGCCTCAGCTCGCCAAGAGGGATCCGAAGCATGTAACGACACGACAAGGTGCAACGAGTGCAAATGTGCACAGGTGATCTGACAGACACTTTACATGTAACATAAGACTCACTGGTTTTTTCCCTCAGTGCTTTTCTGCTCCAGCTACCTTCTGATGATGATGCGTTTTACTCTAAACCCATCATAAGCTCTTTTCTTTTTCATATTTTGGTAATCTGGATCATTTTCATGCCATTGTCATCAGCCATTTCACTTAATCTACTCCTCTGACATCATATCCCCGACACTGGACCACAACTACACTACTTCATTTTATGTTTTTAGCCATGGGACATGGGTAACAGAAACCGACTTTGACTGTTGGTAGTAATCTGGAAACAAACACCACCTTCCTGTCATTTTGTTGACCCGCCCATCAGCACCAGAATCCCTATGCAGACTGTTTGATATAAAGTCACTTGACTTCCTCTTCTGCTCTTGCCAGATAAGGGTTATTATGAGGACAAACAGAGGACTCCATCACTTTAATGTAAACATGCGGCTTTTACTGAAATGACTGAAGTGGATAAAGCTAAGTTATGACAAAACATGTCTCGTATGTACTATCTACTTTTTTTGAAAGTTGCTATATAATGGGATATTATTTTGAATAAAAAGATAATATGACTGACTATGCAGACTTGGGTATAAATTCAACATTTCCGACAATTTTCTGTGCTGACCGAGTATTTTGAGCTGCTCATGTTGTGTTCTTTGTCCTATTTTTTTGATAAAGCTTACAAGTAAATCACACTGGACAATAAATGCCATTTAACATGAACTACAAAAAGTGAAAAATATAAAATACTAGAATATAAATACTGTAATAAGATATTAAGAGAGGTGGAGAAATAAAAAGTATCTGCAGAACATTATGTAAAATATAAAATGCAAACAAGACCCAAAGGAAATAAAATCACTTTGAGTTATGAATATTAGCTTTGTAATAACAGTTATTGCAATAGGTTTTATATTTTATTGAATTTATGAGTTAAATAGAAGTAATACATTACAATACATACATGCATTGTCATTGTGAGAGTAAAGAGAAAAGCACTGGAGCAGTGAATCGAGTCCAGAAAAAAGAGGAGCAGTTTTGGACAGAGACCAAACTCCTCCAGACAAATGGACTGCCTTGTAATGCCGGACCCCAGTGACTGCATAACATGGACTATTGGCTGAGCTGACCGCAGTGGCCGCATGTTTTAAGACCAGAGGGGAGCGGGAGGGGAGCGGGAGGCTTTTGTTATTAGCCAAAAGCACCTGGGTAATCAAATCCGAGAGACAGAGTGGGATGTAATTGAATAACGGAGGCCTCGTAGTCTGCAGGAGTCCCACTGAGGACTGCGAACAGACACACACACATCTCAAAGTAATGTGTGCGTTGAATGCAAACATATAAGAACTTGTTTACTGGCTGGAATGTGTACTGCTTTTTTGAAAAGTGTGTTGTCTAATGCACTTATGTAATGCTGAATCCATGCATATTTACTGTGCAACCTATGAACATTAACAAAAACAACAATAAACTGTCCATCTGGACTATTCTATTAATGCGGGGATAAGCCTTTGCCAAGGTGCAAGGACAGCGGCTCCAAAGTGAAGCCAATGTAGAAGTATCTTAAAGTGTAATACACCAGATGGCCACTAGACGCAAAAACCCCTGGCTCCAATAGTCTTGCATTGAACTCTATAAAAATAATAAGTCAGTCTTTTTTTCCAGGAGTCATTCTGGTCTCATTTGTTTCATTTAATAAGTGATCTGGTGGTTCATCTTTAAATTATTCCTCCATTAATAAGATTTTAGGGTGAATTGAAGGCTTTGATGTCTGCCGTTGTCAGACTGTCTGCGTGTGTTTATTGAATTAAACATATCTTTTGTGCATGCCCATGGCATATCTCTATAAGAAGAGTTATCTGTCCATCTGTCGGTCTCCAATATCTAACGAACAACAGAATATTTTTAAATTTGGCACAAACGAGACTGAGACTGGTGGCCAAAGGCAAAGGTCAAAGTTTCTCATGTCGGTCCATTCAGAATTTTGAATTATCAATGCAATATCTCAGGAAAGCCTTGAGGGGATTTTGGCACAAATCAAGGATGAACTGATTAGAATTTGGTAGCCAAAGGTCAAGATTGCTGTGACCTCACAGAACAACATTTCAGACTATGACACAAAGAAACATCTAATTGACGCTGCGGTTCTTGTTTCTTGCCAGAAAGCTCTACTGTAGTTGTGGTTAAGAAGTTACACTAACAAGACTGTCAAATGACTTTGTTATGCCGATCTTTGATCAAGTTTACTGTTTTACTGTGTTTGTAAGCTAGTGTTTAGCATCAGCTCACCCATCACCCCTCATGCTCCCCCAGTTTCTCAGTTTTTGTTCAAATTTAGTCACTTTTGACTCAAAAGAGCGAAGATCACGACGACCAAAACACAAATTCCTGGCTTTAAAATAGCAGTTCAAAAACCAATGGGAGATATCACTTTTTATAAAGAGTCTATGGCACACAACCTCAGTATTTGATTTGCTGCTTACATGGACCTAATATTCCACTAATAATTAGAAATAGATATACCAATAGGACATTTTACAAACTATTCAAACTTTTCAATCAGGTTGAGAGGGGTGGTGTAAACCTTTGACAATCTGTTCAACAGGAAAATATTATTATATTGTTATGAACAACAACTTTTGTTACTTGATAAAAGCTCCCTGTAGTTTCTTGAATTCACTGATTAGAACAACACTAAACAACGCCAACCAGAGGCATTTTGACTGTGTTTTGTATGTAGAAAATCACCTCCTGCCCTCCGCCTGCAGTTCACGCCATAGCAACGCAATGACGTCATCTGCAAACAACCTATAACCACGTAAACACTTAATCTGATCTTTTCTCTCTGGTTGAAATAAATCTATTCCTTCTACATGTTTGCCCCACATGGGAGTAACATTAGGTGACGTGATGAGTTTCCAGGGAGATAGAAAAACAAAGCTGCTCTATGACTGGTATGATTTTTTGATGGCGACCTTAAATCAATAACTACATATAATAGAACTATATTAATAATACATAGAAGCCACATTTGGTTGCAGGGAAGTGTGAACTAGTGGAGATTCTTTATTCTGGTAACAAATTATTCATGTATATTAATTTGACTTCAGCAACAAATTATCCTTAGGGTTTCTAGGATGTTCAATTTCACACCAATCCAGTGAAAAATAAGCAACTGGTGAGGCTTACAGTACACATACTAATGATGATATTCAGCTCTGAGGACCAAACTTTAAAAATTTAGAACTAAAAAAGTTTTTGGAATAGAGCTTTAAGATTTTACAAATTTTCACATAAATTTTTTAGAGAAAATCCATGATGTGAACTTGCAGGTGAGCTGTTATGGAATGACCCTGCTATGTGTATTGGATATCAATCAGCTGAAGAACACACTGATGACCTTAAACACACCGTACTTCCCTCTGTGTGAAACAGATGGTGCAGCTGCTTTACCACTGGCCCATTGATCGTGTACATTCTGCTAATCCCACTGATGCTAAACAAAGGTAAACAGACTGTGTGTGTTTGAGTGTGTATATTTGAACCACACATCCACAAACCAGCAGTAGTACCTGTTTGGACAGAGTTTAAAAAGGGAGGTAAAGGACTGTACGGTTCACACACCAGATTAACTTGTGCGTGTGAGTCCATCTGTTACAGTCTGTGTGTGTGTGTGGTGGAAGCAGAGTGAAAAATGGCCTTGTCCGGACCAAGAAGTGCAGGGTGTTAAATGGTATCTCAGCTGAACAATGGGACGGCTAAAAAAACTCCCACTGGGAAAAGCTCCACCTGTAGCACCATTTGTGTGTGTGTGTGTGTGTACTTCCGTCACAATTTCTAAACTCCAAACTCTAAACTCTACAGTCCGACTGCGGGGCTACACTACCAATTTGTCAAAACCGTGTCTTGCTGAACAATTGTAGACCTCTGTAATCTGTACTCGTACTCATACAACTTCAAACAGCGTGAAGTAGGGGGAAGTTAGCCACTCTGGTGGAAAAAGTAGACCAAGCCTAAATGACGAGGCACATTCTGAAGCTGTTGCCATCTTGATTTTTTTGAAGCCAGAAGGGACTATATTTGGATAAGAGGCTGGAGCTGGGGAAAAGCGAGGGGTGAATCTCACCAAGCTAACGCTGACTTACTGAAAACACCGACCACACAGACTCATAGTCATGTTAAACACCACCAAGTGATTTCAGCTACTTGATAAATGTGCGCACACACAGTTGTGTTTCATAACAGTAATGTCAACTTCACATAGTGTATAAACACATTAATTAGCACTATCTGGCCTATTTAGCAGACTAGATAAAACACAAACCACATAATACACTAAAAATGTATGTTAACATTAGCTAAAGTAGACAGCTCTACTGTCCTTGTGGTGAATAAGGTACACAAACAAGACTGTCAGAGGATTCTCTTATCAAGTTTGCTTATCAAGTTACTTTATGTTTTCATAAATTAGTGTTAGCTTGACTTTCACCCCTCGCTCAAACCTACTTCTGGCTCTAAAAAACCAAGATGGTGACATTACAGCATTTGTTTAAGATCATAACAGCAGTCCAGAAAACCAGCGATGACGTCTCATGTCACATGTAAAAAAAAAAAGCGCAGCGACCTCACCATTTTTGCTATCATTTTAAACTGATTTTCCTCAAAGATTAAACACATTTTTCAGCTTGGTACTACTGCTCACCGTGAAAATAAGCCTGCAACCACTAACATATAAATGTAGCTAGAAATGTGTTTGTTTATGTGTGTGTTGTTTCTACCTTGCCGTGTTGACCCAGCTTCTCATAGCAGATAACCGCGTCCTCCCAGAGCTCCAGTTTTTCGTAAACAAGTAAAGCTGAACTGGTGCAGCCGAGGTCGGTCAGTAAACTGGCCAACTGTTTCTGTGGATGGAGAAAGAGGACAAAATTCACTTACTGACCGGACTGAATGGTGACTCTGTGAGGATGTCAGCTCGCTAACATGCTCAAAGTATCATGTAATGTAAGTAAGAAATGTGTCCATCACCAGCATCTTCGTCTGACGTCATCTAGCAGATTTGAACTGAATTGAATTAATATTGGGAAACTTTTCTAGTCTTCTAAAGTTTCTTATTATATTCGACCAATCTGATTGTATTGCTTACATTTCATTTTAACTATTGCTGTAACCGATTTTACTATCACCTGAACATTGTGACCCTTTTGTAATTATATGGTTTGTAATGTAACGTTAACAACCGACCTCTTTGGATCATAGCTGTTAAACCCTGCGTTAACAGAGACAGGTGATAAATCAGCTTCATGATACTGGATGTTCCGGATCACTAATATTAGCGAGAGACCGAGGACAAACAGGCCGAGAACAACAGCTAGAGATATCGAGTCAGAGATTGGAGCTGTGATATCAAACCAAGAGCTAAAACGCTAATAAATTACCCACAGCTCGCTTAAAACATCAGCCTTCAGTATGTCAACGGAGCATTTTATTACTCTATGCCTATGAGAGTATGAGAGGAAAAGGCTTATTGACAAACTCAATATTATTCGAAATCATCTAATTCTGTTGCGTTAAATGAAGATGATGTATCAGCTGCATCTGCATCTCACATATACAGAGTGAAATAAAGGATAACATTATTGGAATCTATTCCCCTACTGTCACGATGCTTCAGCTTAACTTAGAGAAACAGCCGCCTAACTGACGTTTGGATATTTGTGATAAATCCCGCAGTTGCTTTTCCCATTGTTCTGCTGATGTCCTATCCTATAACGTGTATTAAAAGACTTTTGTGGGGTTTTTTTTTGCAACCACACATCAGTAACTTTAAAAGAACCAATGAAGGAGACTTTATTGTTTATTTTGATGTTTTGCTCTCATGAGTACTATATATGTTTAAAATTACTGGACATGTGGCTTTGAAAATAAAGGTAGGAAATCACTGGAAGAATTTAAAACCTGACTTGATAAATAGCAACAAGCAATATATAAAATCTATTACTAAATGTTATTAAAATGTGCAAAGCCAACACTATGTAAAGTATAAAAATCTTCTCACACAAAAGGCATAAAAATGAAATAGTTTCCCATGAAAACAAAGTATAACCAACCCCCGAGCCATAAAAAAAGGCCTTCAGTGCTCTGTTACATGGAGGCCATGGTTGTACAGTGTGGAGAAAATGCATCACAGCACCTGCTCCAAGCCTCCACTCAGCCCACTTCCACGTCCCCAGGCGGCAGCAGGACTCTTCAATCCCAGCTTTATTGCTGTTATTAGTTATTACACGGCGCCTGGGTGATGCCTCCACATCGTTCTCCTCACTCCTCCTTCAACATCCGGGACAAACCTTCTGTTAACTGCTAATTCTACTTACCGCTCCTTCCATTTTATCTTCCTCCCGATCCTCAGCTGTTTCTCATGTTTCATAGATCTTGTGATGCTTTGCGGTTCAGCAAATGTGTCACAAAATGTTATTGGTGCACTTTTGTACAGCTCCTCTGAGACCTTTGTATGGCTCAATTGTCTGCTGTTTCGCCTTAGATGTCAGATACTGCAGTAAAAGCCATTCTTAGGATTATATTGAAAACTGAAAACATCCAACAGAGGAGACAGAATGAAACCCAACATACAATCATAACTAGGCGAACTTAACTGGGCGTGACATGTTTGTCGAGCTTGGTTCACAACCTTTCAAGACTAGTTTAAAAATGGAGCGAGGTGATGAACACTTAACCCTTCCACGTCATTCTGTCTTTTATGTGTGTGTGAGGAGAGACTTAAATGAGAGCAAAACGCAGGAGAAACTCACACTGAGCTTAAATGAAACGAGAAGTTCGATAGGTTAGACACTAGAGTAGTTGAGCCTAGTTATCAATCATCATCACAGAAGTGGGAATCTGTTGAAAAAAAAGCTGATTTTTACATTAAAAATAGCGGATAGAAAATAGAAGAAGCAAGTAATAATTATCTGGTACTTTAATTATGTGTAATTCACTTATTTTAGGCTACATATCGGAATAGCTTCCATGTCATGTGACTTAGTGACTCCAAATCTAAGCTGAAATGTAGTACAACACTGGACAAATAAGATGCACATCATTTTATGGGACTTTTAGTTCTTCTTCTATTTTATATCAATATTTTTATGTAAAAATCCAACTCCAACGGGACTGTCCTGGATAAATAGGAGGATAAATAAAATGAATATAATAAATCCAGTTTTATAATTTGTTACTTTTTGTTTCTTTAATGAATAATGCACTTCTGTAAATTGTTTATTGTTTAGATTTTTTTATTCATTGGTTCGTTGTTGCTAGGTTTGTGGTGCACAAAAATCTTACTGTGCATTTTAGAAAAGTGAGATGTTAAATACCTGGACAGCCCATCGGGGTGGAGCTTCGCAGCAGTAGAAAACTTTGAGGCGCTCCGTTGAGGGACACGTTGTGTTTTCAAAGTAGTCCACTATCGCCTAGGAGAGGAGAACAAACGGTGAAATTCTGATGGTTCACTGATTAATTAATTGATTAAAACAACAAACAGCAACATGTTAAATTGAAAGCACTTTCCAACAAGGTCCCAAGATGTTAAAAGACAAAGAAAACACAAAGAAACGCTTGAGATTCGACATGAAATGTACACAATACAGAAATCCTAAAACACATCGGCATATGTTAAGAGTAGAAATAAGCAACATCCTGGTCCTAACCTGACTTCTACAAAACCTCTCATATTTAACAACCCGATGTGTAGCAGAAAGCTGTTCCACAACCTGGTCCCATTGTACTCAAGAGCTATAAGAGGATGGAGCATAATGATCATTTTATATCACAATAAAGATCATCATCGTGATATACATTTTCCTTTTGTGTTCTGGGTTTATTTTGTTTACACTGTCAGCTAACACACTTACAAAATGGTCCAATGCTTTGTTGTTTTACTTCATTTTACTTCTGCACATTTTACCATTATAATTGTTATGCATGTCCTACCTCTAGATTTCTGAGATGTTCTGCTTTTTGGTAAATGTTTGTCGTGTTCTGACAATAAAGTTGAATTTAAAACCACAAATAACTGCTTAGTTTCGTCTAAATTAATTTGGTCTTGTTGAATAAAAATTCATATTGCACTTTTCCATATGCTGGCTTTCACAACATAAAGTCAAAATAAACAAAATAAACAAAGTAACAGCAGGTAAGACTGCAAGTGTGTTTTTGTCTTGATACATATTGTATTTAATATATAAAGTATGTTTTGTCTTGTGTTTTCTTCTCGGTCAGACTGAAGTATTACCAGGCTGATATTGTGTTGTCTCAATCTTCAAAATGTCACACAAAAAGCCCAGGAAATACAAACTGTAATAAAAAAACATGCAATTTGATGAACAAGGTGGAAGCTATAAACTGCTGTCTTGATTACTTCTATTTTGTTGCCCATTTCAGAGTAAGGCTCAACATTACAATCAAGAACAAAGACTAAAAACACGAGACAAATGACACCAGTCAGTCAAACTAAAGTATTGATCTATGATGTATTTCATTCATTGGGTTCTGTATGTATAGCCAAAAGGGGAATACACCATGTTTCATTTGTTCAATAAGCGAGGAACATTTCCAGGAACGCACTCCAACTTCATAAAGTAAGGGAGTGACGTTTTAGTGCATTTAATTTTACTCTTCAGTACCCAGCCTCAAGCTTGAAAATGTTCCAGGAATGAAAAACAATCCGTGTTTTATTTCTTTCATCGTGAGCATTGCAACTGTCGTCTCGGAGCCAGGTGTTTGTGGCTTATAGCTTCTTCACTGGCTTTTTCAAAATCCCATTTTGCCGTCTGTGCTCGCTCTTTTTCAAGGATGTTATTGATCAACATCCAAAATAACATTTGGAGCTGCGGTGGATTAATGGTTTTGTTTGTGCTCTGGGTTGTTTTGAAAGGGAGAACAAGGTTACTCAATAACTCACTGGCACCGTGAACCGAGTTGGAAGCTGCGGCTCTTTTAACTTTGTTAATGGACTCGACAGTACATGTAGTCTTGTTCTGTGAAGTACAGCCTCAGAGGGACGAAAACTTGTGGAATGTGAATTACGTCAAACAGTGGACAACAGGGATAAAGTGAAAGGCTGCAGTGGAAGAAGGCTTGATTTGAACTACTTCAGGATCGCAACAAAAGAAAAATACATCCTCTTGTGATGACCATATAGATTCAACGTGAAATATCAAACCAATGCATGAATGTTGAGCCAATATTACAGCTATTTTAAACTGTTTATGTGACAGAGCCTTGAAGCTACAACACTATTAATGCATGTGTAAAACTATGCAACAGCAGCACTGTTGTGTCTAATAGGGATGTGCATCTCCATTTGATGCATTGCCAACGATGTGATACATAAAAAGCAACTATCAGTGCCATACGATACGATTCATCTCTTTTACGATGTGGTACAATTTGACACAATAAGATTCAACACATTAGATTAGATGCAGAAAGAATACGATGCTGTGCAATTCAATAGTTACTTTGATTTCTCTGGTTCTTATTAAGAAGACAGCAAATAATAAATTAACTAAAAAAAACCTTCATTTTTACTTCGCATATTTGTTTCTCTAGTTCTGCAGCTCATTATCTCATTCATGCTGTTTCTTTTTAACTTCTAAAATAAACATTTGGCACTTTCACAAACTTTTTCCACAAAAAAAAAGTCATGTGATAAATAAAACCAGGCCTGGACCTGGTCTTAAACCACTTCTTCTTTCCTGCTCTGTCTCCAGTTCCATGTTTAAAACACACGTCGGCCTCGGTGGCAGACTAAAGCTTTGATTACTCCTGCGAGATGTGGCTGCGAGACTTTAGCGAGAATTGTTCGCTGACAGCAGCAGAGACAACAGACGTGCTGGGAGTTTAGAGAGGAGGGATCAATCTGCTGGTAAATAATACATTACTGGTCACAAATTATTGATAACATTTCAAAATAATAAAGGAACAGAGCCTCTACTAATAATTATATATAAGTAAATTATTTTTACTGATGCAAAGACATTAGAAACGATACACACTTTTTCAGTTGTGGTACTCGCATCTTGGACTTTGATGCATCGATGTGAATCAGTGAATTTTGATGTCTTAAGATATGTGAATGTCTGTAGTTTAAAACTATATTGGAACAGTAATAAACATGAAAATTGCGTGTGCTGTCATGACTGTGGATCTTGATGTCTTAGTGGATTAATGAAATTCTACACACATCCATCTAATTCAGTTGTTTCATGCTTTGTTTTCTGTTATGGTGAAGGTACTGAGCGGAAGAACGAGACGGTGACTCATTACAGGATCAATACATTTACATCTGCAAAGCTTCAACTCTTACAGCCAGTTTCCTGGACATGGATTAAAGTCTAGCCTGGGACTACAAGAAAGATCTCCAGTGAAAAAGAGGTTTTAGTCTAGGGCTGGGAACTGAGCTTGAGTGAACGTACAAATACACACGTCTTTACCTGTGTTTGCATCATGGCTCTCTCGACACAGCGTGACCTTCCTCTTTCCAGTTTGGTCCTGAGGCAAAGAGCTGTGACCTCCACGGCCCAGAACTTAGGCTGAGACAGGATACACTGCAGAGAGACACAAGAGGGAGAAAATCTTAAGTCAAAACAATCCGTGGTCTGTTACTTTATCCAAATATGGTGATTTAACCCACAGATTTGACTGCAGAGACGTCAAGTCATGTTCAACTTAATGCAGCTCTGACCACAAAAAACCTTTGTCAAACTTCTCCACCATTACAACACTCTTTCCAGTTTCCTTTCAAATAAAGGCACAATCCCTCAAACAACATAAAAAAACCATTCTTTTTATCTGTAGACTATAGCTTGTTTTGACTTGGCTTGTTTTTGTTTGAAGCTGGCATGAACAATTCATGCTTGAGTTTCTTTTTTCTCTAATATAACAACTATCTTCATACACTCAATTTGTCCAGTTTTGCAGTTTTTCCAACTAATGTCAGGCTAACCCCAACTGACATTTCACTCTTACTACAGTTTTTTATACAGTTCTGTTCTCCAGAAATCTGTCCCCATTGTGCTGCTAAAAAAAAGTTTAATTTGAAATCACTTTGCAGGATGTGCTGAGTTCACCAACATGAACCAAGGGTCAAGGAAAATGGCTCAATGGTGATAAGTATCTTATAGTGTAATATCACTGACGGCCACTAGATGCTGCCTCCAAAAAACAGTTCTGGTCTCATTTGTTTAATTTGGACTCTGTGTGGAAGTGTTCTGCTGTCCATCTTTAAATTATTCCTCCATTAATAAGATTTTAGGCAAATGGGGGGCTTTGACGTCTGCCGTGTTGGGCTTTGACTGACAGCTCGCTCACTGTCGAATAAATGTATTACATAAATACATATGTATGTCCTGACAGACAGTAGTACTTAGTTAGTAGTGTAGTTGTGGTTAACGAGTAACACTAACAAGACCGTCAAATAGCTTTGGTACACTAATGTTTCATTAGCTTTGCTTATTGCAAATGCCTATTATTAGTTCCCATCCTCCCTTGCGCTCTTTTAACTCCACCCATTTCTCACTTCTGGCTCCAAAGAGATGGTGATGGCCAAATCTACTGCTCTGTCGAGGTACTTGTACTTTACTGGAAACCTCCATTTTGAGCTAGATTT
>JAPQRN010000008.1:23296879-23312720 GCA_037367275.1 Coranthus polyacanthus | reverse complement strand
GTGTATTTCATGCACGCATGAGTTCAGGTGCTTCTTGCAAGCCTCTGCTCCATATGAAGAAGTAGGACTAGTTTCGTACACTGCAGAAAAAAAACAACCTTGACCTGAAGAATCTCCGTCAACCGACAGGTCTCCCAATTGATCATCTTCAAATCATTAACTTTCAGGGACATAAATAACACCAAATCACATCTGCATCAAGCACTGCTGCACTTGTGGCCACATCCTGATTTCAGAGGAGGTATTTCGCAGCTGATACAAATTGTGAATCCTCTGACATCAGCACAACAATGATTTTGTGAATAACAACAAGAGACCAAATGTGCAGGACGAGCCAGAAACAAGCCTCTCCTTTAATAAGCAACATGCCTTCCAGCAACAGCTCTGCTGGAAAACTCACTTTGAGGCAGAAGATAAAGTCTTGCAGATTGTATGTTGTGTTAAAAGATGGATCGGTAGAGCTACATTATCTATTAGCCTGCTAGCTGACGAAGAGGAGCAGCTGTTCAGACAGAACAGGCTTTTTAACTCCACCAAAGAGGTAATGTATGTTATCCAGAATGAGATCATTTTACAATCTTAACAGACACAACAACATTTTTAACCCATTTCTAATGTAATATTTTAACAACCATAAGAACGCACACACTAAACGCTATTCCAGAGATATGCAATGTTGTCTCGCGTGCACAGTTGTCTTTGAACACTCCAGAGGCTAATGTCGAAAAATAATGTTAAAAAACAACAATGAATAAAAAAGCATAGCTAAAAGGAGGACAGACCGTTATGATTAACTGATAACTACACAACCTTAAGCTACAACCAACCTACAGCTAGTGCAACAAATCACATCAAGTGATGAAAGTCTCAACTAGGGTAATATAACTATACCTTGTTACTGGGCAGATGTACGTATATAACAAACACATAACGATAACCTATACCAGCAAGATTTTATAAATTAGGAGACGTTAATTTTGCTTGTAAACACTTAATGTTAGAATCTACTGTCAAATTTAGGCGAGTTAGCAGCTTTTTTTAGCTCTATTGCATGCACCTACTAAGGGCTAAGTGTCAGATTTAAGTCAGAACTTATTCCTACATTGGAATACTTTCAACTGGTGCAACGCTTAAAATGCTAGGTGTAACCTAGAGAAGGTTACTGCACAACAAACCGTGGTCTTACCTGGAGACTGTCCATTTTTGATGGACATTTAATGAGAATAACTCTGGCCAGCAGGAGCAGAATTGGATTAGCCACCAGACTGTAGACCGACTCCCCGTCCAAGAGCAGACTGGAGTGGATCACCTCATTCACAGTCTGTTTCTGGAGTGAAAAAAATATATATGTTAGCATTAAGTTGTGGGTGTCAGGGAGATCAGGCAGCTTTATGTTTTTTATTTTATTGTAGGGAGCAGAAACAGAGCAGGGTATGTGCACACTTGCTGAAATAAATTTAAAGTTTAAAAACAACTTTTTAAGACCTCAAAAAAGGTTTAATATCCTCTGCACTGCAGCTGTTTAGGGCTGGGTAATATTTTTAATGAATCACCATTTATGTAAAACCTTAATTAAAAAAATCTCGTATTCATATTCAAAATCTCATATTCCAAATATATAACCTTCATCAATTGGTCAATGTGATCTCATTACAGTGTGTTCATTGCCATTTGAGACCTTTCAGAATGTAAAGGCATTTGAAGACGTTTTAATGCCTTCAAGTTTACACATGAAATATAAGGCTGCTAAGATTATATCCTGGACAGACCAGCACTGTGTGTGAGAAAAAACACAAAAACAGAAGCCTTTATCAGCAAAGTACTGAAGATTTCATTTATGTTTTAAAGTGCCTCTAATGCATTTGATTTTATAATCCCCTAAGTTCACTCAGTTAAAGGTTTTGTAAAAAGTGCGCCCACTGCATTGAGGTCCAAGGATAGGGTTTTTACATTTTAATTGACCAGAGGAGAAGCTGTAAAATCTCTCTCTGTTTCACTTTGATGTAACAAATTCATTTTGTTTAAAAAAATAAGGAATTCAGGGTGTTTCCTTTCAGCTCTGGAAACTCTCCCCACAAATGCTATGCAAAATACTGACAAGTAATTTCAGCTACTTGGAAAATGTTAACACACACAGTTGTGTTTGATAACAGTAAATTCCCACTTTGCATCATGTACAGAAACACTAGCAGCAGGCTAGTTTGTCTAATAAGCAGGCTGTCTTACAGACCATGTAATGACAAACCGAATTAATGCAAACATTTGCTAACATAGCTGCGTTATCCCAACGGGCTGGGTGCTGTAATAAAGCAACGGTAAACTTAATGCTAACATTAGCTAAAGTTCAGTGTGTAAGATTTGTG
Organism: Coranthus polyacanthus; assembly: GCA_037367275.1. Lineage (NCBI taxonomy): Eukaryota > Metazoa > Chordata > Actinopteri > Kurtiformes > Apogonidae > Coranthus > Coranthus polyacanthus. Next base: position 23,310,357 of record JAPQRN010000008.1, on the reverse strand, counting down.
ACATCTAGCAGTGAAGCTGAAAATCTAAACCAACTGAATGTCCAGCTCACCCTTCCCTATGGTGGCCACTAAAAACACGAAAGCAGCTTGTTAGGGCCAGTGTTTGTTTCGTCCTTTCTGGGCTTTTTATTTAATGTGATAATCATCATCATCATCATCGCTCCCTCTCGAGATATAAACGGCTCATTCTAAGCTAACAAAAACACAACAATTCTTATTTTCAGGTGATACACTGATTATAACGTAATTATGAATATTATATTCCATTACTGCAATTGGATCCTATTAAATCTCCCTAAATCTTTCACACTGACACCTTGTCAATTAAAAAAAAAAGTTAACATAATGTTAAAATTAGCCAATGTAGCCAAGTTATGGTAACAGCAAAGGCATTGTAATGATTTACTTGAATCATTTGACAGTCTTGTTAGTAAACCAGTACCAGAACTACAGCAGAGCTGTCCATCAGGAAAAAAATACAATTTATTCAATAAACTGAAGCTCTGAAAGTTTGACTCTTCATTCTTCATAGAGCAATAAGGTACAAAAGAACCAACCCAATTTACTAAGGGGTCCAAATAAAGCAAGTTAGACCAGAATGAGTCCTGGAAAAAAACAAGTAACTTTATGGATCTGTATCGGCATCTGAGTTACATAGTGGATCTAGACAGAATGGGTCTCAACTGGAGCCATCCATCAAATGGCCACTAGTGGTATTACACCTCAATATCCTCCTGCACTGGCTTCAATTTCAAGCTGTGGTGGTTGCCTCATCCTTAACATTCAACACTATAACTGCATCTGCTGTTACCATAAAGATATTGCTTATGCACCTCTAAAGTGAGTGCTGATTAAAAACAATAATGTGAGGTAGGATTAGCTTTACCTTCAAAGTGTCCTCACTTATCCTGCTATGTGCCTAGTGTAGCATCGAGAGTCCCATCTAACCTCAGAACTAATGAAAGTAACATGAACTTGTGTTGAACCCATATGGATGGCCAAAGAGGCTGTGGTCATGTGATCTCCAGCTATGATCAATATTTAATCGCTTTACAGCGTTATCACTTTTACCACGTCAACATTCTTACTGTATGAATAGGCACCATTAACTTTTAGCTACATGTATTCATTCTGTGTGCTGTCACATACATTTTTATGCTCATGAACATTTCATTATTGATACTGCTGCTATCCTGCTAATGTTGTAAAAGTTACATAACTACAGTATATGTATTTCTATACATATAAGATTTCATGTAACCTGTATCATAGTGACCATTAATGTTTTCTCACCCCAGTCACTTTTAATTAGTTTTGGCAAACAAATATAAAGTAGATTTGAGTTCATTAACTTTGTCTATTGACCTTAGATGAATTAAAACTCACATGACGTCGGCCGTGCCATGTTTGTCCTCCCTTTCACCTGCGCTGTCATGCATGTATGGACACCCTGCTTTATAACACAGGCTCCTTGATGTGACAGCACAGATAAATCATTGATGCCAAAGGAATTACTTGGATAAAAGAAATGGCCCTCTCCGCCGGTGTAATGGCAGTGTGAAACGCAGCGTTCTGCTCTCAGCACTGTGGTGCCAAGAGGAAGCAATCACCTCGGCCCGGTGTAATTAGGACCCCAGAGATGCTTCATTACAGGGCATCTCTCCTGCACACAGTCTGTCTACAGCTGTCTCTGCTTCGGCTCTTTCTCAGCCCACTTTATTGTCTTGTGGCAAAGCTTCATTTAACACTGCTACCGTGTAAAGTTTTGAAGTGCAAGGTCACAATTTCACATTTAGCATTTGACACAGAGCTGCAGAGATTAATTGATTGGTTGTCAACTATTAAATGAAATGCCAGCTTAATCAATGTTGAGCCCCTTTTAAGGAAAAAGAATCACTATATTCCAATTCCAGTTTCTTAAATTTCGATATTTTATTATTTATTTATTATTTATATTATTTTCGATACTGGTTTCTTTACTCCTGTTACTCCTCTGTGACAGTAAACTTCCTACCATGACAGAGAAACACAAGAAAAAGTTCCAGTGCTTCAGTTTCAGTGCTCGTCAGCAGGATGTAATGCTGCCTTCAAATGGAAAAAAGTGAGCTTATGACTGAGGCGAATTATTTAGTAGACTAAGGCAAAATAGATGAGTCTGTTTGGAATATCATTCTTTTCCTTATAAAAAAAAATTCCGAAAAACAAAATATTCCCAAGCGTCAACCATTTCTGGAAAGGTCAGTAAACGCATCACGCATCATGGAGCTTTCACAAAACTTTCACTTCTGACAATGTGAATAATAGAGGAGGGAGGGTGTTCACACTGACTCTTTTCATGAACATGATGAACACGACCCCATCTGAAGGCACCATTAATAATATAATAAAACAGGTACTATCCTGTCTAAAACCCTGGTAGTGTCCACATGTGGGCTAGTTTGTAAACTACTGTAGCTGCGGACCTAACTGCTCAGTCTTCACAGTGGGAAGTCCCAGCTAAATCGTTTGTTAGCTAAATGGACAGTAAGTTAACAGACATGGGCTGAGTCTGAAAACCACACCCTATTTACTATATAGTGCACTATACGATGTGTGGCTATTAAATAATGAGACTAACACTGTCAGTAAAACATTTCTACTTCAAGCAATGTCTAGCAGTAAATTGAAGATGAAAGCAGATTGAAACTTTCAAGAGTGTTTACTCTTGCCCATTAGTAAATGTATACCATGTGGTTCAACTTATACCCAGGCACATTTTTTAATACTCCACACTTCCAACATTTTATTTTAGTGTCTGAATTATGAGTGTGTGCAAATACATACATTACATACTGCCTTCATAAATTCCTCAATGGAAGAAAAAAGTAGCGTCCATGGCATGTAGACTTCCTACTTACAATCTCACAAACATGAAATTGACCACTGACCATCCACAGCTGTCAGTTGTAACGTGAGATGACAATGACGAGTGTCTGAAATCTCTGTTTACTGATACTACTGAGTGAACTCTTTAGTGTTTATTATGTAGGGAGGAGTGAATGAGGGAATCATTTCAGATACACGTATATTTTTACCATTTCCTACTGTTATGACTCTGTCAGACATGCCTATTTTATGAAGCCTTTTCATGATAGTAATATGATAGGACAGCCTTGTTTCCATCTTCCATTTTTATCTATGTTTATCACATGTAAGAAAAATATGGTGATAAGTCCTCCTTTCTCTACTTTGTTCTAGACAGCACAATTTCTATATGCAAATGTGTTAGGGCTCATTTCTTAAGAGTAGCATCAATATTCAGTGATACGAGAGCAGGAGGGAGTATTAGATGAGGTCATACCTGAGATGAGAGCAGGGCGGGGGGCAGCAGGTCAGGGATATGGATGGAGACAGGAGGACCAGTCCAGTTACTCTGAGCAAACATATGAAGGCAGGAGACGGCCAGAACCAGCACCAACAGCTCCCTGCAGGAGAACGAGAAGATATCTGAGGAAACTGTACTCAGGGATATGTGGCTTTAACTCGTAAGAGTTTGTATAAAGGCACGGTAACAACAGTCTTTCCGAACTGCCATCTTACTCTGTGGGCAATTAGAGGTGTTTAAAAACCATGCGAGGAGCTGCGACATGCTTAGCTGCTTTTCTATTAGCCTGAGAAAGTGATAGAGGAGAGGATCAGGATGCAATCGAGATGAGGAGGAGCAAAATGTGCTGCATTCAACATTTACTCTCGGACACTTTCCCCTGGAGACCAGGAACGGAGATGTTAAGCTGTCCTTATTAAAAATTAATAATTCATGGAGAAGGAATAGAAGTGCCGAAAGGAAAATGAACAAACACTCTCCAGAACAGCTTTGTGCTTCATTCAACTGGCTACTTCAAAATAAATCCACTGCCAAACCCAACCCCACCACATTAGGTCAGCGTGGAGATATTAATTAGTGGGCTCGCCACAGATTCAAGTTAATATACAGACGAGTGACAAATGAAAGGACAAAGTGTGTTAGAAGGGCGATGTTCCACCACATCCCTCCAGGACAGCTTCACTGCTCCTAGGCTTCTACATCTGTGAACTCTACTGAAGAAATGAACACTATTCTAACAAAATGTATTCCCTCATTTGGTGTTTTCCAGAGGGAATTCCAGAGCCCTGTCAAACACATTCGTCCAAATCTCCCATAGCTTGGTTGGGTTGAGATCTAGTGGCTCCGAAGGTACTTAATTTTTTTTCTCCTGTATAAGAGAAAAACATTAATTGCTATGTGAGACTGTGTGATTACATAACTGCAAAAGGCTTGATTTAATAACATTTTAAAAAATGTGTAAACATGACCACCCACCATACTAAAGAAATGGCTAATCAGCCTCTGTTTACACAGTGAAACATGTCCAGCGTATGGTCACAAAGACCCCTGACCTGACTTCATTTTCACTCATTACTAAATTTCCTTAGTGGCAGAAAAACATGTCAAACAAATTCCTGCAGGTTAAACACCCCTCCTTTAGAGAGAAGAAGGTGGCACTTTCCAGAAAAGTTTATTTGGTCTGTTTAAATTCAACAGTGCCTCTTGTCTTTGACTGTTTGGGGCTGAGCCTCCTGAGCCAAACCCCACAACACCACAGTGATGTGTGCACTGTTTCCAAAAATATACATGAAACCAGGAGTCACAGTCTTGTCCTTACAAGAGCTGCTGTCACTACACTGACTGGTACTAAACCAGCAAGAAAGTTCTGACTTACTTTGAAGTACTTTGACTACTGCATAGTCAAAGCTGCACATGACCAAAAGAAAATGAGTAAAGTTTTTCCTTTTGGAGATCTTTAAGGAAAGTAAACCTTGTTTCAAACACAATGATGACTCGATGGCTGAATTACCTGTTTCTCTGCGCATCGTTGGAGGCTCCGCTCAGGTAAAGCAGGACCTGTCTCTCCAGGTAGGCCTCAATGTCCTCCCCCTCTGTGTAGCCGTCATCTCCTCTGAGCAGATCTAACACCTGAGGGCTCAGCAGAACCGCCCCGAAGTCCCCCTGCATCAGGGACTCCAGCAGAGAGCCCACCTCTGGAAGAGCACATATTAAAGTGTGTTTACAAACTGTTAATGCAGGAAGCAGCGTTTATTCATTTAACTTAACCAACGGCACATTGGAAACAAAGGTCTGAAATTTAAACAAAATAGGAAAAACATGTATCATTTCATATTTCCACACTCTCTGCAGCAATATTTTTCATCATTTGGATGATGCCTTGTGTTCTTCTGCACAGATGCAGGCAGGAAATTAGAAAAAAAAAAAAAAAACATGAGGAGAGTGAAGGGGACACAACAGACCAGCTGAAAGAAAACAAGGAGCTTCGACATACTTCAACATAATTTGAGGATGAAAAATCTCTCCGAAAACTGAACTACGTTATATTTTATCATTTTATATTGTGAGCCATACGTTACTTGTGTAGTTTAAACTGTTAAGTGTTCCATGTGCAGGGTTTCAAGGAGCTCAGGTGGGTGTGAGGCCCAGTGCTACCCTTGGCTTCCACCCCCAAACTGTCAAAAGTCAGATTGATTCACACAAGCAGAATTAAAAATTAAAAGTAAACCTGTGAGAGCGTGTATGTGATGTAGTGCTCATGAAGCAGACACTATCGCATGATGAAGGCTTTGTGCGCATGCAGCCAAGTTGTAACCATTGCTGCCATTCTTCTTTTTTATGTTTTGTTTCTCACTCACAGCGGCCTATACAACTCTTGGCTGAGGTATTTGTGTGCAAGGACTTATATTGCGTGAGGGCAGTTAATATCTGCGTGTGTGAAATAAAAAGATTTATAGATCATAATCCAGCACCTTCTATGTCCACGTTTCATGTTCTGTGAGGTGGAATTACTATTTTTGTCAAAGTAGTCTGGTGTCTTTGAAGAAAGCAATATTATGGCATCAGTTCCTCAACAGAAGGTAAAGTTGTGAAAACATTTATGATATAATGTTAGCCTACACTTAAACTGATACTGATTTTTTTGTTAAAATTATGCTTAGACCAATTCTTTTTTTTCTTTCAGGGCCGATACCAATTATTAGTGATCAATGAGACTAATAACCGATATTTGGGACCAATATAGTATACATTTGCAGTAGAAATAAAAATCTCAACAGTCAACTTTTACAATAACTCAAACACAAATCTTGCCTTAAAGCTGACTGTCAAACTAAATACAATACAAAATGTCAACAATTCTGAGTTTTCACGTTGAACTGGAGGGATTATGAATAATAATTACTAAATAAATAGCTGTTCTTTTTCCCATTTCAGTGTTAATAGGTTTTTAATCGTGGGGATGGGAGCGGGACATAGCTTGATACCACAGAGTGATGACCACAGATGGAAAGAGGCAGCTGCATTAGAGGCAAAGCAGCACATGTTTAAATTCATTTATTTTATCAGATTAAATGACTGATAATGGGTATCTAATGGGTAGTCTAAATTAGTACCTCAGACAACCACTTTTCAAAAACACCCAAACCAACCATAGTTTGCTCTAGTATATGAACTTTTCACAACATCCTGTCTGAATTTGAATTATGTGGGGTGTTTCTCCATCTCAATCACATTCGATCTCACTGATCCCTTCACATTTCTCCAACACAATTCTTGCAGCATCTTACGTTTTGGCTAAACCCATCTCCCAATTTGTTTTACAATTAAACCTAATAATTACCACTGAAACAGGCTGCTGTGTGTGAAGACAAAGTGGACAACAGTGGTGTTTGTGTTTAATGGATAACGTGGAGAAAACCACTGTGTTAATGCTTTTTATTCTCATGTCCCCTGTAGCCTCTCTACAGGAGCTGCCAGGCGAACCGGGTGAGAAAATTAAGCGCCGTGCTCCGCCCTAAAGCTCTAGCCAAGTTGACAATCCATCCCCCCTCATTTGTCGTGTATTGTTTTGCGGTGACTGTTAATCTAACTCTATATTCTCATTAAGTCAATGAGCATACTGAAGCATTCCCCACAGATAAGGCAAGCAGAAAGCGAGTGTTTGGCGAGCCAACACTGCTGCACCAGCGGACTCTCTGTCTGAAGAGACTTGTCGGTGAGACGGTGAAAAATGTTGATTTATGGAAGGACGGAGGGTGGCGGTGGGGCCACGGCTTCCCAACCAGAAATAATTGTGTTGCCTGTGTGCTCGGCTCGCCTTTCATTAGCTCTTTATTGGAGGAGGGAGACTGGCTTGGCTCATTAGCATTGATTGCTTTGTAGTCCCCTGGTAAAGAGAATAGAGAGAGGAGGGAAGAAGCTGGAGAGACATAACACACCACAAAAGCCTGGATAACTTGAGAAATTGTCTCCATGACAGCCCTGATGCACACACACAAAATTAGGCTTCTGACAAAAGAGGATAGAAACAATATGGGCTCCGAGCCTGGGCCGTGACTGGCTTTGCTGATCAGGACACACACTCCACAACACACCTATCTCCAGACAACCCGGCATGCCTCGAATGAAAACTAACATGCTGGCTCTCTCACGCTGCTCTGGGAATTCAAAGAGTTTCCAGCTGACTGACGCTGCTCTGTGACCGGCAATCACACCTTTTACGAAAGCCATCTGACCTGAAAACCTGCACTGCTATCACTCCTATACACTGACTGGTGGGTTCTTAATTAAGGAAATTAGGAAACGCTTTGCCCTGACTGCTCCCCTACTGACTTACAATACATCAAAATGCCTGGAGAAGAGTGGAGTATTGTGATTTACAGGCCTGTCTGCCAAACAGTGCATTACATACAGATACAAATTAGAGGTCGAATGATAGTGGATATTTAAAGGACAATTTAATAACGATAGTTTGGAGCAGGGAAAAGCTGATAGCCGATTAATCGGCCAATATCATCCCCGCCCCTAACCCTCGCTTTATTAGAACCCAAATAAGTGACATCAAACTAAGGTTGGAGAAATGTTTATCTTTTGAGCTATTACGTCCCCTCAAAGTCAGTATTTCCAGGTTAGAAGCCTAATATTAGCCATGGTGACTATCAGCCGCAACATCTACCAATACTGAGAATTTGTAAAAACTTCTCAGATAACCCCATTAATCAGTCTAATACAAATACAAACAAAACATCATACACATACTTTGGTTTTCTTCTACCCCTTTCAGTGTTGAAGAAAATGTATACAGTACCTTACAATACTTTGTTACATCCATTATACAGGTATAGGATTAAAACGCTTTGCTTCTGACTCCTGCCATAGCAGTTTGTACAAAACAATAATATCAATAATAATATCAGGCTTGTCTAGATTTTTTCTGGTTGTTTTGACATACTGATTGATTGATGTATTTATATATTTATTACTTTGACTTGGATGTTCAGTTCAATAGTTATCCTGTTTATAATAAAGTCAAAAATAGTTAATTCCCATCAAGTGATGATATCAGCTGATTCATCAGCTTTCAGATTTTTCCTTTTAAAACTATCGTTATTATATTATTATAAATCCACTATTGGTCGACCTCCATTTTGCAGTGTCAAAATTCCGTGGGGGGAGGAATTGCCGCTGAATACAAGAATTTGAGTTTCGACCGTTGCCATCTTGGCTCTTTGGAGACAGAGGTGACCATATTTGGACACAAAGAGTGGAGCTGGGGGGAACATGAGGTGTGATAGGAGCTAATGCTAAATGCTCGTTTACTGACATGGTACAATGGTAAACTTCATCAAAGATTTGTGTGATAAAATTATTTGATTGTCTTGTTAGGGTAACTTCTCAATCACAAGTACAGATGAGGTGCCTGTCAGGAAGAAATATGTTTTACTCAATTAACAGAACTTCTTAACAGAAGTTCAACTCAGTAAGCAGCGAGCCATCATAAACACCTGTCAATCAAAGTCAACATGGCAGACATCGAAGTCTTCTAAAATCTTATTAGTGGAGGAACAATGTAAGATGGACCACAAGAACACTCACTAGAGGGTCCAAATAAATGAGACCAGAATGGCCCCTGGAAATTAATTACTGACTTCTTGACAGAAATTCAATGCAAGTCTATGGAAGCCAGGGCTTTTTGGAGCAGCATCTAGTGGCTGTCAGCGGTATTACACTTTAAAAGCATTCCCGCATTAGCTTCTTTTGGGGCCGTGGTCCTTGCCTATGTTTATTATGTTGGAAAGAGAATGTTCTTAAGTCAAACATAACAAAAAGGTGTAAATTGCTAGTTACAGGTGTTCATCACCTGTTGAATTCATGGAAGGGATTTTATGAGGCCTGTTCCTTTAAATAATCTTCACCACACATGAACCTTAGTTAACTATTCAGTGCACCTCTGACTCCGTGCACTGTCTCACAGATGTGCCACATCCATCATAAAGCCAGGTTTCCGGCCCACTTAGGCACACCTCCGGGCTGCTCACAGGATCCCTTAACTGTACCCTTGGCTTTAATAAGCAATTGCGGTGCGAGTGGTGTTGTAAAGGAGGTGTGGAGATTTTCATCTCGCTGCTGATCTAATGAAACCCAGGGGCTGCCATAATAGCACAGCGAGAGAGGGAGGGAGAGGACATCGAGAGCATAGCACAGGAGAGGGCTCTCGCTTTATGAGGGGGAAAATGAAAGCCTGAGGTATGGCCACATGTTTAATGACATTTCAGCTACTCTTCAGGTCTGCCGATGAAATGGCAGCGATTATGGAAAACAAGGCAGAGGCCCTCAAATTAGTCCATAATTCATAAAGGTTCAGGCAATGAGCTGCAGTTAATAAGGTGGCGGTGAATAGAATTTATAAAAGCTCACAGAGCTGAGCAGCGATATAGATTCGAGATGAAGTGTCGGGATTATCTCCGACAGTTTCTTGAATCTGCACAGGTTTTGAACTGAAACCTGAACTGAAACAATCACAGTCAGGTGGTTTGTCCTGATGAGTGGCATAACAGCTCAATCAATTCCATCAGTTGAGGTTTCATTTAGAGTTTCAGTGTCATCATCTACATATTGCTTCAGAGGCTTTTCCCCCAGATAAGGATGTAATCCTGAGGATTAGGATGCTTTTATTTATGCTGACAGGGACTAACTGCCAGAAAATGGACAACCATCCAAATAAATTATTTATCAGACACAAGAGATCTGCATTCAACTTAGGGGGAGGTGTAATTATATATTCAGTACTATTTACTACCTGCTGTTTTTAGTCTCTTATTTTCATTTCATAAATCAAGTTGTTTTTCCATATTTTAGTTAAGATATCAATAATAAAACTGGACATGTCCTGCAGATTTTTTTACATTAAAAACCAACCAGGAAAAGAAGTACTTGAGCCCACTGTGCCAACCCACTGCAAAACGTGTGAGCAGTAAGTCTACTTTCCTCTGTTGCATTTTAACAACTGGAGTGGATAGAAGTGATGGGAAATTAGTATGTATATATAATTAATATAGTAATTTTGTCAAAGAAATAGCTTTGAAATGGTATCACAGTAGTGGAGAAACATAAATTATGTTGAATTTACTTCGACAAAAAGATAAACAGTGTGTCTACATCCACTGAGGAACCATGAATGCAGAATCACTCGTATTTCACTTACTATAAGGTACGGCTGCATGATTCAGAGAAAAAAGTCATACTGTGATTATTGTGGACAATATTGTGATTTGTGATTGCGATTTGAATCTACTTGCTTGGTTATCAGGGAAAATGCACAGATAACTGATCATTCTGAAATGTGTATTTTTTTTCCAACACAAGCTTGAAATACTTGTAAAAGAAAATACAAAGGCTTCAGGACAATAAAAGAAAAAGTAGCAACTTTTAATTTTGTTTTACACAGTACTTCTCTCTGCTCAATGGCACTGAATCTAAAATATCACCACACACCTTTAAAATGCAGCCTTTTGCAAGTGCAGTACATAATTGCAAAGGCTGACAGTGTGATTGTCAATGGGATTCAATTAATTGTGCAGCTCTATTATAATGCCACTGAGGACAATGCTGCAAATGAATGAGCACAACTAAATTACATATTCTTAACAAATAGGGCTAGGTGATTAGGCCTGTCACAATTATTACATAACCTTCATATCCGAACTGCTTAGAATAATCGTTATTAATTATCAGCCAACTTTCATTTTAAATGGCCCGAGTAGTGGCCCAAGTCCATTTATAGTGATTCTTCATCCTCGTTCTGCACATTAAGTATTCAGTTAGTCCACTTTAACCTGCAGAGTTTCTGTAACGTGTTGTTTTGGTGCTGCTGTAGAAATAATGACTGATGAAATGATGATGTCAGACAGTGAAGAACTAACAGCAACTCCATGAGCTGCTGGTCCGACTTCTGAACGTCAACGTGCAGTGAGTGTGATTTACAAAGATGTTTTACTGAAGCAATGATGGAAAACACAATGTTAGTAATTAATGGGAAACATTGCAAACGTCACAGACGTATGCACAGATAGGAAAATGTGGACGAGTGTTTACTTCATTAATGAGCAGATTTGTTTCTGGTTGCGTCTGGTACTGGTAAATATTGCAATAATATTCGTACAAAACAATGGAAAAAGTCTGAGTTTTTAGTCAAATAAAAATTTCATTGTCAACCAGTAAAAACCCAGTGGATTTGGTATTCAAATAAATTGAATCTTTTTGCCCGTAATTGTCCCTTTGTTTCTATTCATTAAGGAACACGAATCGAAGTTCAACAATGCATCCACTATCCTGGCATCAGCAGCGTGTCAATTATAACAACCTACCTACCTAGTTTCAATCGGACTCAAAATAGCTGATTTTATAGACGAAGCATGTAACATTTTACTTAAAAAACATGTTATAGACTCATACAATAACAATTCTTCTCAATCCTCTCTTCTGACCCTCTGTCAGTGTGTGGTGGTGTATTCACCTGCAGAAACCCTGTCCTCTCCCTGGACCTTCTATTTTCCTCTTGTTTTGCTGTGTACAGGACGTCCACGGGGGCGTGGACCTTTGCCAGTGTGTTTGTATCTCCAGCCAATAACAACATCGTGCAGCATGTGCAAGTGGAACAATATAAAATTGAAGCAAGTCCGGTCTCCTCTTTCTGCTGTATTTTGCTTCTCGAACATTCCTGTAGAGTTTTGCGAAGGTATAAGTGTGTTTATTGGTGTTTTTACAATATAATCACAGTGACAGAATCAGGATATAGCATTTTATTTCTCAATTTCACAGCTTCTTGTCTCACTATCAGCATTCGCTCTCTTAATGCTGTCTCATGCTTGTTCGACCACTGCTCTCTCTTCCTCATTTGCTGAATGGAGAGGAGGGGCCAAATTGGAAGAGTTACGTTTACAAACACAAGCCACAAGTGTTACATATTTTGCCTTTACGTAATGGGGACATATCAACAGACAGACAAATCTCATAGAGATGCGTGAATGCAGCTAAAAGCAAAGTATTTCATTGTAGGAGCACACATACTCCATGAGGAAATGAGTGTCAAGACCTGTGTATAGAGCATTTAATTTAGAGGACTCTTAAGATAAAAACATATTTAGCTGTACAAGAAGCAGAGACAAGTGCCTTGCATTGAGGCCACAGTGCTCACTAGTGGGCAACTACTTCACCTGTGTGGAAGGTAATTATGTCCACCAACAATACGGCTGCTCAGCCTAAGAGCCTGTTGTGGTCAGTACTTCAAAGGAAGACCAAAGGATGCTGCTAATGAGAATTAACAGAAGTTAAAAGTCCCTTAGTTGAAGTGTAGAAAGAAACACTTCAACTATGGGTGTGTAGACTGGTGATTAAACTGATTTCATACCTGTAATGTTTTGAATATTTTATATACATTTTTGTATAATTTTGGACCTATTTTATCGCAGTATTTAGAAAACAGCTCAAAGAAACACAAAACAAATCTACTCACTGATGAAGTCAAAACACAATTTTGCTAACAACACACAACCCCCTCTTTTTTTCTTCCAGCAAAAAACACTGTCTCTTTGAGCCAGTTTGATATATTTTCTCTCCAAAGAGGTAAAGAAATCTCAGCGGAGTCTTTCTGTTTCATCAGCTAAGGTGCTGAACCCTGGAATGAATAGACAGAGTCAGTTATTCATGTTGGCCAGTTTGAACAAAGACTAGAAACTTGTATCTACCTGAAATGCACCGACGATCTGTTATCTGGATATGCTGCAAACGTTATGTCATTGATTTCTTTGTTAAGGCATTTTTACACCTATACATTGCTTGCTCTTGTCTGAATCACTTTATGACTTTCTACACTTGTATTTCCCTCCTTGGTTCTGTTTCTTTTCACACAGAAAATCCCAAGTGAACCAATATACATCACTACAAACTACATGAGAACTTTCACTCCTCTTATTGGTCGGATGTGTCTGGAGCAGGAGAAAGAAAGTAGATACAGAGAGAAGGTCCTCTGTTCTGAACTAGTACAGATTTCAGTGAGAGATGAGTTGTTGAGTTTAACAGAGGCAGAGCTGGAATTTGCTTACAACTGTGGTAA
>JAPQRN010000008.1:23255913-23276333 GCA_037367275.1 Coranthus polyacanthus | reverse complement strand
ACACACACACACACACACATCAATCCATATTTTAACATGCGACCCATTGTCCATAATTCCACCTGACAGTCTGCTGCTGCATAATTCAGACCTGTGCTCCATTCTCTGCCTCTGCCTCTATAAATAGCCCGAGAAACACTGGATTCTCTCGCACACGTATCCCAAAAATAAAATGGATCCCTCCAATCCTACACTCGTACGAGCACCATCACTGACACGGACCCACAGGACTGTCATGTGGGTGCATCGAGTCTTCGTTATTAAAATTACTTGCTGCGCATTGAGCAAAAGAAAACCCTTAAAATTTAACAACACGCTCGGCACAAGGGAGAGAGGGATTTGGGAGACAACCCAAACTGAACTCAAAAGGTATAAATTAGGTATTGTTGGAGAGAAGAGAATCCCTAGCTGAGACTGCTACAAACTACATTTTTTATTACGTCTCATACATATATATTTTTAATAAAATATCAAGTCAAAGTCCAGAGGTTTCAGAGATTTCAACAAAATCAAATTCCTGATTTTGCAGAGATTCCAGGACTAAAATTCAGGCTCTTTTCTCAGGAAAAAAAACTGTTTTTGGACCAAACGGTTCTGGGGAACTCATTTGAGAACTGCATACGTTCAAGAGCTTTTTTCTGTTTTAATTACACTGCATAGGTAGGAAATCACAGAGAATCACGCAACATGACACTATATGGGAAGCCTGGTCTCAAACATACAGCATTATCTCCCATTTGGTTTGCAAATATGTCCTATACATCTAAGTTTCTGTTTTATACATATATACATTTTGCCCACTGTTGCAGAATTCAGAATTTTCTGAAAAGTCATGACTGTAGGTTGATAACAGACTCTGCTCACAATAACTATGGTATCACAACACGGTGATTCAGCGAAACTTGATATACTACATCTACAATATATCAAAATGTCTGAGTAACAGAAGAAAAAAGCAGGTATTATGTATTCATTTACTGCATTTTGGTGTCAGTTTCCCAGAATTTGACAATTGAGGTCAAATGAGGCACAAGATGCATACAGTCTTAGCTTAGTGCCTCTTTAACACGCACATGTTAGCAGTGTTTCCATAAAATGTCAAGCGAATTAGAAGCAAACTTCTGAAATGCTGCAAAAGAGAGAAAAAAAGGAAAGTGCAAATTAGGTGCATTTCCATTTACTGGGGTGAAGTGGATAAATGAAGCTGTGTAGCGCAATAGTCCATGTTAGAGAAGTAATGGATTCAGCTGCTGTTTTCCATCTAAAATGACTGTAATGTTTTTTCATGAATGACACGAGGAATAATTTGGTCTCATCATCAGTCCACACTATCTATTGTACTACCAGACATTTTGTAACACTTTATGGGAATAATAGGGAAGATGCTGCAAACAGCTGATCAGTCATGTGACTTTAATGTTCACTATTTAGAAAATGCATTTGCATCTATCATTATGTGCAAAAAGGCAAAAACAGCGTTAAAACTTTTTGTGGTTTTTTTCCCCCCAAAACTTTGCCATTTCCATATACATTTTCTTTTTGCGATACTTCCAAAATGTAAAATTAAAACAGGTGATAGAAACACGGCTACTGGCTGTAACGTCCATGTAGAAGAGGTGAGTCAAAGGGATGGGTCAATCTGTTTAGAGTGCCTTCATGTTTTAATAACAATATTAATATCTGGCACCAGTATGATACCATATGTTGTACACATTGTACGGTATATACCCATATCAATAGTTTGTCCCACCCCTAGCAATGAAAATAGAAATGCTGAAACAGTGGTAGATCAAATCTTCAGATTTCTTACTTCGGTTGAAGTCCTAAAAGCACACTGAAAAGACTCCACTACATGTCAAAGTTCTGCATTCAAAAGTGGATTTGGTCCCTGTTAGTGTTTTACTATGATATATCGTGTTTTTGTTTCATATTACTCCTGCATTCATATGTATCTTGTTTTTTACAGACATTTTACACCCATCAATCCAAGTCCATGCTGCAGACATCAAAGTCTTACTAATGGAGCAACAACAAAATGACCACCAGTACACTTATTAGATGTTTTTTTAATGTTTGTAAATTGGAGGCAGCATTAAGTGGCAGGTGAGTGGTATTTTACTTTAATGTGCTCCCACATTGCCTTCTGCTTCCAGCCGTGGTGGTTGCCCCATTGTACTGGATGCATTTGAATTGCTAAATGAACTGGAGATAATGTCACACGTCTGACACCAGGCTACAAATGAGTCATTCCATCAAGTCAGAGATATACTAAGCAATGTGTCAGTCAGATTCCAGAAACAACATCCACCCACAGCGAGAAGCAGTCAACACCCCCCTCCCCTCACAGCTCAAATGCGTATATAGGTCTGTTCCTGAAACCATTATGCATGGCTCGTTACACATACAGTGTTTTGGCTTACATGTGCGGTCCTTGGTGCTGAAGATGCAGCCTTGTCTGCTGACATGGTGGACCACTCTGCAGCTCAGCTGATACATCTTAAACTGATGCTGTCAAGTCTCTCACTTGCTGAGCACATCCTGTCACTCCTCATGAGGCAGCGTGGTTAGCACTTTGAGTTTCGACACTGACGTGTGTCAGTTATCTGGGCAGGACTGGCCCATCAGAAGCAGTAGGTACCACATCTGCCAACTCTCCATTCTGTGGCACAGTGTTGTCTCTGTCTGAAAGCCTAGTGCTGCGTTTCAGTGTGCTTCCGGCCTTTCTCGTTCTCTGGAGGCCGTCTTCCACAGTGACTGAAAATCAATAGAGATGCTCAGCTCGTCCTAGAAGATGTCCTCCATATGAACCAGTTGACCTCTGTCGTCTTGGTGCTGTTTTCATCAGAACCCTCAGTATCAAGCTCCAGCTGCTCTCCCACTTCTTGATGAATAACAGCAGGCACGTAGCTGGCAACAGCTCTGTGCTTCTCTAACCCTGCCACCAGCTTCTCGCATTTATCCATCACTTTGACCTCATTTTGAACGCTGCTGCATCCTCCTCATACAAAATGTGTCATGAAGCTGTGATGACCATATGAGTATGCAGCTGAGCAGGCTTTATGTGAACGGATGGAATCCTCCAGGAGATGATTCTCCCATACTCCACTAGTCAAAGGTGCATGTCCTGCTGTTGTACTCACCTCCCCACATGTGTCATTTTTGCCTGTCATAATATTTACTAGCCCTCACTCAGGGACTGTCAGCCTTGGAATGTAAGTCAGGCCTTTCAGAAAGGATGCTAAAATGTGGACTCAACTGTCAACTGACAGTATAAGGTGGGAAAAGGACAACATTCCACAACTTTTACAGTAAAAAAGCTGTTATATACCTTGTCCAAGAGGTAAGGCTATCACTTGGAGAGCTCTCTTCAAATAAAGCTGAGTTCATAGGTGACATGGCATGTCTTCCTCACTGAGTGAGCGGAGAGCGGCTCAGCAGCACTGCACGCACTAGATTACAAAGACAATATTCTTCAATTTGACAGAAATCATTCTGATTAAAGATTCCAACTGAACTGTTCATGCTAAGGTGCTTACTAGTGCCTAAACTGAGACCAAGACATGACCGAAACCAGAGTGCACCCATACTTTGATATGTGCAAAATCATTCCATCTTCTGTGAAGAATCTCATCCACACATAAACAACAGAAGAAGATGGTCACTCTTCCATTAAGTCATCCATAAGACTTTAAAACTGAAGGACTGGCTGGTTTGGAACCGCTTTTACTGACTTTTTGACTTTTAGCCTTATGATAGGTGGCCTTAATTTGGTCGATGGATCAGTGGCCTCGAGCTTTGTTCATCTTTATAAACACTTTCAACCATTGAGGCGTTCAACAATCCTTAAATCGTTTGAGGTCTCCAAATAAAAAAGTAATATGAGCCACACAGCAGTTTTAATTTTCAACTTCCATGTTTGTGCCCCTCCTGAACACCTAATTTTACCGCCATGGGGGGCAAACATGCACAAAAAATAGGTTTATTCCAGCTGAAGAGAAACAATCGGATTAAGAGTTTACATGGTTATTAGGCGTTAATATTTGTGTAGTGAACAGATTATTATAGGTTTACACCAGCACTCTGAACCTGAAATTCCTTCTGATCAGACCAGTCACTGATGACTGAAGTGGCTATATGAGAATATTTTTATTCTGACTGGACTACTGTTTTTTTTGTTTTAATAACCACAATTATTAATTTGATTATTATTTATTATTAATATGGAATATTAGCGTCAGTGGAAACAGAGCTAGTCCTAAAAGAAGAAAATACAATGACAGGCTTCAGTGTTCCTTCAGAAACCTACAGTTGGCCTGACATTACACCGTGTCTCTTTCTCTGTACGTTTTCTTCATGTAATCCTGTCAAGCTGATTGGATCACTTTTTTTCCTCTCTCATTTTCCTCTCCACCAAAGCGCTCCTGTTCATCCGTTTCCTCTTTATGACATTTCTGAATGAGCCTGCTCTGGATGAGCTGGTTGAGAGATTGCCATCTTCCTCGGCTCTATCCGTCTTACAGCCGGCTGTTTAAAAGACTGCAGGAAATCAAAAAACTGTGAGGCAGAGAAGGAGAAGAAGAAGAAGGAGGAGGACAGGGTAGAGGAGGAGGGAGAGGAGGCCAATGTCCAGACACTATCAGCTACCAAAGAATTAATAAGTAGGGAATTTATTATCAGACAGCCAGGCCCAAAATGCTGAGAGGTGGCTTTCTTGTTTAGCTTTCAGGATTGAAATCAGTGGAAAGATGTTAGACCGTTACTATAACCTTGAGGTGTTAGCAAAAAGATTAAAATAATTCTGTATTCATTCATTCATTCATTCAGCTACTATGGACAGGAGAAGAAAACACATGAAAATGAAAAAGTCAAAATGTGAATAACAGAAAAAATAGTAGTGAATTAAACAAGGGATGGCAGTTTTTTTTTTTATTTTAAAGAATTTTGTTGAGTCAGTTTGCTTTTATTTATTGGCAGCCCAGGCCTAAACTGGTCTGCAGCTCTGTTGTCTACAATACTGACTTTGCCATCCATATCTTTTGGGAATATCTGAATCGGTCAGAGGGGTGGAAATTGTGTTTTTTTTATGTATAGTTGTTTATCATAAGTGAAGCTTAGTGCTCAGTGCACTGATGTCAGACTCAGCCGATGTATAAATATTGTTTTACTCCCTAATATTGGTGTCTGCTCCAAAAATCAAGCATCAGTCAGATTCTAGATAACCAAAAACCCAAATGTCTCTAAAAAAGTGTGATATTTCTCTTATAGTGATAAAGATTAAAACATTTTTCTCCTCAGGTTAATTGAAAATAGCATTAATATTGGTATTTCTCAAGGTACTGTATCAAAGTTAGAAGATCCAGTATTGTGACAGCATGTGTCTGCAATGAACCTGAAAAACACTGAAAAGCACATTTGAACTAACCCTAACAAGAAAACACTTTGCACTGTTATGACTCCTACCTCTTTGAAGCATGGAGAGGGGTTGCGCATCTGCTCCAGCATGGCCCATTTGACGGTGGCCTGCCGGATGTTGCCATCGTATTCCCGGGAGCTCTGGGTGCCACTGGGAGTCCCACGGGAACGCTCATACCCCGGTTCATTGAAGTACGGCTCAGCCACCAGGATAAGGGACTGCACCGACACTAGCACCTAAGAGGGGTAATGGATGAAGGGAGGCGTTTAATTATACACTCAAAATGTACAAGATAGCATGGTCTACACTCAGAGGAGCACATTATGGTTTCAAAAGGGCCAGGAAGAAAAGCACACTCAAAGTGTTTTTAACTGACTTGGCAGACAGGTACATCTGTCTGAAGATGTTTTTGGAGAGCCCTGTCAAGGGTTGACTACTACCCTCGACAGGGCTCTCCATAATCCAAAATAAAAGCGAGAATGAGTTGGCTCGTTCTTGAGGGCAGCTTTTTGAGATGAAGTCTCTGAGTTTGGCTGTATTTATGAAATAAATATGATCAAACTTATTACTTTATCTGTTTATTAAGATTAGAGCCAAGTGTAACACCAATCTAATTTAATATTTGGGAAGTTAAATTTAGCTTACTTAACAGAAGAAGGCATTCATTCTGGTTGGCTACTTATAATGCATTTTATCAGTCATTCATTCATTCGCTGTAACTGCTTAATCCTCTGTGGGGGATGCAGGATCCCAGCCGACATCAGGCAAAGGCAGGGTAACACTCTGGACAGGTCGCCAGTTCATTTCAGGGCTGACATATAGGGGACGAACAACCGTTCACTCACATGCAATTTAGAGTGACCAATTAACCTGTTAAGGTGCATGTTTTTGGACTGTGGGAGGAGTACCCAGAGAGAACCCACGGGGAGAACATGCAAACTCCACACAGAAAGGCCGGCGCTGGGTTCGAATCCAGGATTTTTTTGCTGTGAGGCGACAGTGCTAACCACTGCTCCATACATAAATCATTTTCATCATAAAAAATACAAATACAGCACTATGTAATAAACACCAAAATCTATAATAATCAATTACTAAGTGGTTGAAATTTGAAACATATTGTGCTCAATCTATGAATTACACAATGTAGGTGTTATTACATAATAAAGTAAAAACTTGTTACATTTTATTGAGTTATTGCATAATGTATTGTTGCCCTCCATACACCAGATATGATAAAAATCGGGATAATGCTCACAACTGGGATACTAGTGTGTATGTAAACACCATTCATGTTTCCAGCTCCAGTAGATCTTTATAATTCTGATGTATTGGTAAATTACCCAGACACTTCCTCAGTGTTCACAACATCTAAAGCCTCTAAAATGAACTTGGCAACGACGAACACTTAGGAGAGTCTGACAGATGCAGGAAATATTTGGCCCCATAAAGATATATCCTTCAATATATCTTTATTAACAGCTCGATTAATGCCTCGGCCTGTCTCAAGGAGACTAAGGACGTCCTCCCTCATCACTCTGTCGGTTCCAAGCCGCCACATTACTAACAATGACGTTCTTGAGCTTGGAGGCCTGCCTGCTGGCCCTGGACGCGCCAGAGCTGGATGGTGTACACTTGAAAAAGCTCCATCGGGCTCATACCAACGACCTTCAGCAACCGGCGCAGCTGATCTAAAACTGGGTTGCTAGATTTCAGAGCCGATATCCAGTCCACTTGATGACCGCTTGATTCAGGCCAAACCCTATCTCATTCTCGCCAACCCCCTTATTTTCCATTATTGATCCACAGCATGCTAACTGGAATGATAATCAATGAAGACATCTCTATGCACTCCGCAACCCTGCAAATGAGGGAATTATAAAAAAAAAAAAGGAGGAGGGATCAATTTCCAAGGACTCTTGCTGGCTTGTTGTTGGATCAATACATATGAAAGATGACAGAGTGTATGCAAGGGAAACAACAGAGAAAGAGTATAAGTGTGTGTCAACATCATCCAGATCTACTGGAGTCCTTTAACCCTACACATCCTCTACAATAATGTTCAAAAAGCCTGGTCAGCAAACGTCCTCATTTGAAATAAACGAAAATGATTCCTGATTCCAGCTTCTTACATGTGAATACTTTCTGGTTTCTTTCCTCCTCTGTGACAGTAAAGATTATATCTTTGTGTTGTGGACCAAACAAGATGTCATCTTGGGCTTTGTTCAACATTTTTCACAATTTTCTGATATTTTACAGACCAAAAAATGAAACGATTAATCAAGAAAAGAATGGACAGATTAACCTATAATGAAAATTATTGTTAGTTGCAGCCCTAAAGCACAGGACACCAATATTTCTATCGCACCATTAATGTCTGTTAAAAAACAACTGCAACCACAAGACCTGACAAAGTGCACAGTGGTAAACATCTCACCCTACAAATACTTACAAACCTGCAAAGGAAGAAACAAGAAAGCCCAACAGTTTCCTAATAAAAGAAACTCCCCTACTCAGCGCTGTTAACTCAAGGATCACAGTGTTTTCTGTTTATATTTGAGTATCGATCCCCTGATTAGCTCCATCCTCAAATGCTTTCAGATGCAGACTGCTGATTTTCCTCAGCTCTCAGTTTTACGAACACTTTGTGTTGGTTTGGTGTGAAAGTCTGTATTGATAATAGAATTGTCGTCCATTGAACAGCTACAACTACTGGTTCCTCTTCTACTTCAACTCCATGGACTAACTTTTGTACTTACAACTTCCAAAACTCTCAGTAATTTCATTTTTTTGAGTGTATTTTACAGGGTTTCTGGATTTCTGCAGGTGAGACTTTTTAAGAACATTGAATACATTTTAAGACCTATTTGACATCTATATGAACAAAAAAAGGAACTATGGCTGTATTCGAAATGGCATACTACTCTATTTAGTACTGGCAGACTGACTCTGACCAAAATTAGTCAGATCTGCAGAATGCCCAAGATACCTGGATGTAAACTGCACTGGACACATTTCTCACAATGCCACTTGAGCCATCTTCATGACAGCATCCCACAATGCATTATGGTCATCCTCTTCTCCTTTTTTTGTCTAATGGATTGCAGCAATTAGCACAGTTAGTGCATTACCACCACCTGTTCTGGAGTTTGGGCCGGAGTTCACCTTTTACATACATTAAATATGGATATAAAGATGAGGAAACATAGGCAAAAACAGGTGTGCACTGCGGAGGAGACAGGTGAGTGACTACAAGTGTCAGTAAAAGAAAACTGCTAGTACGATTTGCTAGGAAATATTTCCATGCAAATGATTATTTGTTTTGTTCAACTGACATGAACAATCTCACTTGTATCAAACAATTTCACAGAGATTTATAACTAAAAATAGAAGATAAACTTGTGCCAACAGCTGACAGGTAATTGTATCCTTGGTGATAAGCCTGGTTGTCATGTGACTACATAGTACACTGCAGTAATGTTCACATACAGCACACTGCACTGTCTACTGCTGTAGAAAATAGCATATAGTATGCAGTGTATATGTATGCAATATGTAGTGCCCAGTATGTATTCCGAACATAGCCTATGACTTTGCGACATACTATGACTTCCCATATGACTCTAATGTCTTTGTACCCAAAGTTCCTTATTTGAGCGTTTTCTTGCAGATAACAAGCGGCCACTAAATCTGCAGTTGTTGAACTTGCACTTAATCGTATTAGATGAAAGTAACATTAATAGAAACACTTATTACTTATAAAGGTAGTTATTTTTTTGATGAGAGGAGACCCCTCATTAGTCCCTGCACCATATCCTGACAGACTAGGTGGGTGTGTGCTGATCATTTTTGACTGGCTGCAATAGTGCTTACTGGTTCTATGTTTGTTCCATTTTGTAGTTTTTGATAATATTTATATTTTCAAAACACATTTAAGTTAATGCAAATTCATAAAAGTAATGTTAACTTCATAATACACTCAATTTTTAACCAGTCAAAACTGCATTTAGCACATTTTAAGGCGTAAAAGTCACATCATTGGATTTTACACTTTTTCCAGACCGACAGAAACCTTGATTTACAATATCTTACACAATGGTTAATATTCATATTTTTTCACTGTGTATATCATTAAATGTGCAACAGTGGTGTGCGGATCTATACCAAAATATCGATCCCAACATTTCGCGTGCTAGGATCAATTCTTATATCCAAAGATCCATATCTGTACTCATCTGGGCTAAATGTGTATTTTATCTTCAACAAGCACAACTTTAGAAAGGACCTACACTATGATCTGGATCCACTGTAGCCTAAATAAAACCCAGCTGATAGGAATTACTTCTCCTTCCACCTGAATCAAATATGGTTATGAAGTGAGTAATGAAATTAATAAACAGCTCTGTAAAAGATCAGAGGTGCAACTGTTGAGTTCATCTTGAAGTGAGATTTGTGTCACATCAATTCAACCCTCTCAGTTGGATCATTATTTTCAAACCTGTGGTACTGAAATGTAAATTGAAATGCAATAAAATGTATCACTTTTTAAATTATTCACTCTATTAGGATTTTAACATGGATTATTTAAAGAAAAGAAATTTAAAAAAAAAACATTTTACCCAGAAACAACATTAACAGTAGAGTAAAAGTGAAAACAGTGTAGTAAATCACACAGATTGGATCGGGGCTAAATGTGCAGTTGAACTCATTCTGACTTCAGTGTGAGTGATGTGTGTATGAAGGCATAACCCGAGGCTTTAAATGATACTGGCTTGTGTTTACTTTGATGAACACCCCCCCACTAAAACCCCGGCTAAATAATAACTTGACTTTAAAAAGGATCTTTCATGTCAGCTGTCGAAACACACAGTCCATTAATACAGAACCGGTGGCGGTGTAATGACAGGCCCGTGATAAAATATAGTCTGTGACACAAAGAGTCAGACAGCAGGCACGCTGATCCGATCAGACAGCCGGCTCTGCTGTGATGGATCTGCAGCTCACCTGTAGAAAGCTTGAGGTCTGTGGGTTCCATTTCTCCTCTGGTCTGCCATGCCAAGTGTTGAGGATACTTAAACACACCTGATGACCACACACAGAAAAAAAACACAAGGAGGGAATCAGCCTCACAAAACAAACTATAACCATGTGTTGAGGATACTTAAACACATCTGATGAACAAACAGAGGGAAAAAAACAACATTGGAGGTATTTATTATTTATTGTTGCTGTTCAAAGCTAAATGTCAAAACTTTTCAAACTGTAAAAAAATGAGCGCTTGAAGAACAGAATTAGTGTGCATGAACTTTGAAATTAAGACATCATAACATTAATATTTCCCAATTTGTATGGTAGCCCTGAGAGTCAAAACACAACATTTCATGTCTTTGGGTATTCTTAAATGCCA
The DNA here is from genome assembly GCA_037367275.1 of Coranthus polyacanthus. Taxonomy (NCBI): domain Eukaryota; kingdom Metazoa; phylum Chordata; class Actinopteri; order Kurtiformes; family Apogonidae; genus Coranthus; species Coranthus polyacanthus. The sequence continues at coordinate 23,265,513 of JAPQRN010000008.1, read as the reverse complement.
TGTTTTGTAAAATGTGTTTTCTGAAATGTTGTGCTTTGTGAAATGTGTTTGTGAAATTTTGTGTTTTCTGAAATATCATCTTTTCTGAAATGTTGCTGTGTTTTGTTAAATGCCTCCTCTGAAATGTCGTGATTTTTCAAAGGGGTTTTCTGACATTTATTCTGAAATATTGCGTTTTGTGAGAACTCGTGCGTTCTTGCGTTGTATGAAATGCTGTTATGTTTTCTGAAATGTGTTTTCCGAAATGCGTTTGTGACAAAATGTGGCCACCGTACATGTCTGCTTCTTATCTGTTCTCTATCGATGCAGCTGTGATTTGGAAGTTATGTTGCTGCAGATCTCACTACTGTTATAATACAACCTGTAGCACATAACTCCTCCACCTGTTTACAGGATGAAGACAGGATCAGGTCAAAGCACATGACGACTGTCCCTAAACAACAAGCGTTTTATGATCCATTGACATTATTTTCCCTGCATTTAACCATCGTCCCTCGTCAGCGTTGGCTGCATACTTCCTGTAGCGGTACCTCTGCTGTTGAAGCCTCGGGTGTTTCTTATTGCATCTGTCCAGGCTCATTATGGAAATACATGTGGACTGTCAGCGGCTGCCTAATGAGGTGCAGCAGATGGGGTGAGCTCTGGCACCTTGACCTCAGCTCTTCAGGGCCACAGTGGAAGACATACATGTTCAAACATGTCTGGAGGAGGCTTTTTATGCTCCCAAACGTCAAAACGGACATCTGACAGACCAGTATTCAGTCATGCAAGAAAAATCTTCAAAGTGACACTGAACATTTGATGGACAGCCAGTCAGTCTCTTTATTTTTCACACTACACCTTCAGAAGACATGTTACTGCTGGTCTTCAACTCAAGCCTCAAACACATGCAAACTACGACTTAGCCTCTGTCAAAAGAAGTGAAATCAGTCAGGTTTGAGTTGCAACTGAACCCCAATTTTCACTGTCGAACTACATGATATTTTAGCATTTGCAGCTTCACAGATACCACAAAACCCTCTGATTAAGGTACGTCCTATTGCGTTGTGATATTTGAGCATATGCTGTCGATATCCAAGTCTCTACGTGTAAGTCTGTTTCTCCTGAGAATAAATGTGGGCTTTTCCTTTGGCCATCATCTCAACTCCAGCTTTAAAAAAACACTGTTGGCTAGTTGGTTTGTGTCCAGCACACAGAACAAGACAAGCCAAGAGGCCAAGTGCCACAAACTGCTGTAGAAACTCCAACCTCATGTAGAGGGTATGCCCTGATGCCTGGGAGTAAAACAAGTGGCATCTGCTTCAATTAAACGCTGCTGGACTCCACAGTGGTCCATGGACACTGACAAGTAGACTGGAAATGGGTTTACTCACATTTATATGTACCCATTTTAATGCAACGCAAGTCTTGATGCTTGGTCTGACTTTTTCCAAATCAAACAAACATTGTGAATAATACACAGAAAACATAACTGATGCTAATACACTTGGAGTTGATTTTAAGTCCAAGCCAACAGTAGTGAGTTACATACGACTGCTACAAAGTGTATTTGGCTGTTAGCCGTTAACTTACGGAACATAAACAATGTTAATGGACTACATATTTATGGACTACTTTACTACTACTACGACTACTATGACTCACTGCATTTATAAACACAAATAAACAACAAATAATGGCTTACTGAAATTACTTATTTTATTTTATTGAATATTGAGCCACCAGTCAATTTTAATTTCCCTCAGGGAAATAAATAAAGTTTATATACTGGTTTAAAACAGCTATTGTACTTAGTGTTATATTGACATGAATATATGTGAAGGTAATTTCAGCTACATGATGGACCAAGCCAGTGCTTTTTTGTGAATTCATGGCATTTAAGTTGAACGCTGCCACACTGTCAGTGAAAGTAATGACAGTGACTTCACGTACATGCCCTGTATTCTGAATGCGCTGTATACATGTCCAAAGGATTCTGTTAAAACCTGAATAATAGAAATATCCCACGTCTTAATCGGCAAATACTACATCCAGAATAAGGCGCAATCAATCAGAGATCAGGAATCAGGAATATGCTGTTTATATGACCCCTGGCTAATTCAGAATATTGTTACATTCAAAATAATAGTGGAATATTACTGTATATGTAAATGTAGTCACTGACTCCAGCAGTAGATGTGAAAACTGTGTCAATCTCAAAAGGTTATGACTTGATTAGATTGTGAAGTATTCCCTACTTACTTTGCCATCGTTGTAGAGGTTAGGGTTAAAGCGCACACTGTGTCCTCCTGTGGTCTCCAGATTGACCAGTGGAGGCGAGTTGGGGTAGTCCTGGGGGAAATACACATCGAACTCGAAGCAGCCGTTGGCGTACGGTGTGTCGGCTGGGCCTGTGATGAGAACCTGGGCAAACAAAAAAAAAACAAAACACAAAAGACGACGAAGACTTTAATAAAAACAGCCTAAGGGGAAAAAGTTCATTAATCACATGCTGAAAGAGGGTTAATTAAAAAAAAAGGTGGACGCACTGATAACGGTAAATATGGATTAAACAAAGAGCAAACGGCAAAATAATAATGGAAAAGTAGGGACGACTGTGTGCAACACCGTAATTAAAAACAAGGCTACAGGGTGAAATTAGAAAAGAGAGAGACCATTTCTTTCTGTACTCGTGGCATTTATAATAAAATTGTATTTGCAAATAAGATTAGCTCATTAATCAAAGAAACAAAAGCAGTTAGAAAAAAGCTTTTCAAGACCTAAATATACTAAATAAGCCTAAATTGACAGTTATCTAGCAGCAGGGAGGATCAATATACATTCTGTACCCTTCACTTATTCTTCAGTGTCTGCACAGAGGTGTGAAATAACACATATTTGACTAATACTAAACTTTTGTATGTTTTACAAAGGAAGCAGTAGGACTTATAAACAAGGTAATAACAGACTGTTTATCAGCAGATGTGTATGTATATGTCAATATATGGAGTCAAACTGTGGAAAACTCTGGACAATATTAAAGCTCATTTCTTCTTGGGAAAAAAAAAATCACAAATTAATGAGTTATTATCTCCAGGTAATGACTTTGAACAAGATACCAAGTAATTATTTTGTTTTACAGAAATGGACTTCCACAAGACAATGACTTAAAAAAGCTGTTTAAATATTCTTCAACTGAGGAAAACAAAGGAAAAAAAAGAACATGATTAACTTACAAAGTAATATTTGTGTAAAATTACTTAGGATTGTATTTGAGTAAAGTTGAATTTTTTATGGGATCTCTGAATTGAAAAAAGGAGACAAAGGGATGTCCATCTGTTTTTATGTTTTGGGGCAGGTAATGTTAAGATTTTCTTTGCTTCTTCCTGTGCTTTTCTTTCTTCGTGGAATATGTATGAGTAGTTTGGGTTACAGTGTATTAGAGCTGCAACGATTAACTGATTGATTGATTGATCAATCAGCTGTCAACTATTAAATGAATCGACAACTATTTTGACAATCGATAATCAGCTGGAGTAATTTTAAGAAAAAAAGGAAAAATTCTCAGATTCATGCTTCTTAAATTTTAATGGCTTTCTGTTTTTTTTCCTCCTCTGTCACAGTAAACACAAATATCTTAGGGTTGTTAACCAAAACAAGACATTTGAGGATGTCATTTTAGGCTTCCAGAAACACTTTTTCACAATTTTCTGACATTTAATAGACCTAACAATTTGTCGACAAAATAATCAAGTAATTGACAATGAAAACAATTCTTAGTTGCAGCCCTACAGTGTATTATTTGTTTTGTAAAGTTGTTTCTGAATTGCTGCTGAAAGTTCATCCATAATTTAAAGTTCTAATTCATGTTTACAGGACAGGCTTCAAGGATTTAAGATTTAGGAAAAGAAAATTAAGAAAACAATAATATTGTTTAACTCTGTCTGTTTTCATGAATCAGGGTTTTTAAAGCCAGTGACAAAAGTGGAGGTTAAAAGCATTAACTGTAAGTCCAGCAGAACTTGACACAATGTGTAGACTTAATGACGGACGTGTGTGGCCAAAGTCTAACAGGTACTCGGCTGGCGTCCTTTTGTCCATTAATAGGGGACTGATGGTGTCTTGAGGCTGCTGTGACTGGGAGACAGAGCTGGACAGCGTGAGGTAAAGCTCTGCCAATGCTGCTGTCAGAGCAGAGCAACAAATAACAGAAGGCAAAGTAGCAGACAAACGTCACTGAAGTATGTAGGAAATGGACCACTCCTGTAGAAACTGTAATACAAAATGTAGTGGCACAGAAGCAGCTTCGTAAAATGTCTGGCTCATTCTCAGTGAGACTGGTTGGTATGTATAAAGCATGTGTGGAACACATTTGCAATGTGTGTTCTATCTACCAGAAGTGAAGATTTTGGAAATTAAAACAATTGAAATCATAGCAGCCAGTGAACAGTTGTATTGGCATATATACAAGTAACACTGCTGAGATGCAATTTTTTGCAGTGAGTCTGGGTCCTGAGTGGGTGTGGTGGAGAAGCAAAGCCATGACACCGTGAGTGACGAGCCCCGTGTCAGCAGAGATAGGGTGGGAATAGAATGGTACAGAGATGTCTTATAAACAGTAAGTCATCCCCTGCTACAATATGTTATAATGAGGTAACCCCCTCTTCCTGTTGACCACTGGTGGAGCTCTGGAGGCCCAAAATAGCATTCGGAACAGCATTAGTATTTTCTTGCCCTCTGATACACTCTTTGTAGAGTTAAAGAGTCACTTTGGCTCTCTTTCTCCCGCGGCTGTTCTCTTCCCACAGCGCTCAGAGCATCACCCCATGTATAAATATAGATGAGGACAACATGGGGATCATCATGAACCCTGCAGCCTACTTTACTCATGCTGTTACGTCACTAATCTAACAGAAAAAGGTAAATAAAACACAGCATTTGAAACTGCACTGTGAACATAATGGGGCAAAACAAATGTTGATTTTAGTAGATGTTCAAAAAGTTTGCTACTACAACCTGACGTCTTCCATGACACACCGCTTGGGACCGTCCCCATGAGTTCAAATAATGAGACAGTTTTAACACAAAGTGTGGAATTAGCTCCAACCACAGAGCTCTTTAACACTACAGGAGTGTTAAAACAACACCCAAATCAACACCCATCAATTCAACACTGGAAAATGTACACTGTTGATTTTGCTATGAGACAAATGTGTGTGGGCGCCTGGGTGGAGCTTTGTTTAATTAACTCTCTGCAGAGTTGGGTTAACACTGATGCATTTAACTCAAATAACCCCAACACTGAACACCATTTAACTCAGAATGGATTAAAAATTACACTTCAGGAATAGAAATCGCCTCCGAAATTTCAACTCTCCAATTTCGGCTGTGTAGGTCAACATCAGCCTGGCATTTCTGAAAATGTTTTGCCTCTTATTCAAAAACAGTCTGATTTATAGACAAAACAAGCGTGAAGCAAGTGCAGGTGCAGCAGTCAAGCAGCAGAAGTCATGGATGCTGCAAGATCGACAAATTCTGCATCACACTCAACAATTGCTTCTATTATTAACATTTCATACCAGGGCATAGCTGCAATTTTAGACTTAAATTCTAGACTATAGAATGAGTCGTTTATATCTACAGAGGTAGCAGAGTGTGCCATGTTTCTATGGCAGCTCAGAATTGACTCTCTCTTCTTTTTTCCATTTTATATCAGGTGTCATCCAGGTGCCCTGCTGTCACTTACTACGTTTGGGTGTGGACCAGTGTTAACATCACCCTCAACTAAAAAGTCCTGACTGGACAAAACAAACACTGACTCTAATGACAACCGTCAGCGTTTTTAGCAGCCACTGTATGTCAGGGTGGGGTGAGGGCGAGTGGTGCAATCTGCAACTTCCCCACTAGATGTCACTAAAGATTATCTTTTTTTTGGTTTTCAACTGTTGTTTCTGTCATCAGTACTTCCCCATAAAACGAGAAAATTATCAATGGAAAAAGTGGCATTTGTCGATTTTTCGTTTGCACCACAAATCAAGGCATAGACCAATTGTGTGTGTAATGGATGTCACGTCACATGAACAATAATGAACCTGTTGCCTGTTTCTGTTTGTGTCCACCCTGTATTATATGACAAAGGGAACAAAAAATGATAAAAGACAATGAAGTAGCTATGGAGTAACATCGCCAGACAGCTCGGCTATCAGAAGAGTGAGGAGCTTATATCAAGTTAACATTATATTGATTAAATACACTCTGTGTGTCTTTTTCCATGGACGCTACACACAGACTGAACAGAATTTAACACGAGAGCTCCACATGACGCAAAAATCATAATTTTCCTTTAGAATGAGCTGGAGTGAATCCATTTAGTGCTTTTATTGAACAAGAGTTGCAGCATTTACAAATTCGTATTGTTGCCAGTATGAATCAATTTGATTTGATCACGTCGTTTATCTGTCCCATCCCCAGTGTGTAAAGAACTTATCAGCTCCACGTCTCTATAGAAGTCAAATGGACTGTCCACCAGCCAGTCATACGTGAAGACGCTTCTCAGAAGTGCCTTTGTTGCCTTCTGAAAGACTGGGAAGACATTTTATTTATTTCCATCAGGAGTGGCTTCTCATAATCTATTTAAATATGATATGTCACCCCATCTGTCAGCATCATGTTGTGGTTCTGCAGCAGATTTACCACAAACAGTTGAATGGATGTGTGTAGTTTGGATGTGAGAGGGACTGGAAACAGAGTTAACAGCCAGGAGGAAGGACTCCTGCTGGCCCGGTAAAGGCCACATTCTGAGACTAATTGTGAGTGTGTATCATAATCCTCGTCTTAACCACCATGCAGTTCTTGAGCAGTGTTGTCAAGGTTTTTAACGTTGAAATGACTCGGCATCTACAAGATACCTCGAGGGCATTTAAGTGCCACTCATGCAGTAAGTTTATTTTGACAGGAACATTCAGACCCAACACTTTGATTGCTCTTGTCCACCAGAGTCGGAGAAATCTGGAGTGGAAGCATTTCAAACCAGCTGTGCTTCTATGACTGGCTCGATAACAGGCTGTTTGAGTACTAACGTCAGGACGCAGGGGTGAGGTATGACGATGTACTGACCCCTCACAGATCATAAGGTTTCCACTCCACCAGATACTGTCCCCTTTTTTATGATGAGGCTCCTTAAGGGCATGCTATTTCAGGGGAACAAGTTAAATTTGGTAGCATTGTATGAACATGTTTGTGTAATGAAAACGGTGCACTGCTCTGACAGCACTGCTGACTTAAATAGTCCAAATCCTCCTTTTATAACCCACTCTAAGATCATAGCAGGACTCGGATATATTAAGGTTGGTTTGCCTCACGGCAAAATTTCTTCTGTTTGTGTCTTAAGATCTTTAAGAGTTCTCAAAGCATACTTTGGAAACTTTATGAATAAACAGAACATTTTTAACAAGTGTTTTTCTTACTTCAATCTTTAGGCACCTAAAAATGGCTGACAGTAACATTTGGACGGGCTGCCTAGAGAGAATATTTCAACAGCTTATAGTCAATATTTAATGTGGAATTTAAAACTGAATTTTATAAAATATTTAAATGGTTTCACTCGGTTTAGAACAATGTTGAATAATAAAAACAATTGAAAAATATGGAATTTTCCTCATAATTATGCATGAAGGGTCGGGCTCGGCGGTATGGACAAAAAAAATATCTAGTATGAATTTGGACATACACTATATATCTGGATATTTTTCTGAAGTGGGTAAAAGATTAAGCCAAAACTATACAAGACCTACAGTATCTGAAACAAAACGCTTTCAGTAAACATTGCAGTTTGGCAAACAAAATGTTTAAATGTGAGCAAAAAAGGCTGAACTGTTCTAAAAATGTATTTGAATTATATGATAATGCATTTGACATAACAGGTGTGAAAATTATACAAAATAATAAAATAGATCAAATAGAAAAGGCAAATAATGACCTTTCTCTTACATGCTTTCCACTGTTTTACCTTATAAGTTATCAAACTTTATTGAATAGCTTTAATGAATTCTTAATTCTGACTGGAGAATGACTGCATTATACAGTCACTTCAGTATAACAGACGTTTGCCATGCTATTCACAGTTCCAACGGTAGAATCTAACTAATTATTTTATTTAGGGAAGGAATAAATAATGATATCATATTTGTTGTCAAATAATTGATCTCTGTTGTAAACAACTGTGTCATAAGTGGGATAGTGTACAATGAGCAGGTCATTACTGGTCCTCAAAAACCTGTCTTCATCCTGTGTCACCCTGTTGAAGTTTATTTTGCAACAATGACCGGTTTGCTGTACATTACTATAATCTTACAGTAACTGTATAACAAGTGTGTTTAGGTTTTAACAGAATATTGTACATGACTGTGGGAACACATTGACTTACTGTAGAGCGTTGATTCCTCTCAGAATCATTTTCTTTGACAGATTAGTTTTGTCATCTATTTGAGCTTAAGATCTGTAATCTGTGTTATAATGATCTCATTTCCTCTGTGGCAACAAAACACAAACTCCTGCAGGTTAAAGTGGACTAACTGAACATGTTTAGACCTGACAGATCACTGTAACTGCCACTTCATTAATACTAAAATCAACCCATAAAATGAATGTGTCTGTGAGAGGAAGAGAGTCAAAGGAGAAAGGGAGAGAAGTGCCACAAATGCCCATCTCATGCTAATGGCTTCAAAACAATCACATGACTACTTGTACTTGAAGTTTGAGATAGTCATTTACTACTTCCCATGTAGAACAAGTTGCGATACATTGAGTATATTCAAGATATCACCACCTCTTAATGAAAGGGTGATAAAGTTATATGATGTGACTACTCATCTACAAAGCGAAGCAGTTGAATTGTTACAAATACTAAATTCTCAGTAGGTGGATGATCCAAATCAAGTGTTACCTAAAGAACTAATAACAAGCAATGCAAAACACTAGGCTGATGTCTGCATGCTGTTCATGTGTGTCTATTTTCTGACTCTGTTGGTAATATGCTGCTGCTTTTATTTAGAGTGTTCTTTTGCTGAAAAAGAGTTAAACAGATGAGGATTTTGACATTTAGGGAAGGAGACATTGCCATTAATCAACTTGTGGGGTGAGAGCCATTTATTAAATGTCACTGGGGGAATGAGTAAGAGCTGTCGATGACGAGTCATAAGGGAGGAAACACCAGCTACAGAAACACAGTACACAACATACTCATTCACTCTCAGATGAATTTAAAGTTCTTCTATACCAGTGATGAACCGTTGACTTAATTTGTGTGGTTATTCTTTCATTCTGTGGCGCCTTCATTAAGTGCTACTTTACCTTCATAATGTCCAGTCTCTCCTCATCGCAGCGGACGAAGACGCTAGACGAGGATGAGAGAGGCAGAGAGGTGGACAAAGTGACGGCCTCCTGAGCGAGGCGACGCGATCGGGCTGCGCTGTTCGTGTCGCTGGCGTTTTTCACCTGAGACATGTAATGGTAGTTCACTTTGAACATCAGTTTACCATCCTCATCCTCTGAAACCATTTCAAAGGTGTCTGCACAAAGAGAAGAAGTAGAAGAAGAAGAAGAAGAAGAAGAAGAAGAAGA
>JAPQRN010000008.1:23237372-23255813 GCA_037367275.1 Coranthus polyacanthus | reverse complement strand
AGAAGAAGAAGAAGAAGAAGAAGAAGAAGAAGAGGGAGGATCTTAATAGTGTCAATGACTCATCCAACTCTACTCTCAAAATACTAAATTACACAGTAATAATTTCTCATACGAGTACATAGAGGGCATTTTAAACCCTTTTTGTCCTCTGCCATTCTTCAAATGTCAAATAGTAATGTATGTTATATTTATGTCTAACTTTTAAAAATTGTTTTCTAAGCATCTTCTTTTTTCGTATCGTTTTGCTCATCTTTTAAAATTGTGATTTTACTAGTATTCTTGGATGACTAGCTAATGTCAGCATGCTAGCGTCTCAGGCTAGTGAGCTCAGTGTCAGTCGTACAATGAGCTTAACCAGCCTTTAAAAGTAATACATTTTAAAGTTTAAAAAAGTTTAAAGTTTTCTTCACTTTACTGAAATGCAAATTAACTTTTTGATTCTACAAGCATTACTAGACGACTAGCTTCATCTGAGCAGGTTAGCCCTTCATTCTAGTTCATTCTAGGCAAAAATACTGGACCCTCTTCTTCTGTATTAACTTTTAAGTCTGTAAAAAACTTTCAACTATTCCTTTTAAAACCATATAAAACTAGTATTTTAAAAATACACATTTTTTTATAAATTGTCACAGTAATGACTACACTACATAGTCTTAGGATATTATCCAGTCTGTAGTATTTTTGTGATTAAAAAAAAAAGCATTCATGAGAGCTTTTTAAGTCTTTTTTTCAATGTTTAAGCTAAGAACTAAATAAAACATCCAACTTAGATTCAGCAAAGCATGTCACCATCATTAAACATACAGCTGAGGTCTGATGATTACATCAACCATCGCCAAATGTATTCAAACTCCTTTCATATAATTTCATTTTTATTTTCCTCTTTGATTCCTATCAATATCACAAAACAATTCACTCAAATCCATTGCAGCTGCAATAACTAAAGTTGTTAAACTGTAGTAAGTCATGCTGTCTCTTTACTTTTTCTGTTTCTTTGCTGTCTGCACAATGAAACAAACAGTTTACAGTCAAGTCACTTCTAATTACGTCAGACATCAAGCTGAGGACTAAATCAATTGCAACACAGCAAAACCAGTGTAATTAATCATGACATGGCTGAATGGAGAGTGATGGACAAGACAAAAGGGATGGGAACGTTGCCCGAGTCTGTTTCCCTTTCAGAGCTCTGGCATCAGGGCTTTATGGATCATATCAGACAGGAGCGAGACAAACAGACAGAACTGTGTGTTTACAGAAGAGAGATAGTGGCAAGATTAAACACAAAAGCATTCATAATACACTCACCGAACTGTAGTTTCTTCATGGCAGCTACGTATTTTTCCTCCAGAGATCGGAGGATGGACAGGGGCTTTGGCCGACTTGACGCCTTCTTTGAGGACTCCACTAGCTTCCTCTCTGTGTAACAAAAAAAAGAAAAAGGAAAAAAAGTGAAATACAAGCAGTGGCTTTCAGGTGGCTTTCTGCGTCTAACCGTGAGAGAAAAACATTAGCTTTTTCCTTTCAAAGTGCAGCAGGGGCAGCTGACACAGGGTTATTTATCAGAACAGTCACCTCCAGCAAAGCAAGCGGCCAAATCTTTGTACTAATCTTTGTCAAATAGGCAAACACAGACACAGGCACGCACATGTAAACACAGCAGAAAGGCTGCTGGAAACTGTAGTTTATATTAAATAACTCTGAGGGCAAAGACAACATTTCTTCTATACAACAACATGACTGCATTAAGACATTTTCTCGACAAGATATATTGGTATATACTCTTATCAGGACCAGCACTTTGCACTGCGGCCATAACACATTCAACACTCCTCACTACCAAACACCCCAACTGTTCCTTTGTGCTCATGGTGATTGCTGAAATCAAAATGTCAGGGCACTGCAACATGTTTCTTTTTCGACCAAGACGTAAGAGCAGTTAAGGCGAATGGTTTTAGGCAAACCTCCAGGGTTGGCCAAACAGATTTGGAATAGAAAGAGGACGTTTATTTTATTTGACTAATTATTCATCAGTGGTATGAATCTACTAAAGTTTACAGACGGATTTCCTGCTTCAGCGTTAAGTACAACTGCAAATACGATTATGATATGTTACTGTAATTGGAACATCTTGACAAATGACAGAATATTCAGAACATAAGTTAGTAATGAAAATAATCATTAGTTGCAGCTCTAAACACATGGAATGTAACAAAGATCATTTACTTAAGTGCTGTCCTTCAGTTAAATTTGGACTTGTACTTTACTTGAGTATTTCATTTTAATGCTACTTTACACTTCTACTTCACTACATCTCAGAGACAAATATACTTTTTACTCCACTACATTTACTTGACACTTGCAGTTACATTTTAAATGAAAATGTATATTACTTTTATTATATGATTCAGTATTATACCAAACAGTAGTATACAAAGTATCTAAAATTGGCTCCACATTGACAAACTATAAAATTAAAATGCTCTTACATGGTTCGATTAACATAGAATAATATAATATTATATGGTACATTTTACTGATAATACTTCTGTACTTAAGAAACAACTGGAAATCAGGATTTTTTTCACTTGTAATGTTGTGGTATTTTCATGGTAGTTTCAACCTAGCACTGAGTGATATGTGGCAACAACAAAAAAAAGTCTATAGTTTTATATTTCTGATCTAATGTTTATTTCGTTGTGTTGCAAAATCACACTCTCCAGCATAACTAATGAACAGATCTAAATCCTGATTTGTGTCTCTCAGGCAATTTCAATTTCTCCATTTTTAAACTGAATTTACAGCTATTGGTGCTATTATCCTCATTGTTCACCGAGGTTTCTTGCTGTAATTCCTTCTCTATTTCCTCTTTTGTCAGTTATATTGCAAATGCGGCCCTTTTCTCAATATATTCCCAGACAAAATAATGATTGAATGAATGACACTCAGCAGGTATATTGACTGAGATAATACTGACTGAGAGAATACCTTAAAGTCCTTTTGTTGCATCTAGCTCAAGAGTTAACCCATTACCCAAGTCCCCCCAAATACCCATGAGATGGGTATTTTTATCTTACGCTGGGTTTGCATCTCCTCTCGGATTAATTTCAGTTATATTTTGTTCCAGGCTTAATTGACAATTTGCAGTAAGCTTCTAAATAAAAGGAGAAAAAAAATCAAATATGAGTAAGTACCTTATATGAGTATATGATTCAAAATGTAATAAGAAACAGGCCTTTCCATGTGGTTGTTTTATAGAAACTATTTATTCCTAGAATTTACAATGTGCTATATGTCACTATGTGGAAATGAAATGACCCATTTCCTAATTTCAATCTGTTTTACTGCTTATGTTTCTTCATCTGTCTGACTTTGCTGTAGCAAAGCTTGCCTAATAGATCTCAGCAGTTAACTTGTCAACATATTGCCATCATGGCAATAAATTGATAGTATTATAGTGTTTAAAAACAGCTGATTTGAGAGGACATGCATTGTTATTCAGGCCTCAGTGTGCTTTTACGACCTGTGTTCCACCCACATCTTAAGGTGAAAATGTTTAAATTTGTTCCAAACAGCCGCAATAAAAGGCAGACTGAGGCAGCTGCCATTATTATTCCCTGCGTCTTTTGTTCATCTTTGTAGTCTTTGTGATAAAGCACAGCACTGTGGATAACAGAAGCAGTATTTCCTCAGAAACCATAACAATGTTGTGGACCCAAATAGCAGCAGAAATAGCTTTGTGAAGGCTGAGTAGAAAAGTTCAGACGATGCTTACGTACCAATCAGTGCACAGTGTGTGATTGTTGAATCACTCATTTCAGATGTGAAACAACTCATCAACCTCTGCATTTTTCAAGTGCACAGAGGCTTTCAAGGATCTATATCGTTAGTACTGACAGACATATTTAACATGTATCTAGAGTAAAGGCACATTTAAACAGCACAACAATCCATTTTTGTAATTTGAAATCATCATTTATTTATTCTTTGCAGGTATATTGATGCCGCAGGGTCACACCCCTCCCTCTCTGCTCTGCCCTCGTCCAATGGTGCCTTCTTCCAGAGATATCTCTTAAAGCCTCTGCACTAATTAAATGATTATCCATCTGTCAAAGCCTAATGTTGCCATTCCACACTGAACAACTCTCTATGATGTGTGATTTCCGAGGCCTTAATCATATAGATTTCTTTATTGAACGTGACATGACATTGATCTTTCTCTTTCCATACACCCCTGCTCCGCGTACACACACTTCCACCTCGTCTAATGGCCGCCTCCCCCGCGTAAGTGATCAGTTAGACAACCGTTTATGTGGAATGAGCATAAAAAATCTCTGGGGGGAGTGGGAAGAAATGGGCGGGTGGAGGACAATTAATATTGTGTACTGTGCAGCAACGAGGTAACGGGGGAGGCGTGATGTTTCATCATGTGGCAGACGTTTTATTGATGCCACTGCTTTCTTTAGGTGATTAATGGCTACCTTGAAGAATCTCCTTTCTTTCCTTCTTTCCTTCTTTCTTTCTCTATGCATTTCATCAACTCAAGACGTGTGCACTTTACCCTTTACATGTCCTTACATACCTGAAAGCTCAAAATAAGGTTCACGTTTTTGTTACATTCAGGGCTGTCACGATAAGGAAATTTTAGTTGACAGTTAATTGTCATAGAAATAAGTGCGATTAATTATATAATTGTCTTTTTCTGTTCATTTTGTACCGCTGGCATGGTATAAGCCGAAAAATAGTTTATTTACACACATACAGTACAACTTTTGTTAGGATTTGTAAACAAAAATTAGCACAGGATAGATACCTACAGATACATAAATAACTTAAATATACAAAGTCTATTACTGAACTATACAAAGACATTTCTGACATGGACAATGATGGGAAAAAGTGACTTTTCTGTTCCAACTGTGTTTATGCAGGTGAATGGAGATGATTATCAGGATTTTGCAAAATAATTGCAATAAGGTGATTATGTAATAATTGTGACAGGCCTAGTTACATTGTGTACATTTGACATGGTTAGTTTTGTTTTCACATTGCAATTTTGCAAGGACCTGTCTTGTCTGAATGGAGAATGACCAGATTTATATCATTGACACTATACTACCATTATTATGGCATTACTATCAGCAGCACTAACTTCAAGCACAATCCTTTTTTTGTGCGAAAAGGATATTGTCCTGTTTTTTCCAGATGACTTTTTAATATTTTGTCAGACAGAACCATAAGTGTACCTATTTGATTTTTGCACCTTGCACACATCTTGCAAATCTTGGCTAATTTCTCTTTGGTTTAGCAAAGACAATGGAACAGACCTGAATCCAGTGTATCCTCACCCATTATTTTAGGTCCTCTTCTCATGAGCCTTTAATTACAGTTAAGGAGAGGCACTCGAGATGAGACATTATTCCATATATCCATGTGGATTCATAGCCAGGGTGTTTTGTAACATGGATTTATTTGGTGAATGTGAGAACTGGACTGGAAAGATTTTAACTTTTAAATAACTAAAAACAAAAAAAAGCTGGTTGTTCCTAAGATCGTGTTTGTGAAAAGGTGCCATTGATATATAGTTCTCCAAAAGATGTTATACCTTTTGTCTTCCGTGATTTAAAAGCAGTCCTGAAGCGTTTTAGGGGACAAGTTATTTTGATCTACAGTATCTGTGCTAAAAGGGACACTCACGCGTTTTCTTAAACTCCTGCCAGATCCTAAGGGAACTGAGGTATTTGGTTATTTTAGGTTCCACAGGTGTGGAGAATATCAAGAGAGCAGGAAGTGAACACAATTTAGAAAGCGAGGCTTCAGTCTCCAACCAACTGGATCATATTTCTATTAGAAACTTTGTCTCCTCTCCAGATGTGCTATCTCAGCTCAGAATTTTGGCTCAGTTCTCAGTTCTCAAGATATTTTCACGTTATAGAAAAATATTTACAAACTACGACAAGATATTACGGAATACTTTGATGTTATAACAACATATGATAACATGAAACCCTGCAATAAGTTACGGGATATGTTTCATGTTATAGCAAGATTAATGATATGTTTGTATGTTGTGCCAACAGGAAAATATTTTGTTATGATGTGAAAAACATGTTCTAACAATAAATGTTTCATGTTACAACATGATTCTAATGCACCTTTCTTTTTCTGGCCTGGTGAGACCAGCTCTTTTCGTTGGGCTGTTTGTTCTGGATTGATTTATACCTGTACTTTTGGTTCATATCAACTTGAAAAGCCTGACAGTTCAGACCAAACGACTTAGGAGAGAAAATAATCTTAGTTTAAACAGAGTGTCCATATTCTCCCCAGACTTCAGGACAGATTGCAGAGATTTATACCAAGGATTGTAGTGCTATATAAGAGACAAGGCTTCGATAGTGCAGAAATGGCTTTCCAATGAGTTTTAGGCGATACCTTGGTGAGTTTGACCTGCAGCTGTTTGGTCAAGTTCAACCTTCAAAAACAGGCCAATGTCGTCCTTGATTAAGATTAAATTGTCAGCTGCAGTCAATCACAGCTGAGGGAATTGAGAGTTTTTGGTTTGCTAAACTTAGAGTCCCATTTTCTTGTCCTTGCACGAAAAGGGTAGGACACAGACAACAGATGAGGCTGAGAGAGAGAAATATGGAGCTGAAAGAATCCAGATCAAGCTGGAAAGAGTCGACAAAAAAAGGAAAACACTGGACTCCAGCCAACAAGGGTTTTAATTTGGGGATGGTGAGGAACGGTTTTTGGATGCACATCAGAACTTCATATTTTAGCTCGAATTCGCCCCAAAATGACATGAAACAGAGGTTGCGCTGGGCGTGCAGTAGTATATTATTATATCCGAAGAGGCTTCATGACAGATAATGTAAGATCTGCAGCTGCAGTGTTTGAAATAAATATGTATATGTGTATGCGTACCCTGGTTGGCCTGCCTCAGGCTGGTGGTAGCAGCGTAGACGATCTCTGCGGTCCTCTGGATGTCAGGAACCAGCAGAGTTAAACCCTCAGGCTCTGGATCTGAGCTATCTGTCTTCACCACACCTTTACTCTTATCCTTCTTTGATCTGAAACACACACGCATATACAAAACATATCAGTCAGCCATAATAGTAGTGTTTAGTACCATTTCATAACACAGACTGTTACATTGAGGAAAACAAAGCATTATTGGTAATACTATTTTTGTGGAAACAGTATATCAGACGCACATTAATGTTTGAAACAGAGTATGTTTATGAGGTGTGGGCCTATTACTACACTAGGGTTGTGTTGGCAAGAATATAGCAATACCATACGTATCATGGTACAGGGATTAAGATATACCATTGTAAGCACAATAAAACTAAAAAAATAGAATGCACAAAACAAACTGCTTTCTGGTACAAATCTTTGCATATAAACCTAATTAAAATGACAACAGTGTCTTTGTGAATTGATGCACTATCACATAACGCAACCGAAACTTTCCACCACAATACAGGGAATAAATACAGAAGTCCTGCTTTTTGCCTTCACATAAGGAAAAAAAGCATACTGGTTTTGTGATACCAGTATTATCATGATAGTATCAGTGAGTAAGTTACTCTGATTTATATTTACATATCTTCAAATGTTTTTAAAACACGTAGTATACAGCATTTCCAGATTAATATCTAAAAATGAGTAGCCATATGTTCCATATTTTCTTGACTTGTGTACCTAGATTCTATAAAATATTTCCTACAATGTTTAAATTTAGAGAAATCTGGAATTTATTAAGTGTTTCCCTTCCGTTTCATTTGGCCGTCAGTGACGAAGTTCGGTCACGCAGTCTATTTGGCTTTTATTGTAAAATGTTTTATCTGCAATGCACGGCAAATTACATCATCTGCTTTTGTTTTGAATGAGAAGAGCCTCAAATACATACTGTGTGTTTACAAAG
Organism: Coranthus polyacanthus; assembly: GCA_037367275.1. Classification (NCBI taxonomy): domain Eukaryota; kingdom Metazoa; phylum Chordata; class Actinopteri; order Kurtiformes; family Apogonidae; genus Coranthus; species Coranthus polyacanthus. The sequence goes on along the minus strand of JAPQRN010000008.1, from coordinate 23,247,889 downwards.
AGTTCAGTCACCAACTGCTTGCTCAAGGGATCGGGCAAATGCAGTACTAGCTTTAGTCTTAGTTTTCATTAACTAGAATAACCCTGTAAATGTCAAGCTAATGCCTTTAGAAGAATTCTTGTATTTTTTTGTATGGAAACTGGGAAAAAGAGATAGCTGTGGACTGTGGAATTAGGAAAGGAGACAGCAGGGACATTCAAACTCTGGTCTGGACCCAACAAACAAATAGGTGAGAAGTGATTACATAAAGGTTGTTTATAGTTTGTCCTTAAATGTAAAGACAGCTCCTAGGTAGTTAAAAAGAGCTGTAAAACCCCCACATCCCAGAATGCTTAGCTTCAGATGTTAATGGTGTCACTGGCGGACCTCTCGGTCCCTCCCCACCTTTCTGCTACTGAATCTGTCCTTATTGTGTGTTTTCTGGACTAAAGTACAGCAGACAAGCCAGAAGTAGACGGGCTGAGACGTTCCCCAGTGATCAGCCTCACTGACTGCACATTTGGCCTTGGGCTCTTCTTTCATTAAAGCTTCCCTGTCTGGATGTGTGTGTTCGAGGTTTTCTAAGCCGTCCTTGGTGTGTGCTGTAAACCTGCTACAGGATACCTGTGGGTATATCCCGCTGATATCATCAAGACACATGGTTCTGAGTTCAGAGAATAAAGGCAATGTTTCACATTGATGTAAAATATCCTCTTGGTACAAATACTAACGTGTGATGTCCAGAGCTAATGGCGCTTTTAAACGAACATCTGGTGTCAGTATCTGGTGTGTAAAACCTGCTCCAACTCAGAGTTATTTTTTCATAGGCAGTCCAGTGGCCAGATCCACACAATTAGTGAACTGACAAAACACACCGTAACACAGCAACACGAGGAAAGCTGTGATTCAGAAGTGCGACAACTAGTCATTGAATCAACGGGTTGGTAGAAAGAAAACTGACGAGAAATTCTAAATTATAATAATATTAATTTCTTAATGCAGTAACAAACATTAACTAACAGTTCTTTAATAATTGACTAATGTGTCTAGTAATCACTAATAGTGTTCATGTTAGCTCAGGTACTTATATTTTTTTTACACTGAACAACATTAGCTAATGCAGTAATAAGCATTATCTAACAATGCACCCAAGCATGATTTACGAATGGTTTTCATGTTAAATAAAGTTTTAATTTATACATTATTTAAAAGATGCTATTGACTGTGTCTGTGTAAATCAGTAATAAGGAGTGCAATATGTGTTTTAAGGCAGTCACGAACAATGTTATTAACCAACCAGATACGTTTGAATGATTTCAAAAGACAAAAATTGCAAGTATATAAAACTGGGTTTCAACATTGTTAAAAAGTGAGCAGTATTTTCTGCTCTGAGATGTTGAGACCTTCCAGCCTCTCAGCTGTTAAATACAGTACGATGTGACAAATGAACGCTTCATTTTTGTTTCAAGCAGCTGAACTGCTTAAAAAACAGGACAGTAACCTCACATAAAGCAAACACAACAAGTGGGAGAACCACTGTTATATGGTGATCTAGTATTGATATCTTTACAGTGTTTAGGGGCATGGCTATGCAACTATGCAAATTATAGCCTCACCTTATGGCCCCACCCACAAAATCTTGAACTCAAGACTAATGACTAACTGTTCGATACTACACAGTTCACAGATTTTTCATGTTTTCAGTAATGGTTTTCTAACACAATGTGCTTTGAAAAAACTGCTTTAATAGACATTAGTTCATTGTTAACTGTTAGTAAATGCTTATTGCTGCATTAATTAATATTAATTAATGTACCCCTATGGTTAAGTGTTACTATTTATTTTTTACTATTTATTACATTCTAACTTCATTTCAGTCATTTTCTTTACTGAATGAGGCTGAGGGAAATTGGTTTATTTAACACTTTCTGATATATTTACTGAATCTTTTATAACTGCTTCATCATTTGAGACTTTTTTCAACAAATATACAATATTTTGCAGGTTACAGCTTCTGAAATTTGGGGATTTTATGTTTACATGACTGTAAAATTGTGTTACTGAATGAGGCTAGGGGGAATTACTACCAGAACTTCTTAACTATGTCATGACATCTTTCAGACATAATAATTAACTGATATCATTTAATTTGCAGATTAAACTATAATGAGAAAAACAAAAAATAGAAAACAGCCCTAATGTGACTCTGGCTCTTTTACTTGAGTGTTTCATAAACATATTGAACCTGAACAGGCGTAAGCACTTAAGCTTTTCAACTTTCAACTTCAAGAACTTCAATTCAAATCAATTTACATTGAATTGTTTTTTTATATGCCTATTGAAATTGAACCCAAATCACAACAAAAACATATTAATAGAGAAACACCCTACACATCCCAAATCAAATCCCTGGAGGAAGTACTTGACAGCTGGAAGGAAAACCTCTAATGGTCTCCTCCATTTCCTCAGTAAACGCACAGTAAACATACTGTATCTAACTTGTCTGAAGCAAATTTAATTCAGACCGGTGCTCTGCACATCGGATGTAGGAAAACAGAATACCACATTGAGCCTCAGCAACAACTTATATTCTGTGTAAAAATGTATTATCTGAATGAATTCTGAATTGGGCTTAAATACATAAAGACATGCTTCACATGTTATAAAATGTGTTCAGGATGGAGTGTCGTTGTATGAGAGCTTTATAAGGACACTGATTCATCACTGAGCATTATCAGCTGGTGACAGAAGCATCGCGGCTCTCTTCCTGTGCCACCTTAAATGAACCATGCTGCCACCGTGCATGCCTGGTGCAACATTCATGACTTGCATTTTCTAAAAATACCACCGAATACAAGATTTATAATGAGGCACTTTGACATGTATGTACGGTACATAGCGCATATTGATGTGAACCTGAGTATAACACGATGTCAGTGGACTGGCTGACTTAGGGGGATGTGCTCATTCATCTGAACACGGCAGGGTCATATCTTAAATTATGTGTGGACTCACACACGTGGGTGTGTATGGCTGTATGGAGACGCAGTAGATTTGAGCCTTTTCATGACATAACAGAACACACGGCTCATTGAAACGTGTCCCTGACCAGCTCTAAAAGCAGCTTAATGACTGAATCTCAATGCGCTCTCTGAGTCTCTTGGGGTACATTCACATCACCCAGAATGCATCTTAATGCCAAGCGTGAACAGGGCAGGAGATGTACAGATTCCTACTTCAGCAGTATTACACAGAGGAGGATGAATGATGAGTGTTTCTGGAGAGGTGAGGTCATTATTACAGGGTTAGAGCATGTTTCAACCAATGGGTAACAACCATGGCTGCTAGATGCTCCAGTAGACTTCCACTGAACTTCTCTCTGGAAATACTCAGGCAATGTCCACACTAATACGTATTTGTTTAAAATACCTAACTTTTCCTGCATTTACACCTACAGTAGCATCGATGCTATTCCTGCGTTTTAGGATTCCAAATACGGAGAATTCTGTAAACACTGCTGACCCTGTTTTCATTTGGAAAACAGAAAAAAAAACAGACTGCTGGAAACGATGACACAGACACCCGAGTTCACTGCCTGATTGGGTCTCATCAGTCATTACATGTCCTTCTCTGATTCTTCGCACCCCTGTCATGTGACCCTTTTTGTAAGAAAAGGAGGACATCAGCGTTGACTAGGACAGCAGCCGCCAAAATGAAAACTCATTTTGAAGAACACTGAACATTTTGAAGCCTCATGGTGGCCAAGTCCACTTCATTTATAAAGTCTATGTTTTCAACAAGTTCATTTTACATTTTTAAGAACATTTTAAGACCCATTTTATGGCCATACTGTGGAAAAAAACAGTAAAGGATATGAAGTTAAATAGGAGTCCCAGAATTATTTGCTTCATTGGCTTTAATGGCTTTCAGGGGGCAGCTCCAATCTTTACCATTAAGTTTATCATGACTAGATTTACGTTTATGCTGAATTAGCAAAGCTGTGACACTGAGTGAGTGCAGTGAGTCGCTGGTCTGAAGATGAGCCCACAAGTTAACGAAGACAGGCTGTGAATAGAGTGATGTTCTACTTGTAAACTAAAAGCTGGGTAGAAAGACACGCATGTTGTCTTGCTATGTTTATTCAAACCACCACAGTAGTTTTGGTTCGTAAAAATGTTGAAACTACTAATACAACCCTAACCCGATAATAGAATTAAATCTATCATTAACAGTTTTGTATCAAATAAAATGATTTATATTATAGATTTAAAACTAGATTTAAATTTTGGAATAACATTCTAATCTATTATCTCACCTGAGTCGATTGGTATATGTGTCCACACATGTCTTCATCTTTGCCAGCAGCATCCCAACAGAAGTCTGTCCCTCAGAGTGCTCTTCGTCTTCCTCTTCCTCATCGTGACCAGGGTCTCCTGACAGAGGTAGCAGCAGAGGAACCAAAGCAGTGCAGGTGGAGATGGCCCTCAGCAGCTCCAGTAGAGCCCGATACAGGGGAACGTGACGCGCCATGTCCAGAACTAAAGAGGAGGAGAATACCGAGGGTTAGAGAATGTAGGATATCGTGGACACAAAAATGTACAAAGCAAGAAATTATTTATATAGTGGCAAGACAGAAAAAAGTTCACATAGCTTAAGGAGGAGGAAGCAAACCATAAAGGAAACATTTCATTCTTCAGTTTATCACAAGTATTCAAAGTCAACACATTTGGAGATATGTGGTGTTCACTACTGCAAACGGGACGGAGATGAAAAACTGCAATCTGAAAAGTAACTGATGTCAGACAAACATAGTGGAGCAAAAGTACAATATTTGCCTCTGAGGTGTAGTGGAAAAGGAAAACTCTTGAAAATTTGAAATTTAAAAATTTGTACTTAGGTACTTTTACTTAAGACTGCAGTAAAAGTACTTAGTTACATTTCACCACTGGAGTTAATAGCTTCAGCAGATAATGTACCTTCCCTCTCTAATAACCTGAATCACTCACAGTAAGAGTTCAGATCTCATCAGAAGATAAGCTGATAAAGAAGAAACCATGTGGCTGGTATAACAAAGAGCCTGTTGCTGGTGAGAAATGTACTGTGTATGAGTGTAATGTGTGTTGACACAGTCAACAGTCTACCGGTTGTTTCTAAATTCACAAACCAAACCTGACAGCTCCTGCTTCTCGCCCACAACAAAGGCCTGAAATAACAGGACACGGACGGCCCTGCAGCCTGAGTCAGCTGGAGATGGAGGCTAAATCAAGGCTCAGTGTTGAAAGCAAACGCTCCAGTCAAAGGAAGATGCCCTCCTTACCCATTTCTAGTTTTTTCATCACAAAAACCTCAAGACTTGCAAGCTAAAAATTGGTAGCTTTGTATACAATTGTGAAATGCTGCTCACAGATGCTGTGGCTTAAAATTTTTGACTGAGATGATTTTTTTGCCCCATGTTTTGATAATTTTTTCTTTTATTTTGTGAATTTTTCCTGACTTTGACCTTTGATGTAGAACAGTCAAAACTTAATTATCTGTGGTCACTGTCATCAGGAACTCGGCCACAAAAAAGATAAGAACGATTTGATCAAAATGGTAGATTCTAGAATGCTAACAGAAAGTCGCTGGTAAAAACATCCTTGGTGGAGGTAATGAGCTTCCTCAAAGGGAAATTTAAATATCTCGACTGCCATCCTGGAGGCTGGTTGCAGTACAGGTCATAAACACAACCCTATGTTAGTCAGCAGGACTTCAAACTAAAAATTCAATGTTCAGACTGGTGAAACATTTCATTACAAGATAACATTCTTTTATCCTTATATGGCTAGGTCTTGTGCAAAATTATTCTTCTCTTCTACAAAATAAAAAAAGGTTCACATTTTGTTCATAATCCAGCCTGAACAGATGAACATAAATGTTGGACATTATACTAAAGAGTAAATCCATTAAGTATTCATAGACAGGACAGTAAAACAAAAAAATGAACATCACTTTCATTGTCATCTAGCTTAAACGACAAAGTCTGTCCTCTTCTGGACTTTATAATGATGCAATATATAATAACTTTCCTGAATGTAACTGTGCACATAGGGATCTTTGTCTTTTGTTTACAGTGTAGTTATTCTTTAGGAGACAATCATTTTGTAATATTTGCTTTTACCATATATCAACATACCATTGTTCTCATTTTGTAATATAAATGAATTAAAGATTACAACCCATTAGTCCAGCGGAAAGAAACAAGTCCAGTATAGGCTCTGGTTCCAAAATGCATCACAAATTCAAGGTGGGGCAGCGCCCGTAACTGCTATATTTGAGCTTCACTTTGAGTCTGAATGTGTCCTCTGTGGACCATGAACAAGTTTAAATTATCAGTTCTAATTGTTCTGAGTTAAAATATCCTAATCTTAAAAGGAGGACTAGCAACCGCTGTGATAGGAGCAAACAACAAATCTGAAGCAAAGGGTTCACCTGGTATTTCTAATCCTCGAGCTGCAGCTACTGAGGCTGACAAACAGTGCAAACGTAAACATCATGAGGCCTGGTGTTACATCAAGCAGCACTCCAACAGAAGCCAATCAAACACGAGAGTCCATCGAGAGTGAAGTGAGCGTCAACAGTCTGACCGTGTAAGCCATAACATTTTCTGAGAGGGCTGTCGAGTGTTTGTGTGGAGCTACTTGGAGCTACATGTGCTCGCCTTTAAGTGTCAGCCTAAAAAAACAACAAAAAAAACACAACAGCTCTTGTTTGTGACTCCCAGACTATTTTACATTTATATTGAAATTCCCAGCTCCCTACTGTCCTTGTTCCAGCATCTGCACAACACTGACCTCCCAGGGCTTTAATCTGCTCTCAAATCCTTTAACCAGTGTCTCTGGATGGCACCTAGCATGGAATCCCAATCTCTTCCAAATACATCTATGTAATTACTTAGAGCGTTTGTGTGCAGCTCATCAGAATTCCTCCTCCTGCTCTGTGTCAATGTCAGACTTGTTTTCCCCTCCAGTGCAGGTAATACATGCCAAGCAGTCTCCGCCGAAAGAGGAAATGAATAAAAAGGAGGTCTGCACACACCAAGATGTAGGCCCTTGAACAAATGGGTAACAACAAATTTAGAAAGAGAAGCCACTGACCAAAATACACATGGGTTTCCTGACGATCGCACAACCTTCTTTCTCTCATGACCCAATTTGAGTATCAACCACTTCTTTCAGACAACCTCTTGCTCGGAGCTCAAGCAAGAAATTACGAGAGGTGTAAAAATCTGACGATAAAAGCACCACATACTGCAATGGTGATGTGGGTTCTTAGACCTGCTAGTCCCATTCAGAAATAAATTACAGCTCAAATTTGTTACAGACTTTGATGATCACTGACATCACCTCTTCCAAATGGGTATGTGCTGTGTTGAGTGAAATGTCTTGACAAATACTGGACGGACTCATGAAATTTGTCATGCTCAAGGCAAATTGAAACAACTTTTGTCCAGCGTGTGCATTTTCCCATTTCTATTTCTGGATAATCAACATTCTGGTTGCATCCCAATTACAGAGCTCCAGACTGTGACCGTTTGTGGAGATAGTGCTACTAAATTTTATAACTAGGAGCACCAGTGTGATCTCTCCTTTTTCTTTTTAAAATCGTATCTCATGTGAAACACCCAGAGGGAGCGGGCATTGGTGTGTGTGTCTGTGAGTGTGAGATAAAGAGTATTAGATTAGAGCTAACATGAGACTTTTGTCATCACAACAATGCAGGATGGGGTCACTGGGGTCTGTGCAGAGTGTCATCTACCTGTCTGTCATACATTTTACATGCACAACATTCTCCTGTTTTTGCCCTTATTCCTTTAAAACACAAAAATCCTAATAAGCTGTAAGTAATGAAAATGAATCTTCCACGATATTCCTTCCTTCGATATTTGCTCACATCTAAAGTTCTCTTTCATAATGTTTAAATGTAGGCATGTTTGTCCTTCTGACCAGAAAAGTGGACATCCATCTCTACCAGATCTTTTTCTTATTGGACTGTAAAGACAAAGATCTATAAACTGTAAACTGGGGCTGTGTGACGCAACTGGAATCCTCATAAAACCGGAATATTATGAGCAAATCCCACATGTCTTAGTGGGAAAACGCTCCATTTGGAAAAAGGCCTAATCCAGAATATCCATATGGAATATGATGTTTACATGCCACCTGTCAAATTCAGAATAATCGTGGAATATTTGTGTGTATGTAAACGCACTCAAAGAAACAAAGTATTCAGACCTTCCATTGTCACTACAGTCCAAAATTTCTGAGGAGGACACTCAGCAGGTGATCTCGTGTAGAAAAAGACAAAGGCCTCCTGTTTCCAACAAGAACAACTCACGCAGTTCATGTGAGATACTCCAAGGAAAAGAACTCCATGGATTGCATGTGCTACTGACTCGACTGCAAACATGAAACATCCGTAAAGCACAACAGCAGCGTGACAGATACACTGATGGAATTGCAGTGCCTCTGCCAGCAGCAGAGGTAGAAGAAGCAGAAGTACACTGTATGACATGACATTTCATATTCCCATATATGTATCTATTACTTCAGAAAGAAACAGTAGGTTTTTTCCCCACTTTGTAGAGTGGCGATGAGTTCAGAGTGCAGCATACAGAGATGGTATAAAGTGTTTAGTTAAAAACTAGTGTTCCCTTCTATTTCCTAAAGAAGAAGCATGTCATCCAGTGCAACAACGAGGCTCAACGATGTATTTTTATTTGTTTTCAGATAACAGTGGAGCGCTATAGCACAGATGACTAAGATAAATCAGGTTACAGATACACAAACAATACTGTTTTGTAAGGTGAATTCATTGCCCTTCATTACAAAAGCATTCACTGGTAATAAACTCAGGATGGAAAAAATATGAATGCATTGCTTTGCATGTGGATTTATGTAGTGCTCATACAATTTTCAGTAGGAAAAAAAAGTAAGTCTGGAGACCTGCAATTAGCTAATCTGAAGTTCAAACATTTGGGGGTGTAAGGAAGCTATCTTTGCATTGTTAGGCAATGAAGTAAACCTCTTAACTATGTCATTATTTAAACAAGGTGGATCTCGAGAGTACATCAATACATTTTTTACACATAATCACATTTTCTCCTTTAACTAAAGCCATCAATTCTTCCACACTATCCTTCCTTATCTTGTAAATGAGTCAACGATGTATAAGGATTTTTTTAAAATACAAAAGGCCAATTTTAAAAATATCAAAAATAATATCTACAGCAGGTGGTCAAACAATAAGAATACTGTACTGTACACATACATTCATAGAATGTGTTTATTTTTTTAGATGACTGTAAAATGGTGCAATCATGATTTCCACTTAATGAATGAATTTCCCCTAACATTTGCAATATTTATATAGTAATATTAAGTGTTTACAAAGTATTCACCTCACTTTTGAGTGTTTATAAATATGATCTCATATTTCTGTTCTATAAAAGGTCAGAGTCACCTTCTCAAATGTAGTTAACTTATTTTTCCTGTAAATTGCAACTGATAAAAAATGATTAGAAACAAATTGAATTCAAGCATAGTGTAAATACATTTGAAAAGAAAACACATTGGAATAGATTTACAGTGACTTCAATACAGCAGTCATGGCCATGTGATATTTTGACACTGTTTTTATTTTGACACCCGTTTTTTTGTTTTTTTTTGTTTTTTTTAAACTGGAAAAAATGCACCCTTAGGTGTCACGTCAAGGATCAAAATATAGTTCCACTAAATTCTGATAACTCCGGCAGATGCCTGTGAAAGTGTGAACAGCACAGAGAAAACTCAAGGACTGTTCTCCTCTCAGCCTCAAGACGAGCAGCAGTCCAAACACGCTGGACATCCATCAAAGCTATGACTATCTTGGTAGTGCTGACCTGCAGTCATGGCACCGAGCCTCCGCCGGCTGTGATTTAGGGCCTTCTGGGGGCCGTACAGAGACGAGTGCAGCGTGGGACCATGTTGGATGCTCAGGCTGATTAATAGTTAACGGGGGTCTGCAGACCTGAATGGAGCCGCCTGCGATGAGTTAACGTGGCATGTGTAAGGGCCGCTTGAAATAAAGGCACTATCGTTGAATTCTAATGTCTCCCTGTTTGCACATGTAACCTCGCACGCCGTCAAATCAATTGCCTCACCGAAATGGTGTGTCAGGAAGTCGCATTCGAAATCAGGCTGTGAATCATCCAGAAACACACATGGCTTCTGATATAATGATGCATATATATTAGGGGAAGGGACTAAGATCAAGAGCAGGATTCTGATTTTGTAACATCTCAATTCATTTACCACAACCTTTACAATTAAAGCAAAATGCCTAGATCTTGTACTTGTAACTAGGGCCATTTGTAGCAAAAAGAAAATTACATTGTGGTTCTCATCTGCATTCTTATACACTCAAGGACATTTTATAACATAAAATATACACCTGTTTATCACAATGTGGTTTAACTTAACTGTTTCAACTCTTCAGTTTTATGTTTCATCCTGACACTTTTC
>JAPQRN010000008.1:23178444-23210284 GCA_037367275.1 Coranthus polyacanthus | reverse complement strand
AACTAAACTGACAGGGTAACAAAGCAAACAACCTTTAAGAAATAAAAGTTTTAAATATAGCACCTCGGTTACATATAGTATACTATTATATACTATTATATTTTGCTGCACATTTCAGCAACACTCCAGTCCAGACCAGAGACATGGCATTTGATAGGACATTTTACAAACTATTGACACCGGCAGAATGGGCTCTGATAGCAGCCCATGGTTAATATCAGGCTTCTTAAATGAAATTACTGACGGAAGGAAAGTAAGAGCTAAAACATTTTTAAAGCTCTACCAAGAATTGGCTGGATTTTTGACAATTAGTTTGATGCTAATGTTCAGTGATCCCGATATATTTTATTTGTGATTTATTACTTTGACTTTGACATTCAGATAAACACAGTTTTTATCCACCTACACCGGTCAACCTCTATTCCAGACACAGTCATCCTCAAATATTAAATCCAGTTTACCGTTCTTTCTGTGTGAAATGAATGGCTCCAAGGTCTCTGAAAATTTGTCAGATCCTCAGAGTGGATTTTACTTTCTCTAGTTGCAAAAACTGCACTGGAGTATGGGTAGGTGGTGTTTCATCTTCCATATCTAGCAATCATGGACGTAAAGGTAATAGCATTTAAATTACATTTTGGAAGGATAGCTTCTTCAGCAACCACTTCAAACGTTACAGCCAGTAGAGATTGATTGAGTGGGACCTTAAACAACTTTGAGAACCTATGTATGCCTTAATATATATCATACATTAGTTTTGCATAATGCAGTGAACTACTGCAGAAGAAAAACATTCTGCTGAAATCCTAAAATCCCCCTGAGCTTCACGAAATGTGAAACTTTAGTCTTGTTGACCCATGGACTCCCTCACCTGCTGAATGACATCCGGGTACAGCATCGGCAGCCTCTCTGCAATCAGGGCCAGGCCGCCCATACCTGCGAACACCTGCAGGGGGGACTGGATGGGGTTCGTCTCGAGCAGAGACTCATCAGTGGCCGAGTCCAGACACTCGTCGCTGGGTGTCATGGGTTCGTCCTCGGGACAGCTGTTCAGCATGTCACAGTGATCCACTGCAAGGAGAGCAAACAGAGGACCTGTTGTATGTTCATGCTCTGTCTGATAGTCGCACACTGTATCTGTATCCTACAGACAACTGTGAGGAAGAAGTCTGATCACTGACATGAAATCATCCTCTAACTGTTTGGTGTAATGTAGCGGTCCGCCATATATACAACAAAATTTAGGTAAGGATGCATCAATTCAAAATTTCACCTACATGGCTTCTCTACTGATGATTTTAAGTATGAACTTTCTGGGGGTAAATTAAAGAAATGCTTACTTCCTAGATTTATAACACTAAATGACCTCGTGTGTTCAGGTTGGTTGTTTTTCTGCCTGACCTGTCAGCAGCCTGCTGCTGTGTCATTGACTCTTGAACTGGATCAGTTTGCTCCAGCTATAGTAACAGGAGCTCTTTTAAAAGATTAATAGCCTATCAACACTGAGATGAGACAATAACATTTAATTATCATTTGAGTTCTTACTATTTATTAGAGCTGCACAATTAATCAAATCACAATGTCAGCATGTGCAATTATATAATCGCAAAAGGCTACAATTTAAAAGGTCTTGTGTGTGTGGTGATATTTTGGATTCAGTGACATTGAGCGGAGAGAGGTTCAGAGAGATACTGCAAAACATGCTAAATGAAAGTCACTACTTTTTTTGTATTTTTTTATACTAGTTCAAGGCTCTATGTTTAAGCTGAAAAAAAAAACATTTCAAAATGATCAGTAATCTGTGTATTTTCCTTGACAATTAACCAGATTCAAATCACACAATCACAACTGCAATATTCTTGATTATTGTTTAACTGTCAGTGTTCATCAATTCACTCTGAAGCCGATACCAAAGATATTGTTCACTGTAGCCGCTGCCATTTTAGTTCATCCAGTTGAGTTACAACCATCAAAAAAATTTGTTGTTACAATATGGTTCTGCATACAGCTTTGGAAATAATTATTAGACCACCATGATAAAGTAGTTAAAAATCAACATTTGTCATAAACGTGACTTGCAAAAATTTCTTGTGGATACATGTTGAGTCATAAATCTGGCAAAACGCATATGAAATATTTGCTTTAACAAATTTAATAAAGAAATAAGATGTATTTAAATTAATGACAACAAAATCCCAATTTTCTCAATAACATATAACATATAAATGATGAACATCTAATATTTATCTAGAAATAATTAATATTCCAGAACATAATCTCAAAAGGTCATTTGGGGGACTATTATATTAAATTTCTATAGAAACATCACAGGTGGTCTAATATTCATTACCAAAGCTGTAGGTGTCTTGTGGTACATGTTCTGGGGATGTTCCTGAACAACTCCTGTCTCACACATCCTCCCTCCTTTGCTAGTCTTTTAGCAGTTTTCAAAATCATGCATTGGGTGGACTTGAACTCAGAGTGGGGTCAAATCAGCTACACAGCTGTAATTCTGAAACCTCTTGTAGTCTTCAGTGCTGAACTGTGGAGGTTGACCTTTGCACCACAGTCTAGTCCTGCTCTATTTATCAAACAAGCAAGCAGAGCGCAGGAGGAGGAGAAGAAAGGAGCCCAACAGCAGCCTCCAATCTCCATCTGCAGCTCTTCATTCATCAGCAGACTTTAATAGTTCTCGACCCTTGGATGAGCCTGATCAAACAGGAGAAAATGAGACAGTGTCCTAATGCCCTTGTTTACGTGAATATCAGGACATTAGAGACAAAGTCAGACGGTCACCATGTAACAAAAGGTGAAAGGCAAAAGCCACAGTCCACCCCCACTGGTGCCAAAATGGTGCCGTTTTATTGTGATGACATGCCCTCTCCGTTTTATGATTATATAAAGCTGTGGTCGATTGATGGGTCATCTTCCAAAAAGCCACTCATCATCTCTTACAGAGGAGAAAATCAGCGCAGTGATTCATCGCCCCCAGCCGCTCTCTCAGGGGAGTTTAGCTCCGCTCATTCTCCTGGAGATGAATTAAAAAGTCACTGCGATTGTGAATAGGAGGCTTTCGAACAGAGATTAACGTGTCTGAACTTCCAAAACAGGATTAGAGAATGCTGCTGGTTTTTTTTTTCTTTTCCGGAGGACGAGGCGGTCACATGGCAGCCTGCCTACGGAATAATCAAACAGCTCTTCTCACATAGGATTGTGTAGGTTCACATGCAAAGAGAAGCAAAATAGGAGTGCTTCTTTAGAGAAAATGTCAGCTTGAATATCAATATGGACGATGTAATGCCGCTTACAAGACCTGCCCTGTTGCTTCTGTGATGCATTTTTAGAGCCAGAGACGGTAGAGTATTGTTTGCTCCATCACATCTGGCGGAGTCAAGTGACTACATTTCCATGTACAAAATATTCCAGATGTTGCCCATATTCCTAATTCCTATGATTCCTAACAAAACTAAACTAAACTAATACTCCACTAAAACTGTTTACATGCAGCTGTGATTACCCTGATTAAAAATGTTTTTTCACAGTTCTCCACTGGTGGCAGACGTTCCACTGTGTAAACATAGCCTCCCTCTTTCATTCCTTCATGCACCTTCTTGAAAAGGTCAGCTTTTTGATATTTGCGCATATCCAAAAACCTGTTGATATCCTCTATATAATATAATTAAAAATAGGTGTGGTTCTCATTCCGACCAGACATGTGGACTTTTTGTTGGGGCATCCATCTCTACCAGAATATGAATTTATTAGGTTTGTGTCTTTCCCTTGGATAGATGACTTCTCGTGGCTGTTAATTTGGCTCTGAAGACTGAATCTGCGCTCTGCTGAGACACTGGAGACCGGAATTACCAACATCAGTCACTTCAGCCAGAGAAGTCATGGAAAATTTCTTCGGGGGAAATGATCTAAAGTCTGCAATACTCTCTGAACGTGGGATTTCCGGTGCTGTCCTGCAGACAGTTGCTTCACAGGGAGGAATTCCTGCAGCATGCACTCAGTCTGCACCACTAGTGCAGCCCTTTGTGACTCGTACTGGACACACACACCATGGCCTCTAGTCTTTAGCTTTTCAACATGCTGGCACCGCCTAGAAAATGCATTGAGTAATGTGTTGAGCTCAGCTATGATGCCCAGACACTTCGAGAAGAATCTTTTTTCAATAAATTCAGTTATCTCTTCAACTACTCAGTGTGCAAAATTGCAAAGGTCTGTGCATCTGTTTCTCATGTATTGTGTGTGATTTATTTCAAGGTTCAGTGTAATTTTTAGCAATATCGAATGGTGAAGTTTGCACTGCTCTCCAATCAGCTCTCCCTTACCTACGGTGGCTGCTAAAAATGTGCAAGTTCCTCATTAGAGTCAGTTTTTTTGTTTTAGTTAAGAGGATAATGAATGTGGTCCACAGTCAAACATAGTAGGTGACAGTAATGTACTTTAATGCTGGTTGTCACGCGCTATAAAATGGAAGAAAGGAGACCATTTGCAACATGGTGGAGGTGACGTGCTACCTCTGATCCAGATATAAACGGTTCATTCCAAGGTAACGAAAACACAACTGATCTTATTTTCCGGTGATAATACACTAATGAAAAAGTAATTACACATATTATATTCCATTTCTGCAATTAGATTCCCCCAAATCTTACACACTTTAACATTATGGTAGATTGCCCTCAGTGTTGTATCAAAAATGTCAGAACGACAAACAGCCTACAGATTTTTTCCTCTTACTGTTAAAAAATATGGATGGGAAATATTAAAATATGAAATAATCATAATTAAGTTGATTTATGTTCTCAACTCAACACTGTCAATTTCTGTATATAATGTAGGTATTGTTCTCAATTAAAACATTTGCAGTGGGGCACCTTGTATAGGACAGTATTATGCAAGGATTAATTAAGTGTGAGTGTGTATCCTCCTGCGCACACACCACACACAGAATCTAATTCTATTAGAAACACTGATACCAAAGCTGCAGAGGGGACCTGATACTGGCCTTGGCTTTTGGCAGCGTAGCTAGGTAACCATCCCAAAGAAGCTGGTGTATGAATGTTTAATGACTGGAAACACCTGATGATTCCAGGTATGTCACTGCGGCGGTCTTCAGAAGCACCATGAGAGCTATTTGTGGAGGTGCCTCAAACTAAACTGCTCATACCAGGTGTCATTCAGCCACTCTAAAGGCCAAATTGTCCAAAATGATACATACAACACACAGACTCCTCTGGGTCACACGTGAGGTATTTGTAGTCTTACATGCAGCCGAATGTCTCATCTCTGTAGCTCGTACATAACAAAGCTATCTAAATGCAACAGCCATAGACAGGAGGACATATTGGTCAAATAAAGACAATGACTGACCTCATCAAGTGCTAAATGTCTGGACAAATTTCAGAATGGGCGAGTTTAGTTGAGCTCATTGGGAGGGAAGCGGTGCCCTCTCATTTTGGAAATGTCAAGGTTGAAGAACAACAGTGGGCTGCTAGCCGCTTCCTACAGACTGTAAAAACACGAGGAGGCGATGGAACTGAAGCTAAAAGTCATCTTCTACCACAAAGAGCTGAAGGCACAGCAGGGGAATTGAACGACTCTGCACAAAACACAAAAACAATCAAGCTCACTTTTGTACTTTGACCAGACTTTGTGCCTTCAGTTAAAACAGAAGAAAAAAAAAAGAAATGCTCATTCGCGCGGATGTTTTTCCACCCACAGAAACTGTCTGGGCATTTGTACCACATGCATACACCTCGTTTTTATGTGCACCATTTTTAAAACTACAAAAACAATAACCAGTCAAACAAAACTAAAAAATTAGGCAACAAGGCAACAGTTCATTTGAACTACCCAGCTTGCAGCATGGGTAGCACTTTAAAATGCTGTAGAAACAGTAGAGATGACCCAGAGAATACTGGTGATAGACTGATTAATTGGTTTTACAAACCATTAGTACCGGTAGAACTGGTCTCTGATAGCTGATATTAGGATTCTCAACTGGAATTACTGACTTCAAGAGATAACAATAACACAAAATACTTAGAATCACCTAGATTTTTTTGTGGTTAGTTTGATGTCAGTGCAATAAGGCATCAGGCAATCAGTGCATCCAGGTTGAGTGTTGAATTTTATTTGTGGGTTTGGTGATATCAGACTTTTAATCAGTTATCGGCTTTTCCTGTTAGAAAGTATCATTATTATATTGGACATTAAAAATCAATTTCTAGAGAATGCACACTGTAAAGCTGTATAGTATTTAGTTTATTTTAATCTGCTGAGATCTAATGTGTATCATAATTCAAATGTAAGAGATCTATTCAGCTCTGTCCACCTATGATACAGATGGAAATGAAGTTTTAAAGTGGAGAAATACGTCCTGGACAGGACGTGGTCAGTGGACAAAAGGCTCTGAGTCAATCTGCAGATTCACCAGTGCTGAGATCATCAGAACAACATGTTGATGTTAACAATTAATCTGACCTCGTGTTGACCCTGGAGCGTGCAGAATCAGATTCCTAAATATAAACCTGTTCACCTCTGAGGGCCGACTGCAGGGCTTTGAGGTCTGAAGAGGATCAGCAACAACCTGTCCTCACCGCATGTCCTTTAACACACCACCACACCAAGTCCATTACCATTTATGTCATTTTTTAGCTCAAAGGTTGAAAATTCAGACTATAAACATATAAACTGCAACGATAGCACATGCAGCACAAAAACACAGGTAGGTTTCTATATATAAACACAGTCTGAAAAGTCAAATGGATATGTGAAAGCAGAATCTCAACATCAAAAAGCTTTAATTCCCAGAGGCCTGTGAAGGTATGCTGAGGAGTGTCTGTGACTCAAGCGTCTGTGCTAAAAAACCACTCTGCGAGCTTTTAGACTTCAAAGACAGCGGCCAGGTGATGTGAGCCCAGCCCTGACCAAAGTGAAACTCCATTAAATCTTGACACACAGAGAGCAATATCCACTGGGCTGAATTTTTACTGCAGCTCTACCCATTTAGAATCTACCTGTATTTAAAAAAAAAAAAAAGGCCTAAACCTTTTCTATAAAAACATCCCCGTACTTTCCTTCTCTTCCATTCACATGGTTTAACTTTGAACTAAGGGCACAGCAAGTTCAATTAATGGATCTTAACAGCGATTAACACAGCAGATCATCACTGCCTGCAAACAGACTGATGGTAAAATAATGGTCTGAAGCTACACACAGGTATCCTTCACACTGCTGTTTTCAGTCGCATCGTAAAAAAACAAAAAACACATGTAATGTGATTTTTGCAAATCAGATCCAAACCCCATTTGCAGGTGGTTTGAAATCTGATTCCAATCAGATTTCTACAGATGTGTCTCAGTCCAAATGCTCAAATCAGATTTCAAAGTGTGTTTTGCTTCACTGCAATGTGACAAACAATGACGCCATCAAATCCAGAGAGACAGAGACTTCCTTTTTCTTTTATCTATATCTGTATCTATGACATAAGTCTCATATGATATCCACATCTTTCTTTAAGAGCTCTATCCCCATATGAGGGCATTAAGGTTATCAATCCCATCAAACTGCAGGACAACAATTTCACATTTTTCATTTGATAAGGAGCAGATAAACACAAGTAAATATAAAGGGACCATATAGTCATTTAATTCATCAACTGATAAACATCAACGGTGTAGGAGACCTAAATCAGACAGTGTCTCACCCCTTTCAAACCTAAAGCGAACTCCAGACATTATACAGACATGGCCTTCAACATCGCCCTGTTTTTCATGCAACATGGCCTTTTGTGAACAAGCAGAGTGGACATTTTGTGCCGTAGTTTTATTGCTTTCCCTGTCCTAAATATAGGTGCGAATCACAATAACTCGCAATACGATAATACAGATGTTCTGTGAAACTTGATACACTGTAAGCTGATCATCTACAATACATCATGATGTCTGTGTAAATGAAGAGGAAAAAGTACCCTTAAAAGGGGCAAAAAGTATTCATTCAATGCATTGCATTGAACAAAATAGTGCACAGTCTTAGCACAGTGCTTCTATAACACACACTATACCACTGCCATGTGCCATCCTTCCAACAAGTAATGACTGTGTTGAGTCAAATTGGCAAGAGAATCCATTTAGAGTGCCTGCATGTTTTAAGAAAAAAAAAAAACAGCCGTAAAATATTTTCCCTTATTATTTTGTCACACCCCTACTTGTTTGAAAGCTGTTATTTAGAAGTGTTTAATTTAAAAAGAACCCCTAAGGACATGGGACTTCGAGCATTTACTTAGTGGCACTTTGCCAACTTAAACCTTCTTCACTAATGCATAATAACTTGACTGTCTGCCATACTAATTAAACACACGTGCAGTTTTTTTGTACCTTTCTCTGTGCGAAGCCTCTTGAAGGAGTCAGTCTTGGACAGACCTGGGTCAGAGATGACCTTTGACCCCAGTTTGACTGTCAGGTTGATGGACTGGTATCCCTGTGGAAGCTTGCGGTCATACAGCAGAGTCAGGAGCTGAGCCAGAGTCATCTCAGGAGGAAGAGGCTGACCTGAAGACGAGGACACAAACATGGACAGTCTAGTTCAGAACCAAAGACATGAGGTGTTTGATTCAAACACATGCATGTCTGTAGTTGTGAACATCGCACCTGGAAGCAGCTTGTGGTAGAGGTGGAAGACAGGCACGCTAATCGTTTTGGCTGAAGAGTCGACACCGGACGAGGCGGTCAGCTTGTCACTCATCACACGACCCCTTCTCGATGGAGGACGAGGAGGGGTTGACAGAGCTCGCTTGGACTGAGACTTCAGGCCTGGACACAGTGACGGCAGAAAAAACAGTACTGTAACACTGAGTTTAAAGGTTCTATGTGTAGTATTTAGTGATATCTAGAGGTGAAGTTGCAAACCAACACAACCAACTGATTATCTCACCCTCTCCTACAGAGGTTGTCCCTCATTAGAGCCAGAGTTTGTTTTAAGTATCTACAAAAGTGCTGTATAAATCTTACCTATTGTTATTTATTATTATTTTGTTCATTTTTAATCAAGGGGACATTTTAAGTATGTTTAAGATGTATAAGACTTAGCCGTATTTAGGAGGATCTAATTGCAAAAATATTCCTAATCAAAACAGAAATGAGAATCCTTTTTCATTCACCATGTTTCTACAGTAGCTCAGTACAGACTTCCTTCATATTTTCCCCATTTTATAGCAGGTGACATCCAGTGTTTGAGTGCATTACCGTCACTTACTATGTTTGAGTGTGAACCAGAGTTATCACCCCCTTAACTAAAAAGACCAGAATGAACAAAACAAACACTAACTGTAGCAAGGGACTTCTGTGTTTCTTGCAGCCACTGTAGTTGACAGTGAGGGGGTATTCGGCTGGTTGCAATCTGCAACTTCACCGCAAGATGTTTAATTCTACAAGCATAGCAGGTGACGGTAATGCACATTAATGCTCAATGCTACCCACTCTAAAGTGAAAAAAGAAGAGGAAGTCCATTCAGAGCTACAGTAAAAATATGGTGATGCAAGATGGTGGACTCACTGACCCACTCCCTCTGTAGATATAAATGACTCAATTTAAGGCAACAAAAGCACAATGATTTTTATTTTTTCTTGATTATACACGGTATATTTAATATGGTATATTTTATTTCTGCCTCCCACTTTTAAGGTACTTCATTGTGTATTCATCAGTAACATGACTCTAATGCAGACCTTAAAAATGAATAGTTCACTGTTTAATTGACCGTTCTGAAACTGCTGACATCTGAGATGTACTGACTAGTGACGCATGGATCAGGTGAGTCATAAAATGTTAAACATTCAGATTAATAGCACATGGTTATGGGCGGGTGACATAATAAATCAAGAAAAGATCTGGTATGCTCTACTCAAAATTTTAAAGAGTGCAAGGGGTGTTGACCCAAAAATCAGAAAACTATAAATGAAGCTGTCAGCACCTGCAATTCAGTCTGCAATACTTTATTTTAATGATGTATGGCAGCAGTTCCAGAAAGTGTAATGCAATGCGTATTGTATATTTGTTGATTTGTTTCTCCAATTATTGCTTAACTGTGGTGCTTTATTCTATTTAAAATTATCTTTATTTTGAAACAAATATTGCTCATTGGCACCTATGGAACTGCTGTTCTTTTGTTATTGTTTGTTTTAATAAAGACAGCCATTTTTAAATTATGTTTTGTCTTGAGTGCATGTAGAAAAAAAATGTGAAGAGAGAGGGATATTATTTTTTGGCCATATTGCCCAGCTCTGATTCAAACATGTCTTCCCTTCATAAATAGTTTGAACACAGGTCTGGATGTTCTGCCAGAAGCTTGTCACGTCAGAGACTAACATGGAAAAGAGTTGAGGAAAGGAATCGCAGCAAATACCTGAAGCAACGACGACGCTGTAGTTGTCCTGGAAACCATTGTCAGCTTTCATCTTCTCCTTCTCCTCGTGATTCTTCTTCTCCTTGTCCTCCTTCTGCTCATTGATCAGCTTGGCTGTAATGCTCGGGGTGTCTGAGGGGGACAGAAAGAAGACAGAAAGCAGGAAATTAGGAAGGAATATATTACACGTTGGTGTGACACCACTTGGATTTTTTTGATCCATTTCTGATTTAAAAAGTACTGTCTTGATATAAAAGGACGTGCTTTCATGCTGACTGTAGTCCAGGTGCAGACAGTAGATGATATGTTTCCTGCACACTGCACATAAATGTTCATGGTCTCATACAGCAGTAGTGTATCCGGCTTTCTATCAGCTGTTCAAGGTCCAGAGAGGTGAGCTATTCATCATGTGCACTGGGAGCTAAAAGTTAACAGGTAATACTGCAACTCACAGCAGCAATGCTGACCTTGATGGTCAGAGAGCGAGTGTCCAGAGATTTAAAACCAGAAGGGCACACAATGGAGCCACACAGTGGGGTTTTCTGTTAATAATTTAGCCTGTAATTAAAATTAAAGCTTGTTGTCTTTGAGTGATCTTTCCAAACATGATTTCTAAATAAAATAATCATTTAATTGTTAGATTGTTAGATAGAATTGTTATTGTTTTTTATTGTTTGAATTGTTATTGTTGCTAACTTAGTTTAGTTTTTGATTTCAGTTTAGTTAGTTCTGCACATTTGCATCATGTGGGGTAGCACTGGGTATCGTGATGAGTTTCCAGGAGGGACAGAAACATGTCTGTAGCAAAGCTAAACTGCTCTGTGGCTCATACGACTTTTTTATTGCTGCCCATTTGAATCACGCTCTGCTGTGATTGGTTGTTAGCGGCCAACAGGATAGCGCTAGTCAGGTACTACTTAGTTGTCTAAAAATAAACAAATGTGAAAGTAATTTTTCAGGTAAAAAAAACAAAATGTCATGGTTGTAGCTTTTTAAATGTGTGAATTTGCTGCTGCATTTTGATTAAGGTTTGGGCTGTTGGTTGGACAAAGCAGAATTGTGATAGTGTGGCTTTCAGGTCTGAGAGCATCCTCTAAATTCCTTTTAGGTGGTACCAAGACCTGCTGAAACCATCTGTGTTTTCAATCAGGGATCTAATATCACAATTTGGAAGTCTGAGTCCACAATGATCTGTAGGTTTACACTGCATGGGCATTTAGCTGCCGCACAAGCTTTTCGAACATGTCAGTTGCATGACAGCGAAAAAAACCAATCGCAGCAGAGTAATAGTACCCACTCCAACCGATCCAATCTAGCATCAACCTTAAAAGATTTAAGGATTACTGAACGCCCTGATGCTCAGAACAATGAGATGTTGAAACAAGTGTTTGAAAAGAAGAAGAAAACTGGAATTGTCCAAATCATCAAACAAATGAAAATCAAAAATAACCTTCTTCTTCTTATATTTCCAGCAGATTACACTCTTCACAGCAGGTGGAACCATTTTAACAATGTCAAAAAAAGTTTGGTTGATGTAGTAGTATTCATGGGAACAGTTCAGTTGGAATTTCTTATCAGAATGATTTCAAGTCAGGTTGAACAAATACTGCCCATGTAACCGCAGTTAGTGAGTCCATTGGAGTGGGAGGATTTGAGGGGGGGAGTAGCTGTGTGCTTGCTATGCTCACTTGTCACAAAACATTAACATCAACTCAGTGTTTAAAATTTAAAGACACTACCGAAGGGATGAAGAGTCTGAGTGGTGGGTTTCCCCTCTGTTAAACGCAGAGAGAGGCTGTGGGTTTGTGTGTTTGTGCAGAGCTGCCCACTCACCAGCTGTGGGCCAACGCAATATTGATGAAGCTGATGCAAGACTTGAAAAACAGTGTTTGATAGTAATTTCCTGTGAAAACTGCTAGACCGCTCTCACCTCTGAAGGTTCAGATCGTTACAAGAAACGTTGCTCCAGTACACAAGTTCACTTCATCGGAAAACATCCACGGAACACAGCTCAGTGCAGCAGACCAACATCTGACTATGTTTTCAAGTCCGGCACATGTAGTGATGTGGTGTACAGCCCAGGGTTATTATAGAAAACTAATACTAAAACTAGCAGTGAATGATTTTGTTAACTGGAGTAAAACTATAAACAACAGTTTTCCAAAACATGACAACTAAATAAAAACAACAATGAACAATGCAACATGAACTAAAACAAAATAGAATGCCCTTTGACTTTGCACTGTATGGGACCTTTAATAAACAATGGTTTTGTAAATCATAACTGATGTCATGCATTCTTTCATCCTAGCTTTTTCAGCTCCTATATCAAGGCTTTCCTCATAAAACCTGAAAAGCTCAAACTACATGCAATTTAACTTGTTTGGTCCAAATGTTCGGACTTTCCAGTTTGACTCCCACCTAATTTGCAGGTGTGAAAATTCAATTAAATCTAATCAATTCATCAAAATGAAACTAAAACTATATATTGGAGGCAGGTGCATTGAGCACTTAAATGATAAATCTTCAGTTGAGTCCGAAACCCAAAGTCCAATAATCCAAAACACGTTTTTAAAGGTTCAATGTGATACTTAGTACCATCTAGTGGTGAAGTTGCAGAATGCAACAAACTGAAAACCCCACACACAGACACAATGGCCAAGTAAACGGTCCAGTAGTTTGACATGAAGTTGGAATAAGCTGTTGACATTTGGTTGAACAGAATCAGTCAGTGGAGAGATGTAAAGATGCAGTGACATAAGAATTTTGACTCTATGTGAAACAATTGGAGATAACTGCGAAAACATAAACTAGATTATTGTACCGCCAACTATGGGTGCAATAACCCAGGTGTTAGGTCCTGAGGAGTGGGTGGAATTTGCAACGGATTTTACAATTTTGCAACTGTGGGGCATGCAGTTTTTCTTACAACAACACTTTTAGCAAACAAAATAAATAATAAGAAGAATGCTAACAATGACAACACGGTACCTACAGTGTTGCTGTTAGTCTGGTTGTGTATGGCAGAAACATACCAGAGACCCGGTCCAGGACCTCAGCCAGAGTGGTGGAGATGGGCAGATGGAGGGTGCGGTATTTGTGTCCTGCTCCATACATGGGGTGCTGGATCATGTGACTGGTGGCATTGATGCGTCCTTTGTAGAGCTGGAAAAAGAAAGAAAAGGGTTCGGTGTTGGCGCAAAGGAAAAATCCAAACACACAGACTACAGAAAATGTCTCGAATATAAAAACAAAGCGTTGGATGTGTAGAAGAACATGAATTTGAGGGACATAAATGCACAAGGCCCAGACTCAGATGAACTCTTCTTGGTTTGCTTTTTCAGTCTTTTTCTGTTTTCTTTTGCCTCAGTTGACAATTATTGTCAGCCAGCATGAATGTTAAATGTGTTGAGCGCTGCCAGAGGCAAACTGTAGCCTGAAGGGTACAGACAAAGCGCTGCCAACAAAGCACCCGACAAACATACAAGAGGAAGATAAACACACACAAGATACTAACGACTCAACATTTAGAGAACAGGATTTTTAGAACATAATTCTTACAACTCTAACATTTTCTCCTAATTTCAGCTCCTGCAACTTTAACTTTAGGATTTCACTTTCAATCTGTGTGCAGACTTCTAGGTGGAAAGGGTGGAAAACAGCATGGACGTAATCGCTTATTAGTGGCCTTTGTAATGTACTTGTATGAATTTCTAGAGAAGTCTTTCATTAAGATTTCTCTGTATTGACAGAGAAAATGTACTATTGCCTCCTACCAACAGCTAGTTAGTAAGTTTCTTAATTTTTCCTTTTTCCTCAGTATACTATTCTATGAATATAAAGTCTGTGTCAGTGTGGCAGGCTATGTCTGGGATACAGTAGCTTCTCTGGATCAAACCAATCGACCTTGCCAGCGGGCAAAATATAAGAAAAGCCTATTATACTGAGAACAATGAGACAGCTCGAATGTTAAAAAGCTTGCTTTGGGTAATTAAAACCAATTCCTCTATAACCTGCCCCCAGACACACTCTCCTAAAAGTGCCTTTCTGACAACCAATCAGTGCGTTGTGTAAAATATGGAGCATTAGAGGTATACCGAGGACACATTAAACAATCAGTCTGAAGGGATCACTGTGAGCTTCACAACGCTGCGCTGTCCCCTTGTGGTCACAGCTGAATACTACATCAATCATCTGCTTTGTACTACAACAAGGGTTTGTGTTAGAGATTTATGTTTTTCTCATAAATGTCACACAAGAAGTTTGACCTTCATAACCTTATCTGGCCTTTCCGATGATTAAGATGAAGATTAAACTAAGACTTATGAGGGTACAGAGGATCAAACACAGACGTAACGGGCTGCCTTTAGCTGTGAACACAACTTTCTCCCTCTTTAATTCAACACTCACGTTGCAGAAGGACAAACATCTAACACTGTGTTACATACCGGACAAGGAGACTGCAGGAAGACTGTGACCTTCTCATCCTCCAGCATGAGCTGCAGGAAAAGCCTTCGGATAAAGCCTGAGATGTTTCCAGAGATGGGCACATTCCCACGCTGAGGAGCTGACTGGAAGAGTTCACACAGAACCTGCAGCCAGAAGACACCAGGAAAAAGTCAACACATCTAAAAAATGACACCACTGAGGAAAACATGGCACCACCAGTTTAAGAAATAGTCTTTCACAAGTTTAAACTCATGACAGTCAGTTCAGTCAGCCAAAGACAATGTATGGAACACCATTGGTGCAAATAACATCTGAGGGATTTTGTGTGTAAAAAGAGTATAGGTATTGAGCATGGGTATTTTTTTCTGCCTTGTACCATAATATAGTTTACACCAAAACACAAAGACCAGTCTTAAGCCAACGGGCTGTAACATTCTTGTCTACTAGAATAAAGAAAGTCTGATCTTTGGGTTGTGAATCAAACAAGACATCTGACATCATCTTGAGCTTTGGAAAATGGTGATCAATATGTTTTTTTTTTTTACCATTTTCTGATATTGCCATGACAAATTGATTAATTGAGAAAAAATAATCCAAGGATAAATAGTTGTAGCTATAGTTAACAAAGCAAAATGTAATGTCTTAAAGTGTAGAAAACATGAATACACATTTTAATGTAATTTAAACAAGAACCCCATCTCCACAAATGGTGTTCCATAAAAACAAAAGGTGGTGTAACATCAGACCTGAGCCATCAGCCTCTGGTTGTTTGGATGGCAGGAAATACACTGGAGGAAGAAGGCCACAGTGGCGTTCTCCAGAGCCGTCCTCTGCTGGGTGGTGAGGCCACCTGCCTGCCCAGAAGATGCCAATGAGAACCGGGACCCTGAGGGCTGAGGTGGGGCTGGAGGGGGTCCTGCAGCCGAACCCGCGCCCAGAGACTGACAGCTGGCACTGGCACTAGCAGAAGCACTGGAGTGACAGAGCAGGAAAAGCAGCGCTGTCCACAGCGGGTTGACTTCTGGTCCTCCTAACCAGTCCTTCATGGCGTGGCTGTTTCCCACTTCAGTCAGGAAGCGCAGCACCGGAGCCGCCAGCTCTGCGGCGAGCGGTGGCCGACTGTGTGCTGATGATGATGAGGAAGAGGAGTGGTAGTGATGATGGTGGTGTCGTCTCTCGGCCTGAGCAGCGGGTAGAGGCAGGTCGGCGCTGGCCAGGAGGCCGACGCAGAACTGAGCCAGGCTGCGGACCAGCAGCGAGGGTAAACCAGAGTCAAGGAGCTGCTCGATGGCTCCTGGAGACTGGGAGGCCGCTGCCAGTGTGGTCAACTGAGACTCCGACAGATTAACAGGAGGTCTGGCGTGTTTGGAGTCATCTGTGAGTCCTGCGGCGTTCGTGTTAGCATCATGCTGCTTTTTGCCATCGTCGGTCATTGCGAGGCGGCGATGCTGGGCCTGGGAGTGGCTGGCGCTCGGCACCGAGACGATTCCCATCCAGGACATGAGCAGGGAGAAGTAACTGGGGTGGATGTGACACATGGAACACAGCAGGCTATCCACGGCTTTCTTCAACACAATGTTACACGGCAACGACATGGACCAGTTATACAGCAGTCTGCAGGGAATGACAATGAAACCGAACAAACAGTCAGGAAACTTTGGTGTTCATCTGTAATGGGCTGCACGATAAATGTTCATATACGGTATGATTTCAAAGCTATTTAGATAACATACTGTATAAAAAATGAAAAAACATGAAAAACCTACTAAGTAACTGTAGTCAAGAGGTTGTTTGAAATTATAGAGAATCATTATGAACTTAGGGGAATAAAAATGTTTAAACAAAGCTGAGGATATATATAGAAAAAACACATGTATATCTCAAAAGAGTAAATTTGGGAATAGCAGTAAGAAGGAATTAAGAATGTGTAGTTCACTTTACATGTTCAAGAAATGTTTAAAAAAAGGTGGTAAACCAAACTGATCTATGATCATTCATTAGGAAATGTTTGGAACTTTTGTTTTGGCTTTATTTTTGTATAGCTTAAACCTAGGGCTGGGCAATAAATAAATTCAATTAATTGAGTTTTTATTTTTTAATCGAGGTGAGAAATGTCTAAAGATTAGTGCTTCCTCTAGATACCTCTGTTTGCTTTCATACAGTACTACACTGTACACTATTTTCTCCAGTCATTGCCTCCCAATAGTGCTTCATTTTATTTCAAATAATTTCTATTTTTTGTAATCATAATACACAGACACCCTTGCAAGTTCTGTGTTTTGTTATTGTTTGTTGCACATTTTGGACGTATAGGTTGAATAAAAGAAACTACTTTTGAATCATGTTTTATCTTGTGTTCATGTAGACAGAAAAATTAGATTAGATTAAAATTATGAAGCATCCATAACACTGGAAAAAAATAAACAACAAATAAAACAAGACTGACAAGACTTTTACTATACTGTAAACTATGCACGGATTCATCATGTGAGTATTTTAAGACAGCAGTGCTATTTTGACTGATTGTCTGAGTTTATATTTGAAGAAGAAAACATGATAATGCCATAACACAGGTGTATGTAAACAGAAACTAAATCTAGGCGATTGTAATAATGTGGTTAAACACTGACTCGAATAGCTCTCTGTTGAGCAGTGCAGGCAGGTCATAGTCGACTGGCAGCTCGTAGCTGTGCCACAGTATGGCTGCTACACAGTGGAGGTGAGAGGGTGAAGGCATCAGGAGACCATACTCCCTTGATGACGACGAGCCTGTATAACCCATAGGACCGCTCATCTTATGGGCTGCGACCCGTGAGGAGTCGTGGACCCACTGGAGGAGAGCCTGAATCCTGGATCAGGTTAAAACATAAATAAAGTCACAATAAAGCCTGAAGGTTTGGGAAACACTGATTTTGTCCAACAGTGCGTCATAGATGAATATTAAACAAGGAGACAGTAAGGACACATTTTATGAGTCTGTCTGGAAAAATCACCTTGACTAGACATATTTAAAGACACATGGATTTGTCATTCACGTACCGGTCTTTGGTTCCAGAGTCCTGTGTGGTGCCGAGCTGGTACAGAATATCTATGGTGGAGTCTGATGACAGGCCGTTCAGTCTGCCAAACAGCAGAGGACTGTTCAGATCTACAAAGACAAAACAAGATGGAAAAAAGGACAGCTGTTAGACTACATAGGGATGGATCATTATTTTCGAATAGTCATTAATGATATACAAGTCAAATATTTTATGCAACTATCTCGTAACTAAGTACGAATACTTACTGTACCTCAGTACAGGTCAACTTTATTAATCCCAAGTGGGAAATTCAATGTCCATCAGCTCAAGGGTCAAGTTTTACTCATATTCCTCACATTTGAGCACAATCTTTACTTTCTACTCCTTACAGTTTCAAAACAGACTTGTTACTTTAGTTTTGATGCAATGGCAAGGAATTATAGATTATCTTCATTTTGCATCATTGTGCACCTTCCCAACATCAAGACCAAATTCATCTTAAATGGATGGAACAATAACACAGAAAAGAGGATCCCTTAGTGAATCGACTGGTGCATATCACACACAATAAATGTAATAAGATGGAAAATGAAAAAACACCTGCAGTAGTGATTTACTGCTTACTTTGTTCATTTTGGTGTAATGTCGCCACAACATTACATCAAAATAGCAACACAACATCATAAGTCAAAAAGCCGACAAATGACTGGTTTGATTCCAGTCTTTGTCCCTTGCTTTTTTGTTATTTCTCTACTTCTTAAAACATACTTTAACTGACCCTTTAGTTGCTTTTACTGTTCCACTTTTTTTCTTTTATATTCCCCTTGCTGGCATGTTATATAGTTGTTTTTTATTAGCTTTGTTTTACATCTTTTTATGTTTGTGTGAAGCACTTAGTAACGTGACTTTAGAAAAGAACTCTATAAATAAAGATGATTATTGTATTACTATCCTCATTAATAAAGACAGAAAAATGCCCATTAAAGCACCATGGTACAGTGGTTCAGAGTTTTCATGTCCCATAAACCTTTGCACTTGTTCCTGTTATTAAAATTGCACTTCCTAGAGTTTTTCATGTCTGGAAGCAACAGGGCTGTGTACATGTATGGCTGTTCACAGTCTTAATGCTGCTTTTACTGCCTATGGGCAAGAAAAATCTGAATTAAGGTCTCTCTAAGACAAACTGTACATTTGCCCCATTTTAGGGACCTTTGACAACCACAAATTTAGTAAGACACTGCAAAAAGACTTGCAATCCAGCCATAAAGTTTTGAGAATAAAATACTTTGTATTTGCTGATTGTTCTAAGAATATTAAAACTATTTATGGAGCTGATGATTCTTTGTCTATGGTTAACACTCATTAGTTCCAATCTGTGGGGTTAAACTCACTTGCAGGGTCTGTGCCGGAGGCGGCGCAGTTCCTCAACAGGATGTCAATGAGTTTGAGTCCGATGCGAGTGGACTGCAGGCCGATCTTGACCAGCACGGCCTCGATGTTTGGAGAGTGCATACCACAGTATGGCGACATGAGCAGCGCTGCGCAGGTCTGCAGCAGGTTCGCTGTGGGAGCAGCAGCGCTGGCCATCATGGCCTCCAGATCACTGACATGAGTGAGGCAGTGGTGAAGAAGACGCAGCCACCCAATGCTGGAAAAAAAGAACACACAAAAAGATATTGACGTATGATGTCAAAAACTCCTTTGGTTGAGGACTTCTTTCTTTCTTTCTTTCTCTATATATATATATATATACATACATATATATACATATATACATATATATACATATATATATATACAGGAATCTAAAACTACAAAATGACAGAAAAAGCCCTTTTGCTATTTTTCCCATAATTTTTTATTGCTTTGTATTAGCTGTAGTATTGTATAAATACAGTTTGTAATGTCTATCTATGTTATATCACTCGCTATACATTTGTCTTGCTTCACCAATTACAAATCTACAGGATCAGTTCACAGTACCTGGTTTTAGAGACCTGGTCCTCAGAGGGCAGGAACGGGTTGTTAACAGTCGCAGAGGAAGTGTTGCCGAATGCCGTCAGGCCTAAGAGTTTAATCTGAGACAGACCCAGGGTGCTGGCATCACGAGGCCTGTGCAGCCTCAGGCAGACAGCCGACGCCACCTCCGCCTTCACCAGCTGGATCTTTATGTAGGTCAGACCACTGGTGATGACCGGTGTGGAGAGAGGCAACATGTTGACCCCATCGGCACTGATCTCCACTGAGACGGAGGACGGACAGGCTGTTCGGGAGGAACCACAGAAATTCAACTGAGTTTTCATTGTGGGGGGGGTGTAAGATGTTTGTTGGTTGGAACTAGGGCTGGAACAACGCATCAATATAACTGACTACATAGATTACATAAATACACTGAGCATGGAAAACATTGATGCGCTGACCTCTTCATCCCTAACTATGCTGTTTCCTGCAAACAAGCTTACTGCAAATAAGATTTAATCCCAAAAAGCTCACATCCAATGGGCAAAACTATGGAAATTGAGTGTACTGTACAGTACATTTACTGCAGTATCTGAACTAGTTTTTAGTCATAAAACATACAAACTCCTGAAGGTTAAAATGGACAAACTGAACACTTAAATATTACTTTAGAATCACTACAGAGATAAAAACACTCATAGGTCCAGCAGTATTAATGCTACAAATAATCCATAATGTAAAGTGCTCTATAAAATACAGAATTTGATGCTCATGCAAAATTAGCATTAGTAAATCTTAATAATTAATTAAGTTATTTAATCTTAACTTTTGTGATGAATAGTATACGAATAGATGCCTTTTAATTCTTTGCACTTTTTCTTAATATTGGGCCATTTTTTTTATGTCAGAAATATTTTTTTGAGAAAATACTTGAATAAAAGGTTCAAAGATCAATGATAGAAGTTATCATTATTACTTATTTTTAAAGGTCTGGTGTGTGATATTTAGTGATATCTAGCAGTGAATTTGTAGATTACAACCAACTGAATACTCCTCCCTCCCCCTTTGTCCATTCTTGGCTTTTTGTTAAGAGGATATTAACTCTGGTCTACACGCAGACATAGTAGGTGATGGTAATGCACCTTAACATTAGTTGCCACTCGTTATAAACAAAAAAACGAGGAATCTCATTCTGAGCTACTATAGAAACATGGCAGTGCAACATGGTGGACTCCATGGATGCAAGTTATTGTAAGGTAACAAACAAAAACGATTCTTATTTTCGTGTGATTAAACACTACTGAAGACATAATTGTGAGTATCAGATTCTATTTCAGCAACTACATCATCCTAAATCCCTGAAAATCGTACACACTGGACCTGCGTTAACTAAAGGATTTACTTAAAGGCTAAACAATCAATAGATTGATCAAAAACATAATCATTAGATACACTGATTAATTGAAAAGATAAACAATACATTCATTGACAATAAAAGAAAAAAAAATTAGGGTTAGTTTCAGCTTAAGTTGTAACAGCTGTTGTTACTCACTAGCCAGTGAAGCCAGGTGAGGCTGGATGTGGAGCTCCTTCAGGAGAACAGCTGCTGGGAGGTGGATGGTCAGATCACACCAGGCCTCCTCTGGCAGGAAGATGTAGGACCAGGCTGCTGATCGGGCTCTGCGATGAGGAGGCGTGGCCTGGAGGAGCACCTCAGCAGGCTGTGCTGTGGGGCTGCTGGATGTGATGGTGCCTGGAACCAACAAGAGTTAAACAGTGTAAGTAATGTTACTATGTAAATATAGGCAAACAGTGTAACAGAATGATCCCAACCTAAAGGAGCGAAGTTGTGAAGTCCTTCAGCGTTGTCTGGCTCTGAAGTCATCACTCTGGCTTTGAGGTTGCCATCTGCTGCCTTTCCAGGACCTGAATCCAAGAACTTCATGATAGTGGACACCATGCTGCGTGCTGTGTTCACTATGGCCCGGGTGCTGGTCACCATGTTGTTACAGATCAGCTGTACACCACCTGTTCAAGGACAAAGAGGTTAGTGTTCCAAAAACTGCACAGGTCAACGCTGTGTGTACCTGAACTTCAATTTGTCTGTTTGAAATGTTTAACATTTCCACAACTTCATTCAGGGTTTTCCCCAGGTTTTTGGAGGGTTCAGGTGCTGTTTGAGTTCTAGCATAACACTTCGGGTCCTTGTGGAAGAAAATTCGATGCCTCACATCATTTTGGACCATTATTATCACCATATCCATGTAAAAAAAAATTTAAAAAGCTAGAGCATAACACATAAACAACATAAAGTGATACAGTTGGGTAGGAGACAAATTATATTTCTGTTTATTTAAACCAAAAAACAGACAAAAAGTGATCCAATGGATGGCTTTGGATGGTGAATTTAAATTAGGGATATGTGATTCAATGTTGAAAGTGTGGAGGAATGACTGCATTTTGCACTGTTACTGAAAATGGAGATCTGAGGGACAGATTTGCACTTTGAGGATGTGTCACGGAAAAAAATGAGTCATTTTAAGAGAGTGAAAGAAGATGAGTTTAACAGAAAATGTGGAGAATGGACTAGGTTTACAAATGAAGACATTGGCACTGTATATTCATACTGAAAATAATGTAAATTATTGCACATAACCGACTGTACTGTAAACTGCATTAGTTGTTGTTTTTCTCATGCATGTACAGTATAGAGGCAATAAAGAGTACAGTGACCCAAAAAAAGAGTTCTGTTTATACACTCACCCATATCATGGAAGGCCTTGAGAGCTTCACTGGTGTCCAACACTCGAAGGATGAACCATAAAAGGGGCTCAGACAACTGACAAGTGGACAGAGACCCCTGCAAAATACATGAATCACATTAGATATTTTGATTATACATCATGTATTCATTTCAGTCCCTGAGTCTGCTGCTCACCTGTCTCCCCATGTAACCACAGGCCATGTATGTGAGGATGGGCTGTAACATGACCTGCACTGAGGTGGCCCTCTTACTCAAAGTGGTGAGGATGGTGAAAAGGCCGTCGCCCACCGAGATTGCATCCAAACCACCGTGGAAGTTTTCATGCTTGGTCAGATGGAGACCACTGGCTCCTGAAGAACAAAGAGGAACATTTATCACATCAACACCACTGTAACACCACTACAACCAGAGTTGGAGTCCTTAAAAGATTTAAGGATTGCTCAAAACCTCGATGACTGCTCTAACCGAGTTGCTTGCACAAGTTTTTGACTGAAAAGTACTTTTATTCAACATTGTTTTGTCAGTAAAAAATGTAGATGTTATGGCAATTCATAATGTATTTTTGTAGGTGAGGGCCTCAGGGAGATGCCACATTCCTCTTTAGGTGGGTTTGCAAACCCCTGTACTGAATTCCTTGCCATATGAAGCACTTTGTAACCTTGCTTCAATAAAGAATTGAAGTACCATTACGTTTATCAGACTTTGTTGGGCTTTATTACTACTTCTTACTACTATCATCTAATTGCTGTTACATTTCACAATTAACCTGTCCAGTAATGACTGGAAGATAATTCTGTCTATCATGTATCTTACCTATGATCATGGCCATTGCACTGCTGTTGCACTGTCCCAGCGCTGACAGGATCTGGCTCATTATCTGCTGATTGGCCAGGACCAGGTCTGCCACACCTGTAGGAGGGCCCTGATTGGATGTTGACCCGCCTGCCACGCTTTCTTTGCTCCCACAGACCTTCTCCTCATCTGACACGCTGCTGTCGGCCGCCCCGCTGCCCACCGGAGGCAAGCGTCCACTAAACTCTCTATCCCCCGACAAGGGGAGCTGCACCAGAACGTTGACCAGCTTCAGCAGGTCAAACATCAGCTGATCACGCGTCGTCTCGCCGCAGACTGCCTTAGCGTCTCCTGGTCTGATAATGTTGGCGAATAGACCTCCGAAACATGCCCGGGCGCCCACGGAGCTGTCGGAGCCGCTGCGTGACACCACCTTATCAGAACAGGTGATGTAGTGGTGAACCAGGAAGGTGATGGACTCTATGACGGAGGAGATGGTGGAGACGGAGACCACCTCAAAGTTCTGCTCCAGTGTGAACTCCAGCAGCTTCACCTGAGCATCCAGCGGACCCTGACCCGACTGAAACGGACCCCTACAGGAAAAGGATTAAACACTGGTTTCAAAAGACATTGTGAAGAGGGTTTCTGCTAGGTTTTTTATTGCTGGAAAGAATTTATTTTCAGACAAATCTGAAACTTATGGGGTTTCAGATTTACGTGTTTCAGTAACAGCCTGTGTTACAAACACAAATATAACATTCACCTAGGTTGATGGAGGAATGACAATGACCTAATTAATATGTTTAGCTATTTAATGAACAGTAACCATTAAGCCTATAAAATTAGAGTGCTTCTGACATTTGTCATAAATTACAACAGGCAAAAACTGGTAATTAACAACTAATAAAAACCCTGCACTATACATCTACTAAAAACCTTCATGTTTTAAGTTATGGCATACCTCTCAGTGGAAAGGATGTGCATGAGTTTGAGCAGGAACTCGCTGAACATCTGTGGACAAGTGGAGGACAGGTGGACCTGCAGGCGGCTCAGGAACTCGTGCATAGCCTGAGTAGCGGTGGGTCCAACCTGAGAGCTGTGCTGACTTGTCCCGTTGGTGCTACTGCCAGACAGGAAGCGCACCAGGACGTGAACAAGGGTGGGGTCAGACACCATCTGCTGGGCTGTGCTGTCCTGAGTGCTCATCCCACTGCTGGAGGCTGCAAGTCAAACATGTGTGACACAAAGTTTACAACCGAAACTGATATGGGGCATGAGGGGTGAGGGGGGAAAATCATATGGGGAAATACTGTTACTGTGTAAGTATATGACATAGACTGAGAACAGTGAGAGTGGAGTACTAACCGGTAGCTGGCATGTTGGTCATCAGGGTGAGAGAGTGCAGCACCAGACACCATGTTCTCAGGGAGGTGTTGGGGTACCACGCCAAAACTGTCAGAAAACTGCTGATGGATGCTGAACACACACAGATAAAAATATCATTTAAGTGTAGACGTTGAGGCTATGTTCACAAGAAAACTGCTACAGTTCTGTGTCGCTAATGTGTGTTGTTTTCTTTTGATAGACAACTGCTGGCAGTAAAAAAACATAAGCTGTGTTTAAATAAAATGACAAGCAAATTTGAAGCAACCTTTTGAGAAGTCGTAAAAAAAAGAAAAAAAAAAAAGAAAATGTGAATTATGAGCTTTTGAATAAACATAACACACATAAACAGACATCTGATTGGGCCACAGCAGTGCTCTGTTAAAACAGTCTGGTTTGATGGTTTTTTCATGTATTAGAATAAGGAATAATTTATTCTCATTAGTCCACACTACCTGTTGCTACTACCATCTCTTTTCATACTTTATGGGAATATGTGGGAAGATGCTAGGGATCAGTAACTTGAGTTAAATGTTCGCTATGTCAAGAAAAAAAAAAACATTTTCATTTCCCATTACAGTCCAACTCTTTTTTGAAAAAGGAAAAAGCTATCTCAAAGCAAGCATAACAACTTAAAACATTTTTTTTTTAATTTTGCAATTACCATCTACAGCTCTGTACAATCTGTAGATTTACATCTAGGTTTTTAATCAGTAGACTGTGTTTGGTAGAGTCCTGACCTTGGTTGAGGGGAATGGTGGGAACTCTGCTGGCATTGAACAGGAAGATGTCCGACCCACTCTCTTCACTACCACCAGAACAAGTGTTGAGACTGAGAGTTAACCACAGCTGTAGCAGAGACTCCAGCT
The DNA here is from genome assembly GCA_037367275.1 of Coranthus polyacanthus. NCBI lineage: Eukaryota > Metazoa > Chordata > Actinopteri > Kurtiformes > Apogonidae > Coranthus > Coranthus polyacanthus. Next base: position 23,184,638 of record JAPQRN010000008.1, on the reverse strand, counting down.
GAAAGAAGAAAAAGTCTTTGAATAAGACAGAACATACCAGTATCTAATGTAGTTCAAGTATTGACCTCTCAGTCAGTTTAGAGCAGGGTAAGGGTTAGCCATGTTTTTTGGTAACTGCTGCAGTCTAGAACCATTTTCCAGAAAGACAAAACTGTATTGGAATGTCATCACTGACTATAGATGGAGAGAGTGCTGACCTGTACATGGTGGACCTGCAGCATGGAGAAAAGTTTGTTGAAGCAGGCACTGAGCATGGGGATGGAGGAGGGCTGGGCCATGAGGCTGCTGCTTGGAGGAGAGCCTCCAGCATGGAGAGCCCTCAGCAGGGAGTCATCAGTCCCATTCGAGGCCTGGTTCACTGAAAAACACATATATACTGATTCAAGTATTCGACGCAAGGCTGCAGAGTGTTTACACTCATTTACTTGTCTTTTAAAAGGTCCATTCCGTCTATATTCAGTGCTCTTTGGTTACCTGTGGATGAGCTGGAGGTGAGGGCCTGTAGGATGGAGTCGGCCTGTAAAGTGGCCATCATTTTGAGCATCAGTTCAGCCTGCTGCTCCAGACCCACTTCCAGCCGGGCATCCAGTGCTGTGAGTCACAATAAACAGATTTGTATTATTAAAAGCTATAAGAGCATTTAGAGAGACTAAACAGGACAAATACTCACCCTGTGACACAGACACCGACAGACCCTGTGACCCTGGCTTTTCAACAGCAACAGGAGGTTTGGACACCGGGATCCCAACCCCCCCAATGTACGGGTTGTACCCGTATGTGCCATAGTCAGCGCCCCAGTAGTCATACCAGGTGCTGCTTATAGGCTGAAGAGGAACATGAGAAAAACGAGGGCAGAATAGGATTACACTCCTCCTATCGTCAACATTTCCATTTTTACATTTAATCACACATCACAAATAAAAGGTGTCTCAGTCTAAGCTTAACTTCTTTTTTTAAACAAAACATGAACTAGAATTGCAGGAAATTATAAAGGGGTCTAAGTTCCCCAATGCCACACCACCCCATGTGAAGCACCCCCATGCAACTAACAGTTTGGTTTGTTTGTCAAGCGTGTTTCAAGTACAGGTGTATTCACAGCATTTTTTTCAATATTGAATAAATGTACTACTGTATGAGCTCAGTGTTACTGGAGGTCATCAGTATTTTTTCCAAAAATGGCACTACAATACCAAACATTACAGTCATGTGACTTGCAAACACAGTAAAAAATGTTCTCAGTAAATATGGACTACAATTATTTCTTTGTTGCTCCAAGTCAAAAATCCAAAGACTAGTTTGAAAAAGTGACTTGCATATTTCACACTTCAGGCTTGCAAGTTCTTCAACTTTGCAGCACAAGTTCAATGTTTCACTCTGTGTGCACATTTTGCTTGTGTGCTTTCTGGTGCTGAAACTGATTGTCTGACGTTTGGAAAATTATTCTTTAATAATGATAACATCGACAGCAGAAGCTATTTTTCCGGGATTAAATTAAAAAGTCTTTCACTTACAATAATTTAGTCTATTGCTCTTAAAATCAATACATGAAGTATAAAAATGTAATAATTATGAATGTATATCACAAGGAAGCTTAAGCCCAGTTCAGACCAAAGAGTCATAATGATATGAAATTGTTTTAGGATGTTGGAGCAAAACATTACAGCAGTGTGAAAAGGCCTCTCTCAACTTCACAGCATAAACTGATATAAATCCTGTGGGTATTTCATTACAGTACCCATAGACTTTAATGGACTCCTGTCACTAGAAATGCAACTGTAGGAAGTAACTCACTATCTCAGTACTTATTCAGGCTTCACATGCTACAAATTATATCCAGCAAGAAAAAAAGTCTGTAAAGCCAACACTTAGAAGTATAGAGAGTTGTTTCTATGGAAACAATACACCTTCTCATCTAGCTGCATTGGTGTCAAGGGTGCAAGTAGTTTCAACTCACCTTATTGTTAATCTTTGGTCTCAATTGGGCTTAAAGGAAATTCAACAGAAAGAATAAAAAAGAAAAATAGGACATAAAAAAAGCCACCTACCTTAAACACTTTGGCAGCGAGAGGATCTTTTTCCAAATCAATATCTAAAGGATCAATATCAACATCCATCAGGTCTTGTAGCAAGTCAAAGTCTATGTCTTTATCTTTTTCCAAAGATGACAGAGGTGGAGCACCTTTGGATAATGAAAACAGCTTTAATATTGCCAAGCAAGCACACTATGAAAACATACAAGCAAGAACAAGAAATGTCCTTCTGTAGCACGTTACTGGGCAATTTTAATGCCGATCTAGCTCCTGGAGAGGAGCGGGAGTCCAGACAAGAGATCGTTTGGCCACAGTAAGGACCCGAAAAAAAAAACAACCAAAAAAACTGGGAGAAAATAGACTTTGTGTTTTAAAGAGCAACTTGCAGGTTAGCAACCACATTTTTTCTTTGTGGAAATAAAAGATTAGCTGAGGTATTGAAATGTGTGTTTTACAAATCATACGCTCTACAGAAAAATGAATAATTTCATATCCCTCCTTTAACATGTTGAGCAGATCCAGGAATAATTTCACATCACTCCTCTGACGCTGTGTGGGAAAAAAAATTTAATGAGCACTGCTGAAATGCTGACTTTTTCTACTGAATTTTTGTATTCATGCTTTGTAACTTGTAAGATATGTTTCCATTTAACATCAGATATAAACCCAGAAAAATATTTAACCTCCAAGTTGATCTTTGACCACCAAAATATTTGCAAAGGTCTTATTACTGTAACATTAAAGCATTTATTGCCCCAAAATGGCTGTGAATCTGCATGTTTGAACTCCCGCTCCAAAAGGCAGCAGTAATACAATATATAAAAATACTGGACATAAAACCATACTGTGAAGAAAACCAGTGACCATGCAGCTATGAAAAAAAGAGAGGAGATAAAAAGGCCTCATAGTGGGACCATTAAAGGTGTGGATTCATGTTAGTGTGTGTTTGGTGTTGTGGGACATGTAGAGAGTGGACGGGGCTACCCACGCACTTTGGAAAACTGAGGATGTCCCGGTTGTACCTGCGATGATATCGGGCACCAGTGCCTCATCAATGCTCTCCACCAGGGGGATGGGAGCTGGCTGGGGCAGGGAGTCGTCCGAATCGGCTCCCACAGAGGAGGACGACGCCCCAGCCTCTTCACCCACCGCCACCTCATCCATGACATCCAGAGAGCCTGGAGACAGCAGTTCACCTGGGAGCAAAAGGGAACATGGAGGGGCATCAGCAGAGTGATGACGTCATTTGGGTATGAAAATGGACTTACTCTCTTGTAAGGTTTTCTCTGCAGACAACACCGTATTGTTTTTTTTTTGCTATTTGCTGTTTGTTTGCTACAATGCTAGTGTAGGCTACTTCTTCAAACAGTGCACTACATCACCGACTGGCATTGAGTGTGGATCAGGAGCTCAGGCCACTTGACCTGAGGTGATTGTTTTGAACCATTCTACATTTGCCTTGGTAACTCTCTGTGTCTTCTCATTAAAGTGTCTGAGTGAGTCAGACTCACGATTCAGCCTGTGTTGTGGAATGTCACAAATCCCTCTGCTACAATTGCATCACTTGTTTCTATATGCTACTTTCATTTATTTGCTACTGTCGCTGGTAGGTTGAGCAAATTCACCCAATACTACACAAAATAACCTACTTTTCTAACCCTGATCTAGGCTGTTAGAAACTGTCAAAAGTCTGGAGTCATGGTGGAGAGGAAATAACAGCCCTAAGTGTGGCTTCATTTCATGAAGAAAGATGACAACAGTGTTAGTTGTAATATCATTTGATTAAGTAAGGCTGACAACAACATTAAAAGCTAAAATACAAAACATTTTTGTAATAAAAACGATGTATAGACTCATAATAATCCTTCTCTGCCATCACTTGTATCCCATTAGAAGTGTGCGGTGGTGTATCTACCTGCAGAGACACTGCCCTATGCCTGTATTTGCCTATTTCCCTCTTGTTTTGCTGTGTTCACAAAGTAAAAACTCTTGTCTCCTTTTTTGCGTTTTTTGTGCTGCATGCCTGTCTGAGAGACAAAACTCAGGGCAAACACACAAATGTTGCAGAAACCTTTGGTCTTCTCTAACACATAGACCTGTCAGCCACAGCAGGCAGGATGGATAAACAGAATATGTAATGGTATTGGCATCAATAACACTGATCAATTCCCATCCCATCCAAAAAAAACAAAACACTGTGCATTAATCACAGATAAGACATAAAACCAAAGCACTCACCTGCCAGGATGTCCTGCAACATACAGGTGAGGGAATACTGCGCCCAGGCTCCACCCCACGAGATGTCCCCTCGGTTGAAGTCCGTTCCCACCAGCAGAAGCAGCAGGCGCTCCAGCTGCTGCTCAGACACCACCTCACACAGGTGGATTGTGGGTCGAGTGGCGTTGGCTATCCTAGCGAGGACCTGAAGGAATCACCAAAGTGTTAATTCGTGTGTTTGTACAGCTCTTTCATATTGAAGAGTCTCTCTCATTCAAGCGTCACATGAGTGAGTACCTTGCAGACAAACAGCAGCAGGTCGGCGTGGCAGGTGAAGTCCATAGAGAGCAGGAAGAGGGCGAGCTTCTGCACCACTGAGATGCAGCGCTCATGGGACAGAGTGAAGGGCAGCGGCTCCACCTCTGGAGCTTCTTTGGCTGTTGTGGACTCTGTGTCCAGTGTGGAGCGGGGCCATTCGGCCGTCCGCCGCAGACGGATCAAATCTTTAAAGTGCTGGATAAGAAAGGAGGGGGATTAACATGGAATTACGGGAGATTAATGAACAGAATTAGAGGAAACATACAAACCTATATCAAATCAAATTTGAACTCATCTTCTTTAAATTTTACAGTCCATTAAATACTAATATACCAAGTAGCTGTATACTAAGCTATACAGTTCTATTGGATAGTTGATGTTGCATGTTAGAAATAAAATTAAAAATCAAGAAAAGTAGATACTAGAAAAGAGGTTCAGAGCAGCACTGGAGCCATGAAGAAACTAAATGGAACATTTATTTAAGCTGGACACAGAAGAATCACTGATCTATACATCAATATCAGCCTCAGAAGAGATAAAATAGGCTCTGTGCCAACTCCTTGACTTAGGACTACACCTACAGCTGCACCGCTCATCCATTTCTAACAGTTTTTTGGCCTTACCAAGCTACTGAACCACTTCTTACAATAAATTATTCATCAGCCCAGTTTGTTTTGGATTTAGGCCTAGTGAATTTAGTTCTGCATACAAAATACCCCTCATTTGAATAAAGCTATTTTAACATTTTTTATGTAAAGATGAAGTCAGTTCTAAGCTGAGTGCTTGATGATACTGACTGTGAGCTCTGGGCAGCAGCCGTGCATGATGGGACTTCTCACCTTGGACGTGGCTTGTTTGAGCTTGGCCTGTTCCACCAGCAGCTTGTAGGACGAGCCCTTGTTGCTCTGAATCTTCTCCTTCTCAATTTGCTCGACCAAAGCTTTCTGTTTTGCTTTCAACAGATTTAACTGCTACAATAAAAAGGGCATGATCAATATAAGCACCGCAAAAGCACTCGCTGCAGACTGTGTGTTTTATACCTTACCATCATGGAGATGGTACAAGGAGCCAAACAGAGATGATTATTGGCTTTAACAAATAACAATTCATCACGTACTTTGACTTACATCTGCAATTTTTTTTCTTGTTTGAATACGCATGCGTTTGGAATAAGACAAATTTACTTGTTTGTGTTTATATGTTTGGAGTGAGACACATTTACCTGTTTGTGGTGGACAAGTTGCTTGCGGATCTTGCGGGAGTAGAGCCGGTCGAGGCTGCTGCTGCCTTTAGCTGATCTGCTGGAGTTCTGAGATTGCAGGCTGTTATTGATGAAGCTCCACTGAATACCTGAAAACATCAGTGCATCGCTGATTTAAGTAAGTTAAGAAAACACTGTACATGAAGCGCTGGGTGGGATAGTCAGAAAGGTGTGTTCCTATGGGACATGAGGGCAGACAGCTAAAGAAAGATTTAAGGGAAAAATCCCTACAACCGATTAATGTGCATGTGGCTGCCGCACACTCCACACACACTCCACACACACTCCACACACACTCCACACACACTCCACACACACTCCACACACACTCCACACACACTCCACACACACTCCACACACACTCCACA
>JAPQRN010000008.1:23149548-23172326 GCA_037367275.1 Coranthus polyacanthus | reverse complement strand
TTCAGCTGAAGCTGAAGTTGGACCATGAAGAAAACAATTCCACTTCAAGTCCAAGAAAAAAGTTGTCAGATGATGAGCTCAGAAAGACAGAGGGAAAACTGCAAACTGTCAGGAAAAAATGATTCAGAGAGGAATCAATTTACTATAGAAACTCAGTGAGCTATTGGTGTCTGCAGACTTCCCACTATGCACTAATCCTGTGTTTACTTTATCAAGCAGATTTGTTTTGTGTTTCAATATTGCAATAATACCATAAACTGCATCAACACATTGTGTTATGTGAGTCTGACCTGCTGCTGCAGCTTCAGCAGCTGCTGCTGTTTCTCCTGCAGGACCTGCAGCTGCTGCTCTGCAGACACCATGGCATGGGACAGGGACTGCAGCGCCACCTGAGCCGCAGAGCTCAGAGCCGTGGAAGCTTCCCCCACTGTGCCCGTCGACAAGCCACCCACTGTGGGAGTCACGCCGAATGTACTCACTGTGGTCACAGAGGAGAAATTAGGAAGAGACTAGTTAAAATGAAACTGAAGCCAAAAACTGTCAAAGGAAGAAAAATGAAGTTTAAATAATTTACCAGTGAACATGCTGGCATCATCGCGCTCCACTCTTGTGCCATCACTAGTAGAGATACAAGTAAAGTGCAAAGGCTCCACCTCTAAGAGTCCTGTTAGTGCTGTGAAGCTGCCCTCTGCTGCCGCACAGCTGCTCACCTTTCCATTCCCTACATAACGCACAAAACATCAAAAAAAAACTTTCAACAAAACAGTCAACCTTTGGAATTTTCCTTAAAAAAGTGTTTTACCATTTTATACTTAGTAAATAGTAAAGGAATGTTCTATGTGCATGTTGAAAAATTATACTTGATAAGATGATTCCATGCAGAACTCATACCTGAGAGAATGTCAGAGAGGTCAATCTCATCTGACTGGACTCCGATGCTGCTGTTGAAGGCATTCTTACAGGAGGAACCACTGACCTCCAGGTCAAAGAGCACCGGGTCAAACGGAGAACTGTACAGGCCGTACCTGAAGGGAACAGAGGGACCAGAGGACAGAACACTGTTTAGAAAAAGATATCAAAGAAGTAAAGACATGACAAGACCATTATTTGAAACTAAATAGATTAACCTACAGAAAACATGAAATCAGCTAACAGCAGAACATCAGTCATGCTACCCTTGTAAGGGAGTTTAATACCAAACAGCAGTGATCATTGTTATTTAACCCTCAAAGACCTACAACAACCTTTGTGGTGCCCGACTCTCCTTTATTTATTTTGCTTTTGTTGCCTGTTCTAGAAGTCAGCGTAAAGTGTCATAAATCAATTAATTCACAAAAACCACAAGTTTCTGTCTGGTTCATTTGAAGTCCTAATTTTACAAGGCTATCAAGGAGAATGAATAAATTTAAACAAAAAAAATGTACAGTGAACTTTGCAGAATCTCAGAGACTTTGCTTCTTTTTTTTTTCTTTCCTTCTTCTTCTTACAAAATGATTACTTACAGCTAGTAGTTTAGTATTATCTAAGCATTTTTTTGGGGTGAAAACAATGTACTATACCTATAGATACCTACTGTATATTTACTGACCATGTAGATGTTTAGAAATAAGGTCCCCCTGTATTTATTCAAGTTTGCAAAAAACATTTTGATTGTTGGGTCAAAGACCAACATCTATGTTGACTGGCGGAGGAGATAATGTCATTGACAAACATAAGGCTGAGATTTAACTTTTGAACCAGTTGTGGGTGGGACTAAGCATTTACAAGCGCTGCCATTTCACTCAGAGGAAGAAACACACTACATGGGTTTCCTTGATGAATGAATCCTGCAGAACGTGATAGCATGACCACATTCACTGCTGACTTTTTACAGCAAATGGAGAGAATGAGCAGTTCAAAAGTTATTAAAACATTTTAGAAGAATAAGTGTCTTTAGCCATTGATAGCAGTCTTAGTGCTTGAGAGTTAAGTAGCAGCTAGAACTCCGTAAGAGTAAGTTAATAGACAGTCTACAAGCAACATCTGGACCAGTACCTGGTCTGCAGCAGAGCCTCCAGTGGGGTGAGGCGGTCCTGCAACTGTCGAGAGATGGCCGTGAGCAGGGAGGCGCAGGCGGTGCTGCAGCCCGCCAAGTCCTCCTCCTTCACATAGTTCAGTAACACAAAGTACCAGAACACAGACCCTGAAAACACACAGGGGCACAGGTTAAATAATGAACACCAGAGACCCACAAAAGAAGGGTTAGAGTTTGCAGATGTAAAACAGATGTCACTTACGCACTGCAACACTACACTTTTATAGTATTTCAGTTTTACATTAACACAGGCATATTATTAATCTTTGCAGCTATCAGCTTCTCCCTTTCACAGTTAATTAAAATATGAAACACTGAAAGATGTGATGTAACACTTTTTCACAAATTATATGAATTTGTTCTATGTGATATGAATATTTTTATAAGTCATGAATGGTGTCTTGGTATCTGATGCCAGGGTTTTTATTATTCATATTTGATACCTGTGACATCCTCTTTTCCCTTTTTCTTACAGTAAGGAATGTACAGTTTATGTACAGAATGGACAGAGCATATGTCCATAATAATAATAATAATAATGTTATTGTATGTAAATGAGTACCAAAACCAATAATCTTTTAACATGTTTTCTGCTTTCTATTATTTAAGCACTGTGATATAATGTGAATGAGACTGAACCCATTATTCAAAAGCTTCATACTAAAAGCCTGGGATCATGAACTTTAAATTCCTTCAATGTCAAAACACTGACAGAAGTTAAACACCTAAATTAACATGACAGAAAACATTGAGTGACAGCAGTATTTTATCAGAAAAGAGAAACTGAGAGCTGTGGAGACTTTAGACATTATAGTGAATTTATCAAAACAAAACTGAAAAAAAAAGAACAGCAGACAGGAATGTTGTATTGTAGCATGATTATTTGTGTGTGGAGTGTAACTGTATCTCAATCAAAAGAGTACAAAAACATTGTGAATTTGTGTACAGTGTACTGAAATTTGTAAATATTAAAATTGCAAAAATATCTAGACAAATTTGTACAGGTGTAGTATAATAGTAATAGTATAATAATAGTATAATAGTAAAAGTAATAACTGGTCTTTTGCAACAAGTGCTGGAAATACAGAGGAGTTTACAGTTACAACTCAGGGTGGCCTCTCAGTCGGATGCCTTTTTTTCTTATGTGATTTTTGCTACACTTCTTCTAATAAAAGTCTAGATCTCATATGAATACAGAAAGGGAAATTCTTCATTGCTCATATACTTACCACCTGTTGCTGCTGCAGGTAAGTAAGGCATATTGTCTAGGAGAGCCTTGAGAAGACTCACACCAAAACCCTGTTGACTCGGGTCCCCTTTCCCGTTACTACAGCAGGAAATAAAGCAGCATGTTCATTATCTCCAAATCAAAAGAATGAAAGCAGTGGTGAAACCAGGCGTGTTTCTCACCTTATACAAAGTGCAAGAAAACGAGCACATTTGTGCGCTATGCTCCGTCCGGCCTCGAAGAAGCAAACCCGAACAATGTCTGTTAGCCTTATCCGGGTTTTCACCAGCAGACCCTCCTTTCCTTCTTTTAAGCTGAAAAAAGAAACATCAGAGTGTAAACTGAAGCACAGGTACGCACTGACACATCTCACACCACCTACGAGCATTCAGTCCCACCTGCAGGGCCCGTTGGAGAAGACTCCAGCCAACCAACACAGAATGTCGAGGATGAGGCTCTGAGCGTGCTCAGTGGCTGGGCTCCCCTCTGTCCGCCGACACAGCGCATCCAGCAGCTTCTCGTGGAAGTCCGGGAACTGCAGCATCGCACAACGCTGGACCCTGAAAAGCAGCAGTCTACAGTTCATCCTGTGCAGAACAACTCATTACCAACAACCTTCATGTGACAGTTACATATGGAAGGACTTTTGCAGGCGATCTGACCTCTCTTTGGTTACTGATGTCTTTTTGAACCTTCTGATTGTGACTGAAACCTCCTGCAGCAAGTCACATCCTCGCAGGTTTTCCACTTTCTTTGAAGGGGTTGGGGTCTCTGTTTTCACAGCAGAGACCTTATCCTAAAAAGGCACATACAGAAAACAAATTAAAGTTAACACAAAACAAGGCTCATCACAAAATGTTTTGCGTTACCTTTATCTGATGAAAATACAAACAAGTGACAAATGAAAGGAAAAATCAAGATCAGGTGTCTTATTAAAGTGTCAGCCAACTACACATCCCTGGGGGTGTTTTCACAACTGCACTTTGTTTTGTCCAATTGTTTCTGCAAGTTTCAACAAGTTAAATGTAAGACTTTTTAAGACCTTTTTATGACTATTATGAATGCTATTTAAGACCTAACAGTTAGTGTTGAATGGGTCACTTCTTGGTGATGTTAATACAGAACATTGGGTGATAGCAGGTGGCTGCTGGTGGCATTTGTTTTTTCCTGGCTTCCCAAGTGACTCTGATGCCTTTATACCAAAATTTTCAAACTCAAGCTTTTTGGGCTTCAAAGTCAGTATTTTTAAAAGGCTTCAATTGAGCACTGAAAACACTCATTAAAAAACATACAGAGCCAGAGGAGAGGGGTAATATTCAAGTGAAAAACTCTTCACTTGAATATTAGATGATTGAGTAAAGATTTTCTTAGATTCAAGTTGTAAAAGTAAAAAAAATAATCTGAGATCGAAGTGGTAACAGAAAAAAAAAAAATCATGAATTTACAAGGAAAAATGGAAAATAGTATTCTACAATTACATATGAATTCATAACCTCAATAAATATACAAATTTCAACATCTTTTTCTCTAAATATTTCCCCATTACACCTCTCCCCAGACTCCATATTGTGGGAAAAAAAAGTATAAACTGTAGCCAACAGTGTGTGACTTAGTGTTAGTATTCATAGGGGATGTGAACAGTACCTTGGAGGCCTGCGCCCTCTGCAGCAGTGTGGACAGTGAGTGGCCTTTGGTGCCCTGGGGCTTTGCGCTGGGCATCCTGACCACGGGCCGGGGGCTCTCCTCCATGCTTTTATCTGTCACCGCTTTGATGTGAACCAGGAAGGAGCGGTACTTCCCTCCTGCCATGCCTGCACAGTGAGGATGAACAGGAAAACTAAGGAACCACAACATTCTCATCTAAACTGTCTGCTGTGAACAGATCTGCAGAGACCACAAAAACAAACACCCACATGTACATATGATGTGTTTTACCTTTGACCAGCTTGGGGCTGGTGAGGCTCAGCATGCCTGCGTGGCCAGAGAGGTCCAGCCCACTGGCCAGCCACACTGGACCACATAAGATGTCCTCTTTGTGGTCCTCAAGGAACGGACACAGCATAGAGCCTACAACACATCAAACATCATTTTTTACAGAGTGCAATATACACATTAGAGCGCTGAGCAAAACCCCTCACTTCTAGCACTGTGGACTGCCAAGAATATGGCGATACATTCCATCATATGGGGTTAAGATTCAATATATAATAACCAAATTGCCATTCTGGCAAGCTCATTTGTCCTTAATCCAAAATGTCCTCATTGTCAGCACTCATTTTCTCACTGCACTTATTTCTCTTTTTCTGATGTGTCAAAGCAGAAACAAGCTAAAGTTACTGTTAAGTCGGTTCTGTTACACTGATCTGTGATATTAATGCGAAAGGAATTCTGTAAATTATTTTAAAAATAGAGGTAAAATAGATAATTTTATAGACTGATCTGACAAAAGAACAACATTTCAACTTCACTTTGCTGAATTCAGTGTTTCAGAGATAACTGATGCATTTATTACAGTGTTCTGCACCTGCTGTGAAAATTCTTTAAGAAACTCCATGTCCATGATTTTATTATGACTTTCATGTAAAAGTGACTCAGGTGCTATGAAACCAGCAGTTTAAGAGTTCAAGACTAACTAATTAAAGCTAAATACAGCCCATAAATAATGTCAAAAAGACAGATGAACTGTACCTGATGTCTCTTCTATGTCCATGAACTGGATGTCCTCAGTGAAGTCATGCAGCAGAGGCTGGCCATTCCTCTCCCCGTTGGCATGGAGAACGTTTGAGAGGGGGAAGGAGATCTGTCTGTCTACTGCCGTCTCTGTTCAACACAGAAGAAACAACAATCAGTTCATTCATTTTTGCAATTCATTTTTAATACCATTATGTCAAGATCACAAGTATTATTCATTATCTTGAGAAACAAGGCTTGATTTCTGATGATAATCAATTAAGTATTTCATTATTTCATGATAACAAAGCTTGTTTTATTGTTAATTATTTTGTTATCTTGAGAATACTGATATTGATGATAACAGGTTAATTTATCTAATTTAAAAAAACATTGTTATCTCTAGATAATGGATAATCAAAAGTGTGCTTCTTCTTATTACTTATAATGTTCATCAGAAATCATTCATAGATGGCATCTTGACAACTGAAGCAACTGATTTAAGCTGAAAATGTCAGATCAAGGAGAACATGTTATAGAGCACCGCTTCACACTGTATTTACAATGAAAATCTAATACAGGCACAAAATGCATTGTCTCTTTCTGTAAGAGATAACATTTTCTTGTAATCTCTTGTAAGTAATAAAGAAAACTCCAGTTAACAAAATAATGAACTTGTGATCTTGAGATAATGGATTTAAAAATATGTACAGCTGTTCTCATCTTCCACACCTGTGAGAACAACATAGCGAACGTTAGAAAAGTAGCTACTGAGACTCAAAGTTTCTCATTTCATTGCAGCCGCTATCTGACTGATGAAGTTCTGTTAAAGCAGTGTCCTCACCGCTGACTTTGCCCAGCCCTGGTGCTTTGTTCTTCAGTAAAGTGACCTGGATCTGAGGAATGTTGACGATGTTAGCGTTCAGCACAAACTTGAAGTCCACATGGCCCACCATGCAGGCTTTGGGCAGCACCAGTTCAAACACGTGCTCGTCCCAGCTGGAGCTGCAGAGAGAAAGAAAGTCAGCTGCCAATTGGACGTTAAACTAATGCAGAAGCAGTAGGAGCCTGTTGATATTTTCATTTCTTTCCTGTCTGAATGTTAAGTGTGTAAGCGAACCTGTCGCTCTGCAGTTTCCATGTGCGGGTGTGTTGGGCAGCATCTCCGTGGTGCTGCTGGTGAAGGTGCTGTGGGTGACGTCTCTGCTGCTGCTCCTGCTGAACCTCCACCCAACACGGCGGTACCGTGGCCGAGAAGCGAGGGGTCAACGTCTCAAAGCGGGTCAGCTCCACCAATGACATCAGGCTCTCTGTGGTCAGTGGCTGGTCCACGAGAAGGTCTACTCCTGTGGGAAAAAACAGCACTAGTAAATAACATCAGATCACCACAGCGATGCAGAACAATGCTATGATTTAACAGTAGCTTCTTTTGAAAAAGCGATCCCTCTACAGCAATGTTATGTAGACCAGTAATTATTCCTGTTTTTCCTGTTTGCACTGAACAAAACAAAGCTGACATAAGGCCCCACTGTGTCATTTTAGACAGCATGCCGGCATTAGAGCTTAGAACAAAAAGTAAAACTAGGAATAAAAAAACATTTTGTTAAATTAAACAAAATATAAATGAGGGTTTTCAAGAGCATGGAAAATTAAAAAATACAATGAGCAATGTAACACAAACTAAAACAAAATAAAATTGCAGGTAAAAATCAGCTTTGCTTATGTTTTCTCACCAATGTTAATGATTCATGGTGAAGAAGAACACTTTTTTTTTTGCACAATAAGGGACATTAATAAACAATGGTTTTGTGAATCATATAGGATGTCATGTTTATAGCTTCTATAAATCAAGGCTATCCTCATAATCCCTGAAAAACTCAAACTAAAATTAAATAAAAACTCAACTAAAACTCGTCAGTTCCTCAAAACAAACAATAAAATACTGTATTCGTAACATTAAATATGAAATCAAAAACCAAAACTTAAAGACTCAATAAAAAAATTCAAAACTCTAATAACTCAGGAGCCGAGGTGTCTATTATAACATATAACATACACATGTGAAATATGAACATGGCAAGTGATTTGATCCTCTGCTCAGAGGATAAGGAACTCCCAGACCTTGCTGGTTCCACAATTCACTGACTTCTTCCACAGTGTAATCTTGTAGACATAGACTGATTAATCGGTTTAGCCGTTGATAGGATGTTTCACAAACGAATCAACACAAATCAGTATCTGCAGAACTTGGCTCAGATAGCAGCTGATGACTTTTTAGGGTTAGTTTGATGTTCAGTTCCAGATTTATTGATTTGTTTTGTTTTTTTATTTAGGGTTTTATTACTTTGACTTGGACATTCAGGTCAACAATTATCCAATTTCAGGTGTTTTTAAAAAAAATAAAAAAATGTTGATTTATTTATGTATTTTTATGATTATGATTATTTCTTTATCATGTTATTTCTTTTGACTATATTATTAGTACTTTTATAAGTGCCTTTTTTTATGTACTGTCTGAGGTTCTTGTGTTTATTGTTCATGTTCGAAAAAATGTAAATAAAATAAAGAATTTGGTCACAAAAAAAAAACAATTATCCAATTTCTAATTAAGTCATAGGCAGTTAACTTCCACCAAGTGATGATATCAGCCGATGAATCAGCTATCAGCTTTTTCCCGTTCTATCTAACTATCATTATTATATTGGCCCTTTAAAATCCACTGTCGGGCAACCTCTTCCATGGTTCCTGTAGGTTAGCTGTCAACTGTTTTCTCAGAGATTTCTAAATCCCCCAGTCTCTGCACAACCCACAATGCTGGCTTTCCCTTTTGTACAAATTCAGCTCTGTATCTCTGTCTGCTTAAAGGTGGCAAAATGGCCCTCATTCCATGTTCATAAGTTTCATACAGAACAGCGAGGCAGAATAAAGGCACGACATGAGTGGAATGAGATACTGTGTGCACTCTACCTGTGATCCCAGGACTAGAGGGGTTGGAGGAGGGCTTGGCCCCCTCGAGCAGCAGTTCAGCCCCTTTAGAAAGGGGGCCATCGATAAACATGTCTCCATCATCTACATCGTCACACACTCCTCCAATTTGAAGGAAATGAAGTTCTCCACCTGCAGGGGGCAGCAGACACAATATCAACATGAGCTAAATCCTTCTGTTCATGTCCACGATAAACTTGATAACACGATAAATATTTGTCCAGATATTATACAGACTCAGTGAACTCCCATACAGTAAGTATTTCTCAACACTGATAATGCTACTTAACATAATTACAAACCCGCATTGCAGTACATCCTGAATGAGTAACACATCTATTACAATAACATTCATTAACATACAGTAATTTCAGGAGATACAAAAATATTCAGGCTTCAAAATATCTAAAATTTTAGAGTGGGAGAAGAAAAAATTCCATCTGTGCATATTCAACACTCAACAAGTCCAACAGAAAATCATGAAAAAAAAACCCATCTGGGAATTCTTGTGTGTGGAGTTTGGATCAGCAGCTACAGTACATGTGAATATCAAAGGTAAGGGTGTTTGCTGAATTACAATACCGTTACTATGACAACACATTTGAAGTCACTTATGAATATGTTACTTAAGTGAATCTGTGGAGGCTCCACAAGTGAACACATTAATAATAGTTTCACAGTGTAATTTAGCAACTTCAACAGCTCTAATACAATTCATTAAAGAAATGTAAGCTGATATCATGTTTTATTGTCCCTTCAAAAAAAGTAATTACTGACATTAGTTTTAGGCAAACTGATGATTTGTAAGATTAATTTGCAATTCAGACCATGTTGCTTTACACTCAATTGTACAAAACTTTGCTCGTATTATCTTACTCTTTGGCTTCATTAAACATATGGCATATGTGGACTGTTCACAGGGCAGCCATGCTGCTGAATGTGTCATTTTAGTGTCTACACCTGCAGTCTAAGTACATCATAGGGTTGTGTGAGTCACAGACAGTGACATTTGGTTGTGTGTTCAGTTTTTGGACCAATTACAGTGCTGTGAGACTTTTTTCTGCAATATAGGTGCGTTAACATCTACAGATGTTTATGTAAAGAGAAAGTTATTCAGCGATCACCATCTAATACAAAATAAATGCAGAAAGGGTGATCAAGGCCTCAAAATCAAACCTTCAATATGCTTCACTGGCCAATCAGTCACTTCCTGTGCTCTGTACACTTCCTGTTTCAATTTTTTTTAAATTAGACCCTTATTGACCCTGTGTAAAAGGGCTGCTATAAATAGACTAACAAAATATATCATCATGTCTATGTTCAGTGTAGCCAAAAGGTTCGGTACCATCTACATCACAAGAAAGAAGCAATTTATACAGCGCCCACTTTATACAAGACTCATCAGTTTTTGTCAGTTTGAAAGATGTGAGACTTTTACAGACTTTTATCAGTGAACCTTTTATCCTTTACACACTGGGGGCGTGGCCAATAAATGACACCAAAGTGTTGCATCAAAACTATTCACACCAGCAGTGTTGCAAGTTTGTAACATTTGAGACAGTTGGTCAATAAAAAATGTGAATATATTCACACTGGGTAGAAAAAGTAATGGATTCAACATCATGTGGAGCCTCATCTGCAGCTTATGAGTCTCCATCTGCCTGATCCAAAATCCTCTGTTCCTTTGGGCCTCTGTCCAGTGTCCAGGTAAAAAAGACACACACAATGCAAACTGTGTTTGATTAATATGATGTTCACGTTACAGAACCTCCTCACTATCCTGATAATCTAGTTGTTTGTTGATGGTGCTCCACACGCTGTCCTTCAATTCATTATCTTTATCATTTGTGTGTTTCATAAAAAACAGTGTGGCTAGAAGTCAACAGGTCCAGGTTCATCATTGTTGTCACATGATGTCTATTTCACACAAATTGCTGGTTGATGCCTTAATTTGTGCTGCGAAAGCTCTGAAAAATCAACCTTGTTCTGAAAAAATATTTGCATTCTCTGTGAAAGTACTCATGATATAAACAAGAGTTTGAAAAAATATTATCACGTGTGAATTACTTGCACGGAAAAAAAATACGTGTGTAAAGGTCTTCAAAGAAATAATGGCCAAGAAAGCTCGATGTTCTGCAATTTGAGGAGACAAGCAAATAGTACAAGAAAAACAAGTGGGTTGAGAAATGGAAGAAATTAGCATCTTGAAAACACATTGTATGTGCTGTCACACTGAGAATGTTTCCTTCCTTTGCTTGTACTTTGTCTATTTGCATGTCTTTTCTTAAGTTGCAGTGCACTCACTCAGCCAACACAACCAAACAAATGCTTGGTTATTTTTACTCTGCTGAAATTATAAAGCACCCAAAAGTCAATGACAATGCACTACTCTAACAGAACACCTTTGAGTGAAATACAACATAATACATTCAAAAAGTACTGATGAATAAATACAGAACACAAACACATAAAACTCATCTGCCCTGCCCTAAACTCACCTTTGGTGCAGGCACAAAGGCGGTCGGTCCCAGAGCAATAGGTAACTGATACAAATGGGTCCATCTCCTCCACCGACCCCTCCTTCTTAGGTGGCTCCACCTTGGCCAGGACCTCTAACGTGGACAGGTCCAGGATCATGATAAACCCGGCCCGTGTAGTGACCACAAGGTGGCCCAACCCTGCCACCTCCAGCCGTTTGCACTCTTTGTGTCCGGAGACCGAGGTGGAGGGGCTGGTAACCGGAGCACTGCTGCTGGTTGTGGCTGCTCCACATGCAGTCCCAGATCCAGTAGCGGCAGCAGAGCCTGTCGGGCCCGCTCCGAACCCAGATGAGCCATTTTTTGGACCGGAAGGGAGAGACTCCTCAGGAGCCTCTTCGCTGTCATCCTCCCTGCTGTCGAGCACGTCTGGAGGAAGCAAAATGAGTGAGGTGATGGCGTCAGACGGGTCCCAGATCTGCTGTACCTTGATTGGCTCCTCATCCAAGGTGACAATGCGGGTGGAATAGTTGAGTTTGTAGAGTGCAAGGTAGCCCCCACCACTCCCACCACTGAGAGACCTCTGCTGCTGCTGTTCACCTGATAGAAATGATACTTTATTAATGCCAGAGGAAATTAAGGCATCCCATTGCTCATACACACACCAAAAACAAGAATAAGTTAATAATTATGATGGGTGACTAAATATTAATGCAATTAACCACCAACTGTTATCGGTTGATTTATTCTAAATAGTTTGATCAATGGTCTCCATAAAGACCGATCAGAAGAGCCAATCAGATGATGTCAAACTTGCGAAACAATGTTTCTACGCACCGCTAAAATGGCTTCACTGGATTCAAGATACCAAGAAATCAAGCATAGCCTTAATTAGTTTTAATTTTAATACTTAATATGCAATGTTATTAAAATAAGTTGAATAAAATAATCAGTGGCCAAAATGACCAAGGGCAAAACATGACATGAATTCTATCCTCCACACAACAGGATACCAAAATAGTAAATTAAATAAAACTACAGCCATCTGAGGATGGTATATCCCCCTGGCCCCCACAAAATAGAAAAGTGGTTCATGTTACTAATGTTAGCTTAGTGTTATTGACTTAGCCCAGGGACAGCAGAGGAGTCGAGTAGATTCAGAAAATGGCATCTTGAATCAGTCAATAAAACACCACATCATCTGAAAAGGCACCACTCCCAGTAGCCACACAGAGTATATAAAAAAAAAAAAAAATATTCTAAAATTTACTAATGAAACCTTTTTCTTAGGCTTCAGTCATTATCAGAATACTTTTCAAACTGTCAGAATCATCAAAATATGTAATGTTATAAATATCAATATTGATCAATAGGGAAAAAAATATAACACCCAGCCCTACCAAATACTAGAGCTAACACTGAATATATTACTAACAATAATTAAACCATGATGAGGAATTACTACATCAAACAATAATGAAACTAAATAATAATGCAGTCCATGTACAAGAATAAACAGCAAGTACACAATAATAATGAAGAATGATTAAATGATAATGAAGAACAACTAACAACAACAACTAAATGATAATCTTTTTTTTCTTTACCTGGAGGGAGAATGAGGGGTGTCTGAGGTGGTGACCCCCCTTGATGGTGGCCTTCCACCCCGTTGGCCACTGTATGCAGGGGGTCTCCTTTGTGCTGGCCACAAAGGGCCGAGTGCAGGCGGTTCAGATTATTGAGGGCCTCCACCTGGTTTGTTGCGCTCAGAGATTCAGCACCACATGGCTGCAGCCCCACCAGAAGGTGCACCCCATCCCAGCAGGGAGTGATGGAGTCCACATACAGATTCTCCTCCTCCAGCTGTTTGGGCAGCCGGAGGCACTGCACCAGAGCTCCGGGTCTGGGTGGGGTTGACACTGTGGCCGCAGCCAGAGTGCTCCATTTGTCCACGTGACCATCTAACCCCGCCAGGTTTGTCGCTGCGTCAGCAAACTGCTGGATGTAGGTGATGGGAGGATCCTGAAGGAGTAACTGCTCATGTGTGTCGAACTCCATCTCTATGATCTGTGGCACAGTGAAGCCTTCTTCATGGATTCCTTTGCTCATCAGATTGTTCATCTGAGCAAACACCTGCCCTGAGGACTTGTCGTCCACCTCTCTGATGCTGTACAATAGCAGTACAGGGACAGTCCTGCGCACAACTGGTGCTGAAGACGGGCTGGGAGGATGGGAGCCTGATAAGTTAGAGAAGCCTGGCTCTGGGGCTGCAGTCTGGTTGCTGCAGGTCTCAATCTCCATGGGGCCCTGGTCCGTTAGAGGCTCAGGGCCCTGAGTCCTAAGGGGACCGTCTGTGGTCCTGCGTGTTGAGGCCGGGGCTGAGGGCGGGGGTCCAGCCATGGGGGTGCTGGAGGCAGAGCGGTAGCTGAGCAGGCCTCCAGCCAGCAGGCAGGGGAAGGGAATGTTGTGGTGGTCAGGGAGCTTATCCTTTGCTTTGGCCTGGCTGTGGGCCTTGGCTTGGCTTAGTGAGGTGTTGGCACCCAGCTCCTCCAGGTCCTTCACGGTGTCCTCCAGCACACTGGCCACCACCTCCCACTGCAGCTTCTCTGGCTGCTGGAGCACACTCAGCGCCGTCACCCCGAGGCTCACATCCATGCTCTCCCACTGAGAAGGCTGGCCTGAAGGATAGAAAGACAACAGGTGTGTGGTCAAAGAACTGCAGCAACTTTTTTTTTTCTTGTCACAACCAAACATGAGAGCAGTTTTTCCTTGTCCAATTTCACACGATACACACAAAAGCCTGAAGGACAGTGTTGTTACTCTTAAGAAATGAACACTGATTCATGTACATGTACAAATTCTGTGGTCTAGGGCAAAGTAGAGAAAGCAGAATAAAAAGATGAAAGAAAGATAACCTTTAGCAGCATTTTTAAAAGACAGCTGCATCAAACATGAGTAAGTGCCACACATTTTAAACCTGAGTAAATAGCAATAATTCCAGCACAAGATGAAAATTTAAATCTGAATGTACCCCAAAAATTATTTCTATTTCCACTAAACTGTTTTAAACGGTTTTCAAAAAGCCATGTTTATTTGTCCAATGTCTGATGTCCTATTACTGTCAATATCAGCAAATACTGAATATTGGATTTGTGTATGCCTAATGAAATCAGCAATGGTGTTTTAGCAAAGCCAGAAGAAAACATACATGTATGTTCAAGCATTCATTGGCTCTGATATAGTAAAGGTCTTTTCACAATACAGGCATATTTTTGTGCATTTTTTCACATCAGTCTTATTTTCAAACTAATATTTGGCTATTGAACCTTTGATATCAGCAGCCAATTCCCTTGGCCGAAAAAGCGGCAAGAATTTTGTTCGCATCAAGATCTCTCTGTCCAATTTTACAACAGTAACAAAAACACACTCAATAAATCACAACATAGATTGTGGGAATGTCACACAAAAGAATCAACATGGCAGATGGTCTGATAGTTTTCTTCTTCCAAGCCACAGCTCTATGATAAAAGCATAAAACCTCCAATAAGGAGTACAGTGACGGTGTGCGCAAACAGATATGTGAACAGCTTGGATGAGACAGTGGTGGGTTTAAAACTCAGCAGTTTGAGACAATAAACTACTATTCTGACATCTTCGTAGGAGAATGGACCTGTGCTATACTTATTTTATGAACAATGAGCACCAAGTCGTCATCACTTCATGTGGACTCTCTTTTTTTCCGTCCAGTGAGTTTTTAAGAAAATGTACTCGCATGATCAACATTCTCCTCCCTCAAATGTTTTACCAAAACAACTTCTCCACTGGAACTATTTAGCCAAGGCTCTTTCTCTGCATCGTGCACTTGGAACCGCACAAGATGAGTGTGATTCGTTTTAAGAATTCAGAATGAAAGTGGATTCTGTCAGACCTATCTCCAGTGCTGCTACACTCCTAACAGTCTGGCTATGTGAGACTAGAGGAAATACAGGCCTGGAAAAACTGACTTTTCGTCTGAGAAATAAAGCGGAGACCTGATGGAAGAAATGAACTTCGTTCAAGGATAGGTCCCACTCTCCTCATATTAAAAAAGAAAAAAAATGGATCAGCACTAACAGTTCAGCATTTGGTGCATTTTGATTCTTTTTTTGGTGTGTGAAGCCCTTTAATCAAAGGACACTACCAGGTGAGAAATGAGAGACAATTCAAGTCTTATTACCTGTTACTGACTCTGACCGGGAATGCTCATCACTGTCTGAATCCTCCAGCTGGTCATCACTGAAAGAAAATACAGTAAAAGAAATGTTTAAAAAAAGACAAACCAAATAATAATAATATAAGAATATTCGTGGTAATATGGTAAGTTCTGTTCAAAGAAAAAATACAAAGTGCAAAGTTGTCATCCACAAAACACTGTCAAATGTAGATAATAAAGTTTTAAGATATTCTAGGATTTTAAAAAAAACAACAAAAAAAAACAAAAAAAAAAACAAAAAAACACAAGCCTGTTGAGCAGAATGGTAGTTTGAAGTAAACTCGTAACTAACCTCCCCCTTCTCTTGCCACTTTGGCTGTCTGGTTTAGACACATACTGGTATACTATTTGTTACCCTATTAATGACAATCTAAACACTACAAAGACAAAAAGAAACTGATCTTGCTGATAGAAATGTTTTTGTTCAGTATAGTTCTATGTATCTTATATTTATATCTGAATATATGGCACTGTGAGTTTCACCTGTCTCCCTCGAGCTTGGGTAGGTCCGAGCAGGATGACGACTCCTCGAGCCAGGCCAGAGTTGGTCTGCGAGACTCGGTGAGCGTCTGCTGGTTCTGCTCACCACTGCACAGTATCAGCTGCCTCAAGATGGCCGGGTCGTATGGGTTGATGTCAAACTTCAAGTGCACCTGAGCGCCGAACAAACACACAGTCTGAGCAATAGTAATATGTGACAGATCATACTGCCTCATGTATTCACACTTTGCTGCTCTGACCTTCATCATTTTGGAGACATCCCAGATGCAGATCTTGCCCCTCTTAGTAGCAGCAGCGAGGAACTGCGGGCAGCTGCCAAAGCCGTAGCAGGCGATCTTGTCTGAACTGTCAGGGCTGTTGGGAAACTGGGCGGGGCTGGTGGCCAGCGTCACTGACAGCGGCACATTCTGTGTGTGCTCACCCTTCACAAATGGACAGTTTGGAGAATGTCGCTCATGTTCCGACCTAGGGATAAGACAAACGGCATGTCTGAACAGCAGGATCAAAAACAGGTAAATGTGTAACTCTGGTAGTGCATAATGAATGATGTCAGCTCACCACGGCTCATCCGTAGGTTCCCAACAGACCAAACACACACTGCAGGTGAAACACATGGCTCTGTCATCCCCTGTGGAGGCAGGCTGTGGAAACAGACAAAACCAGCTCCAGTGACATGGACATTAAGGGTTTTTAGAACGTACTGCACATCACCTATTCAACAGTCAATCACCTTACAGCAAAGTCACCTGGTCAAGTCAGTTACAAACTTTCAGCTGATCAAAATGGCAGAGTTTTGGATGGAGGAAAAACAGGATGCTCTCATCAATTTTTTTGAGGAACAGCTGTGTCTGTATAACACAAACCTTAAAGTGTACTGAAACAAGATCAACAGAACTGCTCCATGTATAATCAAGAGAAACTGACAAAAGAGGAGACATCTCCTGTCTCAAGTTCACAACCTAGATTTGCATAAGCCCACTAGATGTTTTGTTGAAGCACCTATGGATGGCTGCAAGTTCTCTACCCTCTAATTTTTTAATTTTTTTTTCGCCATTTCACCGATCCCAGAAATGCAGCTCTGGCAAGTACTTCACTAGCAACAAAAAAGCCTGAAAATCCAGCAGCTGGAATACAAGTACAGAGGGTCGTTGCTATGGAAATGATACACCACCTCATCTGGTCAGTTTGGTTTTCAGAACGTTGCAGACCGCCGCATTGCAGCATTTCAAATATCAACTCATCTTGTATGAATCTTTGCTCTGAACAAACTTACTACAGACCAATGTGGCAAGTATTTAGTGAGATTTAAGAGATTTACTGCACTAATCTTCTGCTGTTTTACACCAGGTTTAATTCATTCCATGTCAAACGTTTCTTATTGTTTGGACTACTTTTTGTCATGGGAATGGAGGTCACGCTAAATACTGACTTTTGCCTGTAGAAGCCATTTAATTCACTTTTTTGTGTGTTTTTAATACAGTGCACATGGCCTGAAACACCAACATGTTCTGTGTTCAGGCAAATAGTTGTTAGACTGTATGTAAATACTATGAATGTGTATGACACTAACATGACTAGAAACTAATGTGAGCCAATAAATGTAAAGAGAGAGTAGAGTTCTGTCAGAACCTACCTGATGGTAAAATCCTGCTTGAGCCATTGGATCTGGCTGAGCCCACCTATACCCAGCATGTGGCCACGACGTAAACGTCTCCCTCCTGTTGGCCTCACTGTACATCAAAGATCTGTAGAGAGTAACACATATCTTAGAAACAATGGACCTGATGCACCTGGATTCAAAGGTACTACGTGGAAAGTCAAATAGATAGTGGATCACACATAACTGGAGATTCACACTCCCTGATATAAAGTGGATGCAAAATGTTAGGATAAATCTCACATTTAACTATGGGGGATAGGGTAAACCAGCTTTTGGGTTTTATTGCTCCTCTGGCTCACCTATCTACAGAGCGGCCGGGGCCGACCCCGAGCTCAGGCCTGGCGCTCGACAAGAGGTAGGAGAGCCTGTCCATGATGGATGAGGCCACAGACAAGGCAGCTACGTTCTGGTTGATCTTCTTCAGCTCGTTGACGATGGCGCTGGCCACCAGCTTTAGCATGTGGTGGGGCAGGTGGAAGGTCACGGTCGCCCACTGAAATACGAAAGGAAAAGGTCATAAATAAATACATACATATGATCCCAAAGAAGAGAGGTGAATTTGATGAGGAAACTCACCACATGCAGAATTTTACAACAGCTTTTTCAATTGCTAATACCGTGCTTACATCTCAGTATATGATTAATTATTTTTAAAAATGTGATGAACATTTCACCACTTTTTGTAATGTTGCACATTGTCATTATATAGTGAATGAGGCTCCACAATGTGGTTAAAAGTCATATTGCGATTCTAGTGAACAATGTGGTGATTTGTGATAGTGATCTGAGTCTATTTGCTTGGTTATAAAGGAAAAATGCACAGATTAATGCATAGAATTTGAAATGTGTATTTTTTCCCCCAACTCAAACACATATATTTGAACTAATATTAAAAAAATACAAAAACTTTGAAAATAAAAAAGTAGTAACTTTCATTTTGCATGTTTT
Source organism: Coranthus polyacanthus (assembly GCA_037367275.1). Lineage (NCBI taxonomy): Eukaryota > Metazoa > Chordata > Actinopteri > Kurtiformes > Apogonidae > Coranthus > Coranthus polyacanthus. The sequence goes on along the minus strand of JAPQRN010000008.1, from coordinate 23,153,531 downwards.
ACACAAAAACTCTTTGTGCTGAGTGTCACTGAATCCAAAATATCACCATTCACACGTTGGACATTTAAATTGCAGTCTTTTGGCTCACATTGCAATTGTAACTGAGCTTCAATGAATTGTGTGGCTGCAGCTCTAATAGTAATGCAACAAGAACGAACAATGTTCACAACTCTTCCTGGTAGCACATTCATACAAATGCTGAAAATTGCTAATACTGTGATATAAAGCACTGAGTATCTGTACTGTTAAAAAATTTAAATAGCTACTAACAGTGATCATGTCTTCGATTACTGCACTTTTGTCAACTGTTGAGTGAGTCCAGTATAGCTATTGGATGCTATGTACATGTGCCTTGCACATTGTTCTACTCAACTGTTGATTGTTGGTGTAGCGTTGTGGTTGTTAAATGCATGTCTTTAACTGTAATATCTTTTCTGTCATGATTGTATTTATCTTACAGTTGCCACAAACACAAAAACGAGTTGCCGTTATATTTTCTTTGAGTTGACTTGTCAAATAATCAAACAATAGCTGCAGCTCTGGTTAACACTGACCAGAGATTTCAGGTTTATGCTCTTGAACAATCAATTTATAGGGTGTCTGTCAACATAGTCTTATGCTTAGTGTGGTTGGAAAGTCAATGAGGACAGAGAGAAATGGTGCTTTAAAGCATAACACCGGTTATGCGGTTATTGGTACATTTTGTACATTGGGGAAATACAAAACACAGAATATCCTTAGGTTACTTTTCAAAAACACCAGAGGACAAGACAGAGTCCTAACTTCACATTTGCAAACACCAAGTAATCCAAAAATAAACAAACTTCTTTATAAACCTGAACATACTGCAAACTACTTCTACAGCTGATGTGTGTTCTCTCCGACGTGCTTTGGAAACTGGCCAACAGTGTGTGATGTACAGAAAGTGAAAGTCTGAGTCAGCAGCAGCATGAGCTGAGGGCATTTTTGCATCAATGCTGTAAAGTCAAAGCAACGGTAAAATAAATAAATAAAATAAATACATTCATCCAGCAGGACAGAGAGCTGCCAGCAGCAGTACCTGACTCTTACGCAGATCATCAAAGCAGCAAGAATCAGGTATGAGAACACATGACCGAACAGCTGTTACTGGCTTTCCAGTGTGTTTCCAGGTCTAAGTGGGAGAAAGTATCTAAATGGAGTGTGAGAGCCAGAGTGTACTGCCTGGCTGATTGGCTGCCCTTTCCCATCAACCCCTGGAGCGCTTACATCCGCTGCACTGGCTCTGAGTCGCAGGACTGCAGAGACACAATGTGTACACACAGTAGGTCATGTTAACATGGTTTATTATGTTCTGTGTGGCGCAAACATGACCAATGTTGATTTGAATCTGGTCTCAGAACAAATAACAGCCTAATTCTGACGATATTTCTTATTCAGGACAAATATATGGTGAAGTAGAGGCATATCGAGCTAAATGGAGGTTTATTCAGTCGTATGGAACCTAGCCAGAGGAGACACACTGAACTTTTGTGACATGAATGTTAAGTCTACAGCTTCCAGAGGACAACACTCATGGATAGGTCGGCTCTGCACATCAAACTGAACTCAGTCTAAGCTCTGAAGTCAAAGGACCCCTGGCAAAGAAAAGGGAAGGGCAGTTTGGGAGGCAATAAAGACGATTTGCTGCAAAACTAACAACAAAAGCTGGCAATGCCCAGAGGAAGGCGGAAACCACGGTACCCTCGCCCCTAAAAGACTAAAAGAGTCATTTAACCAGTTAGTGTGTCTACCAGCAGAAGGTCAGCTCCTAAAGCAGGGGTGGGCACTATTTTAATAAAGTAAGCAAAGGACTGCACAATGGACAAGTGAACTGAAACATGAAACAAACACGTGAATTTATTTAAACTACACGAATTTAGTAGACATAACACTGTTTTGCAAAAGGCACCTCAGAAGCCCTGGATCCTTGTTTCAAAAAGCACCTTTTTTACAGTTTTGTGTGTCAATCTGGTGTACTATGGTGAACTCTGAGAATGCAATGAAAGAATTACTCAGGGTTGTTCTTCATAGAGAATTATGCACTTTAACAACACTTTAACAAGTGAACCCGAGTTTCAATCACACTAAAATGATGTTGATTAAATGAAATGATTTGCACTTTACCCTACAAAGAGTGAAGTGCTCAAAGATATGAAATTAGCAGGGCAATGACACACCTTTTTTGAGTCATCAGTAACATATCATTTTTGGATTGTTAGCTTATTTATAGATTTGTTTAACAACTGACAAATTACTCAATTAATAGTAATGTCTATTGGTGTAGAAAGGCGTTTTTAAACTTTACTGTATGTTAAACAGATGGTTTACCACACATATAATTGCAAATGGCTGCAATTTAAAAAGGTCCAGATTTAAGAGGATTTAGGGTGATGTAATTGAGAAATGGTGTATGGTGACATTTTGGATTTAGAGATGAGAGAAGCACTGGGTAAAACATGCAAAATGCAAGTCACAACATGTTTTTGTATTTTTTATGCTAGTTTACGTTTTTGTTTGTTTGGCCTGACATTACTTTTTTCTTCCTAAATTGAAATTGCAATATTGCCCAAAATAATCACAAAATTAGTTTTTTCATCAACTCATGTAACTCTAAAGACCTCCAACAAATGCTTTTGTCAGTCTGAACTGTATGCAGGAGGATAACATGACAACTGGTAAATCTGTGATTACAGTAATGGGAAATCGTTTGTCTGATAAAGTACCAATACAACGGATTACCATATTGTATTGACACAATACTTGCCATTTTTTAATCAACCATACAAAACTATTAAAACTCCTAAAATATGTTGCATGTGTTTGCTTGAGTCAGTTGAAGGCACAGTACACATGACCAGGATGGGACCACCTCAGGTACATTTTGAGCCAGGAAAACGCTGTTAACTTAAAAGTAACTATACTAACTTAAAGGGGCTATATGTAGTTTGGGGATTGTAAGATTAATACCAACTTTCAACAGCAGATGGCAGTAATGATTTCTGACTTATTCAAACAGGTAAGTGAAAAAAAACACACTCTCCTTGAAGCCTGTAAAAAAAATCCCAAGATGGTGACTGCCTTTTGTCCTGGTACTGAGTCGAGTGTCTAATGTCTCAGAAACCCAGTGTGTGAAGTACAGATTAAAACAAGTCTATCATCATCCTCACAGTTGTACTGCAGCTCTTCATCTCTCTCCACTTCATCACAGAGACCTTTTAAACAAAAGCTGCTCGTCATCCAGTTCTCCTCAGTCATCAGCTGCTGTGGGATGACTTTACACCATCATTATGGAAACAATGTGCAATGGCAGCCTTGTCTGTCAGCAGCCAATGAGATTCAGGCTCTGGTCCTGCTGCTAACGGTACCAAAGCATGATGGATGTTAGACTCACCTTGGCCACTTTGTGATTGGCTGCTGTCTCATGTGAGGTATTCTTCAAGCCTTCTTTGAGTTGGGTGATAAAGAGTTCATAGCCCTCTGTGTTGGACACATCAATCTTTTCCTGACAGGCTGACAGCATCTGCTGGGCCTGAAACACACACACAGACATTATAACATATCCAGAATGCAGGAATGTACAGGATATCTATTTTAGTTTGAAAAACTGACGAAAGCTCTCAGCTGTTCTACTCGTCAGTGTGTCATAAAAAGGTATCAAGTGATTGGACATGGACCCAAAATCAGCATCATCTACACATACAGTGTGCATGACAAATTATTTATTTAATGGTTTGTTAAGCAACTGGACACATAGTAATTTTAATCCAAACACACATTGCAGTATTATAAATGCTGGACTTGACTAACAGAACCATTAAGTGGTTCTATTTTCTGTTAAATACTTTAAGTCACAACCTGACAGGGCCTGCTGCTACATATTATTTTCAGTAACGATCATTCTGAAGAATATTTTTATGATTAAGTAATCTTTTTTGATAACATGGCATGTATATTTTTCAGTA
>JAPQRN010000008.1:23082770-23101976 GCA_037367275.1 Coranthus polyacanthus | reverse complement strand
GTGAAGTTATTGAATATTTTTATAGTATCTCTTTCTTGTATTGCACTTTGAAGACATTCCCTCCAGACTCATGGAGGCCAGTGTCGTCTGTCCAGCTCAGGGTATGGCTCATTTAAATGAATATCAGTTTGTAGGTCATTGTCTACCATACTGCTTTTGGAAATAGCTGTCCAATGTGTAGCTTTATCATGTTTTATGATGATTTGTTTTTTTAACCCAGAAGTTAGAATCTGTGAATATATCCTTCCAACTTAGTCCGTGGCCACAAATTTGCAAAACAGAGTACAGATTAACACCGGGCTTCTTCTTCCTCGGCTCCATAACTTTCATTTCAGTTTGTGCTAACAAGCTCTTAGAAATACGAAGTCATTCACCTAAAAGCCATCTAGCTGTACCTCTTTACATTAGGTACTCCATCACACACTTCTTTCACGAACAGAGATAACACTAATACTAAGTGACTCCATAGACTGTATATCATTAGTGGACAGAGGAACTGTCATGTCATCCGTTTTGAAGCCGATAGTCTGTGATTTGGCTGTCACACATGTTGGCTTTTTTGGAGCAGGAAGTGACCATTTTTGGATAAAAGGGACAGAGCTGCAGGAACTAGGGCTTTTTGAAGCAGCATCTAGAGGCCGTCAGCGGTATTACACTTTACAATATTTCCACATTGGCTTCATTTTGGAGCTGAGGTGCTTGAACCTTGGTGATCTCCATTTGTACTGCGGTGGCTCAATCATCCTTAGGGCGTTTCTAGCTTTTGAAAACATCAGGGGCCTGGGGCTCATTTTTTTTGTTTTTTTTTTGAAGGGAGATTTGTATCAGTCGGTTGGGGAAGTTATATCTCTTTTCTACTGATTTATGCACTGCTTACCTTTTCACCTCAGTCTCTGTCCACCCATGGCTGCTATGGGACTTAAGGTGTGCTTTGGCAATACTGTTAATCACCATGTCAATAAAGCAAGCCTGTTTGAAGTGAAATGACCTGAGATAGAGTCTGTCAAATGAATGCTTCATTTGACAAACTTGGCCTCATTATTGGTGGCCTATAAGGGCTTTCTAGCTTGGGTTATCAGTGAGTTACCTTGAATTTTCTCCTTGAAATAAGCATAGCTTAACCACATATGAGTCTGTGTTGCTAATGAGTATCCTTTTGTGTCATATGGATTTAACTCTGTGGTGAATATTCACCATAATTAATAGAGTCGATAAACTGGATATCAGCCCGCAGTTACTCAAGACAGCATTCCCTTAATGGAGATCAGTGCTATGCAGCATGAATCATTACCCAACCCATCCAACCGATTGATACAATGTGATGACTATGTACCTAGAGATCGAAAAGGGTGTTGTCAGTGTAAGACAATAGTTAAATGATGAGCAATAGAAACTGGACTCTCTGCGAAAGAATTCTTAATTAGGAGAAGAGGAAGGAGTTTACCTGTTATTTTAGAAGTTGAACTACTGCAAAGACACCCGAGGGAGAAATGTAGTTTGGTTAACTAAAACTACTTAGAAAAAGTATTTCAAGGTGCTTTAGAAAAAAATTGACAAGGTACGAAATTATGACAAAATGTAACACAAAAAAGGTGAAGTTTAATTCATACTCACTTGTTCAGAGATCATGTATAAACAAAAAAAATGTAATAAAACAAAAAATATCACCTTTCGTTTGTATCCATTGTCCATCAGTCAGACATCTGCTTTTACAAACCAGAGTCCAGGTGGGACCAGGTACTGCAACAACAGCCTCTTTGAACATTTGTTCATAAAGAGCAATAACCAACAAATTAACTAATTAACTCCTTTGTACAACCCTTCGATCAGCGATCATCCCTTATCCGTTTATAAAAGATGCCACCTTTGCAGAGCATGGATCACTGAGGCCAAAGAAACGTCTAGTCATCAGCACAGGGCTGGACATCGTTCACACATTTTCAATACCACTACCATGGCTTCAATACCAGTCCCAAAACAACACTTTTTTTCTAAACCAATTTTCCAAAGAGGAAATGACATTGCACATTATGGTACAAATCTTTAGTTTTATTTTTCAGCTCCTTTGCATTTTTCCTTGTGCAAAGCCTAAAGCTGTTTACCACAACTTGAAACCATCTGTTATATCATTAATAAAAATTAGGAATGCACAGATCTACACATCTCACTCACCCAACTCGTCACATACGGATACTTTGTCATGGCATCACTTTACAATGCACAGGGTTTCCTGATAGTGTCAGCTTTCAACGTGCAGGATAGTCTGACAGACGTCTAGACAATGCCATACTTATGGTTTAATTAGGTTTAGGCAGAAAAACAACTTGGTTAGGGTTAGGAACAAAAGGGCAGGGAGAAGGACTAAAATAAGAAAGACAGCTTTAAACAATATATAAACACTGGTCTCCTGTGTGTAAGTCCACAAACTCTGGTGGTCCACCATATCATCTACATCTGCCTCCATCTAAGGTTTTTCTACTTAACAATGTCACCTGGACTCATGACCAAACGTCAGTATGTGACGACATGGGAGTGAGAACGGGCTCCACAGATATGTCGGACGAATATCGGTATCAGGAAATAAGAAGACATTTCACTAATGACAGTGGCCGATGTCTGTTGCTGATATCTGTTGTGTTTTATTGCTGTTTCATAAATTTATATCATTGAATTTCTTCTCATTCAAAGACAGTGTGATGAAGATCTGAATGATTAGAACTTCATAACATCCACCAGATCACTGTTGACCCAGTTCTGTTGACCTTGATGTTTAAACTGATGCAGTTTGGGTTGTGTTTCAGTCACATGTTAAACACAGAAACTTGAAGATGTTGCCTTTCAAATTAAGTCTAATGCATGCATTTTGGCCTTCCATTTTATAACGTTAGGATTCCATGTAAAGAGTGGATGTTAAAACATTTTTTTAGAATGAAGATTTCAGCGTATCCCTGACACAAAAGGAGTAATAAATAATAACAAAAACAGTATCGGCTGTCAGTCAAATTGTTATTTTTAAATATCAGTATTGGTATTGGTCAGTCTCCTAAATAAAACCCCAAAAATGCCCAGAGCCTTTGTCAAAAACATGTCTCTTATTAAAATGATACTGTTATGAAGTGTCAGTGTTGTGTGCATTGCTGCGTGTTTGTTGCGTTGTAAACCTGGTTAGTCCTGTTAAGGAGTGGTGTGTTTCTCTCTGCTATGTGTCGCTGCACTTTCTAAGTCAGGTTTCGGCTGCCAAAAGGCCTGAAAAAGGAGTCACTCTCTGTGACAGACTTTGAAATGAAGGTGTGTATTTGTGTGTCTGTGTGTGATTGTGTATATGAGGGAGTGTGAGTGGGTGTTGCAAGGGGTGAAGGGGGCAGCATTAGAGGTGGTGCCGCTGTGGACTAACCTGTTCTCCTGGTTCGACTAAACAGGCATTTAACTAGCACATCCATCTGGTCCTGCGTCTCAGAGCAGCAGTGGTTCTCTGAGGAGGAGACGGATCCTCCTGGACTTTGCTTTTAGGTGGATGTGTTGGTGACAGCAGCAACAGGTGAGTCCAAACGATGCAGTTTGTCTTTGGTCATTTTGAGACCCCGTGACTGGGACGAGAGCTCATAATATCCCTTAAATAATGAAAACTCTGAATTGATTTGGGAAACTAAGCTTGTTTTCGATGATTGTTTTTCTTTTTTCTCCACTTCTGACCAGTTCAGCATGTACTGAAACTATCCTCAACTCTCAGACAGATGCATGTTTGGATGAATATATAAGGATCAGTATCATAAAAAAACTGTTAATGGAGGTTTCCAGTAATGCAGGCAGACAAAAACAAGGCACAGCAACAAAAAAATTCAAGAAGAATAAAAATGAACACCTGCATCTTTACAACATACACTGAAATTAAGTAAAAAAAAAAATCACTATGTGCCTTTTCCTTCCTGTCTGTCTTTTTTACATCTTTGTGTTTTGTTTTTGCATGTTTTTGTTTTTTTTAACTATTTTTGATTGTAAAGCACATTGGTCAGCCATTGTTATTTTTAAACGTGCTATAGAAATGCAACTGGATTTCAAAAGCTTGTAATATTTTTTCGTGGCTGATATTGCTGCTGATAATTTGCCTAAAGGTAAAGTAGGAAAAGTAAAGTAAAGGAGTACTTCTTTCACCTTTTTGATTGTACAGTACGGTACTTTGGTCAGCTGTTGTTATGTTTAAAACTTGCTTTAACAACACATTTGGATTTGGAAAGTTTTTGCCCATTAATATGTCTAATTTGTAACTTCCACTTGTGCCCGTTGGAAAATGTGATACCCACACCCAGTGGTTTTGTTATGTCCTTATGGCTTTTGATGTTACCACCCTGTTCTAGAGGCTACACCTATTAACCTCAACCGCCAACTCTTTTGGCCTTTGTCTTTTAATCCTTCCCTGAAATGAATGTTAAATTCTGATTAAAGGAAATGAACTGAACCAAACAGAACTTGGAATCAGTGTGCAGGTATGTAATTTACTATCATCTGTTCTCGTTTCATTGGAAATTAAGGAGACTTGTGCAGGAACTACCATATGTACTTCTCTGAAAACTGCAGACATTCATACTTGTCTTTGATGCTTTTTTAATTTTGGATTCGGTGTGTTGTTGATTTTTCAAGGTCTGATTATTTAACACTAATTTTTGCTGAGTGGCCTGTGTGCCTGAAGCCATGATTACCCTCTGAAGGGAAGCCCGTTCATCTAATTAGTAGTGATTAGATGTGGACGGACTAAAAATGAGTGTTCTTTGAAGAGTCAGTGGAAGAAAAGGATAACTTGATTTTGATGACTTGTTTCACAGCAATTTCTTCTTTTATCTATGCGACTATGCTGTGAATTATTTGCACTGATGTGTGAAGATGCTGGGGTGTGGTTAGTTGATGTGTGTATGTGTGTGTCTATGTGTGTGTGTGTGTGTCACTCAGAATGCAGCCAAACCGACTGGTTCAGATGCACACACACATTCTCATGAACAGATCTGGCAGAAGACTCAGATTCCTGAGGCGTGAGGTGATTTCTCTGTGTGGGCGTCGTTGTTTCTGTCAGTCAGAGCGAGAAAATAAAAAAGAAAGCTGCTAAAGGCAGGTAGACAGAGGCCTAATGATGAACTGCAGCAGACAGGAACCATTCCAGTGATGTCGAGTTACGTGAGACCGGATGGGATGCATACTCTTTTGATTGTGTTGCTTTTGGATAATTAATTCCACTACTCATCTTAAATGTTGGAGCAGATCCATATAAAGGGGCAGAGCGTAGGATTCTTTCTTTCTCCTTTTCTTTTGCAAAGTAGTTATAGGATTGCATTTCTTTCAAATCTCTTGATTGGTTTTTGCACAGACATTAATTGATTTTGATTCTATTTACGTAAAAAAATTGAAAAATCCAATATATGATTTGCACGGGAATGTGGAGCTTTGGCTAAAAACTCTCCAGGGGCTTGGCAAGTGGCATTCTCCATGTATCTATCTGTCAACCAGACATAGTAAAAAGCATTGGAATGTAACTAAGTACTTCTACTCAAATACTACATTTAAGTAAAATTCTGACATACTTAAATTTTACTTGAATATTTCCACTTTGTGCAGCTTTATACTTCTGCGTCACTACATCTCAGGGGCAAATATTGTACTTTTTACTGCACGACATTTGTCTGACAGCTGTAGTTACTAGTTCAATTTTATGTGATATACTTGTATGATATGATGCAGTAACACAGTACTCACCTACCCAGTAGTATTTAAAACTGGCGCCACATTGACAAACCTCAACATTAAAATACTGTTGCATGTATTAGTTCATGATAAAAACAGAATAATATTATATTCTTTTATAACAGAACACTCTCCAAAAGTTTCATTCAGCATAATGAGTACTTGTACTTTTGATACTTTAAAGTAGTATTTTGTTGATAATACCGTGTACTGCTCTTTAAGTTACAGATTGAATTCAGAACTTTTAATTCCAATGTATTTGTGCACAGTGGTATTTATACTCTTACTGAAGTAACATTTCAGAGTACTTCTAAACATCTGAGTACACCTCTAGTCGTTTATTCTTCTGTTAAGGTCAATTACTGCCGGAAATATTTAAAATGAAAAAAAGCCATTAACAAAATCAAATTTAATGGTCGTACTATACTGTATGGGCTGTCAAATATTTGAATGGACGAAATATATGGAATGCAGATGCAGTATTTATTGTAGAACTTTAAATACAGGCTCAATCCATCCATCTTTTAAATGAAATGCAGCCAAGACTAGATTTTCATCACCAATTAAAAAACACTAAAATTACGTCACATTGTAAATTACTTTACCACAAGTAATTAGAGTTACCTAATATTGCTGTTTTTTTCCTCTTTTTTCAGATAACACTGCTGTATCTTGGAGTTTCCATGGTTTCTGTCATATAACTCCCATGATATGTGGATTTAAATACACCTAAAAATAATGGTACGTATGAAAAGCTTAATATTATATGTGGTAACACTTTATTTAGATAGTCTGCCTACAGAAAGTTTTTTTTAAATATTTAATTTAAAACAATATTTTGTAAAAAAAAAAAAAAAAAAAAATCAAATGGATTTCAATTTCAGCACAATGACACCTTCCCTTGAGGCATGTAGACGTCTTCTGAGGGAACAATTGAATATTCAAATAAAAATGGTGGACTTCCTGCTGACTTTAGGGTATGGGTCTAAGAGGCTTTTTTGATACATGATACAGGTGCCTACCAAATTTGGTACTTGTAGGTCAAACCTCATTCAGGAGCTTAATTTTTGAGTGCTATTGAGCAATTTAAAATTTCAACACCATTCAACAAAGACTCAAATTTTTCTAACTCATTTTGATAACGTTTGATCACAAAGTCACTTAATTCTTTAGGAGCAGTTTGCTAAAGTACAGCAGCTGGGAATGATGAAAACAGGGCAAATGTGCATACTCAAATCAAAATGGTGGACTTCCTGTTGGATTTAGTTTATGGCTCCAAAAGGCCTTTTTGTGCGTCTGGACCTGATACATGTGCCTACCAAGTTCAGTAGGTCTAGGTGAAACCCCCTGCACAGGCTTCATTTTTTACATTTTGGAATTGCCCAAGACCCCTAAAATATAATGTTTTTTGTCACTTCTGATGCATTTGCAATTCATATTATTATGTTCAGCTCCTCAGAAATTAACTAAATTAATTTGGAAGATGAATAATCCTTAATGTTTCAAGAGGGCCTAAAAATATGGAGAATTTTTCTAACAATTCCTGTATGAAAGACTGAAAAAGTCAATGGCTAATCATGTACAGACAAAGAGAAACAACTAAATTGTTGAATCTCTCAACTAATTCTACTACTTAAAGTATGTGGACAATCCAAATAAAGTATTAACTTATATTCAACATCAGCCATAAAACTATAAGAATTATTATGAGAGACTCAAAAAATGAAATGGACTTCAACAAAGAGTCTTCATCTATTATAAAATGTATTATTAAATCTAGAGTGGGGACACGAAGAGCAGAACTTTTTCAGAGAGCCTGGTCCTGGACGACTCTGAGGAAGGAGTCATCATCACAGGAATCACAGATGAAGTGGTCGCTAAGAAGAGTGGCTTGCAAGCAGGTAATATATGAAGAAACCAGCATTTGTCTGCTGCAACGTAATACAAATCCAATCATCTTACAAAAAGAGATGTTACTATGATGACTTTTTTATTATTTCTTCTTCCAGGCGATGAGATTGTTGCAGCCACTATCCACCTTGATCATCTCAACAAAAATGAGGTACTGAACATTCTGAAGGTCTTGGAGCCGTATGATAACAACATGAAGGTCCTGACAAAGAAAGAGCTGAATGCCAGTGCTGATCTGGGCTCACTGGGACTGGGTCTGAATGACTCTGCAGAGGTAAACATCCTATAAAAAAGTCAGAATTCATATTAAAGCTGTTGAACTTTTCCATATTGAAATTCAACTTGTTTTGAATGTATTGGTACCAAGTGCTTGACATGGCTCCTTGTGGTTTTTGAGATAGAGCCATTTCTGTATCATAGTAGCCTATTTTTAGTCATTAGTCACATGGTGTTTTTTTTCACAAAACCACTAGATAGATTCTAGTGAAAAAGATGACTATAAAAAAGATTTTCCAATTCACTTTTAGACAGAAATGACGAGAAATATAGGTCATTATGTTGGGTTTTTATGCGTTTTTTAGTCATAGCTGCATTCTGATTGAATAATGACCTAAAGTTAAGGTAAAGGACATAATGTTCGTTTTACTTTAACCAATTTGTGCTAAGGGCAGCTAGTACTTTTAAATGTTGTGAAGAAAACGTGTTTGTGCACATTAATGGATTAAGAGTTGATTTAATAGATGTGTTAATGTTACAGTGTATATTATAATACCTACTTTGTTTTTGACTTCTTTATCAACAGATGCTCAACCTAAATAAGGACCTGTCCCTGGATGCATCAGCTGGGGGGTTGGGGGGTGGAATAAGTGGTCCCACTCTTAATGGAGATCTTCCAGCTCTTAGTTTATCTGGGACAGATGTAAAAGGAGGTCTAGATGGAACCCTCAAAGCCCCTGAAGTCAGTGTCTTGACCCCACAGCTCAATACACCCAATGCTTCACTCGACATTAAAAAACCAGAAATCAAGACAGGCAATGTTAAGTACAAGGCCCCAAAATTCACAATGCCCCACTTTACTCTACCTCAAATCAACTCCCCAAAAGCAGATCTGGATGTTTCAGGGGACCTAGATGTCCCTTCTGTCAGTGGAAATCTGGAAACACCAGACCTCAATGTGTCAGCCCCCAGAGTAGATCTTAACAGTCCAAACTTGGACCTGAATGGGCCAAACATGGATCTGAATGGCCCTGATGTAAGGTTAGAAGCCCCAAATGCTGATATTGATGTGCCCTCAGGCGGAATCAAGTGGCCCCATCTAAAATGGAAAGGTCCTAAGGTTAAAGGGCCAGAGGCTGACTTAAATGCTGACCTGTCTACACCAAAGATCGATGCAGATCTAAGTGCACCTGATGTTGACATTAATTTGCCCAACACTGACCTTACAGGTCCTGATCTTGATGTGCAAACCCCAAATGTTGATTTAGAGGCTCCCTCTGGTAAAATCAACTGGCCTCACTTGAAGTGGAAGAAGCCCAGAATTCACGGCCCAAAAGGTGATTTGGATTTAGATGCTAACCTGAAAGCACCAGATGTTGATGTCTCAGTTCCAAAGGTTAAGGGAGAGATAAATGCACCAGATGTTGACATTAATGTACCAAAAGCTGATGTAAATTGTCCAGATCTAGATGTAGAAACTCCAAACATTGATGTAGATGCCTCATCTGGTAAAATTAACTGGCCTCATTTGAAGTGGAAGAAGCCCAGAATTCACGGTCCAAAAGCAGACATAGATGCAGACCTAAATGCACCTGATTTACATCTCTCAGCTCCAAAGATTGATGGTGATATTGATGTACCAGGTGCCAAACTGAACCTCCCAGAAGCTGACATTAATGGTCCTGATATAGATGTCAAGGCTCCAGATCTCGATCTTGACAGTCCTTCAGGGAAAATCAACTGGCCTCATTTAAAGTGGAAGAAGCCCAAACTTTCCACCCCCAGAGCTGATGTGGACCTGAATGCAGATCTTAACACACCAGATGTTGATGTTTCTGTACCAAAGATTGATGGAGATATTAGTACACCAGATGTTGATATGACTTTACCCAAAGCTGATCTTGATGTTAAAACACCAGACATTGAGGCACCATCAGGAAAAATCAAGTTCCCAACACTCAAAAAGCCCAAGTTTTTGCTTCATGGGCCAAAGGTGAAAGCCCCAGATGTTGATATGGATGCAGATGTTAAAGCCCCTGACCTGAGTCTTGCTGCTCCTGAAGCATCATTGGATGTACCTGATGTTGATCTGAATTTACCCAACGCTGAGCTTGATGTTAAAGCACCAGATCTAGATGTAGAGGCTCCATCTGGAAAGATCAAATGGCCTACTCTTAAAAAGCCAAGGTGGTCACTGTCAGGTCCAAAGGTTAAAGGCCCAGATGTAGATCTGGATGCTGATATCCCAGCAGCTGACTTGAATGTCTCAGCCCCAAAGATTGACGGTGAGATAAATGCACCAGATGTAGATATAAACTTACCAAAAGCTGATCTGGAATGCCCCAACATAGAAATAGATGGTCCAGATATTGAAGCTCCATCTGGAAAATTCAAATGGTTCAACCTAAAGAAGCCTAAGTTTGGCACTCTAAGAGGTCCAAAGGCTGACATTGATGCTGATGTGACAGTACCAGATGTGGACCTCAAGGGACCTGATGTGGATGTGAGTGCACCAAATATGAATCTTAATGCTCCAAATTTTGAGGCTCCAGACCTCAGTGTCAGCACGCCTGATGCCGATATTAAATGTCCAGATGTGGACCTTAATGGTCCTAATCTTGACATTGACCCACCCCAAGGTAAGCTAAAGTTACCTAAACTTAAATTGCCAAAACTGAAAGGGGGAAAATTGAAAGCTCCTGAATTAGATGCAGATTTAAAAGCACCAGACGTGGATGCCAGTCTTGACTTGCCTAAAGTAGATATGGATACACCTAATGTGGACCTAAATGCACCAGATCTGTCCTTGTCTGCACCAAAAGTTCATGGTGGTCTTGATGCACCTGATCTTGACATCAGTTTACCAAATGCTGATCTCAAAGGCCCTGATGTAAACCTTGAGGCTCCAGAGGTTGAGGCTCCAGATGCAAAATTCAAGCTCCCAAAAATCAAATGGCCAAAGTTTGGCTTATCAGGGCCAAGAGTGAAAGCACCCACTGCTGATGTTGATGGAGAACTCAAGAGTCCAGATGTAGATCTTCAGCTGCCAACAGCAGATGTCAATGCACCTGACTTGAATGTTTCTGCTCCTGGAATTGATGGGAATCTCAGTACTCCAGGTTTGGATTTGAATCTGCCAGAGGCAGGCATTACAGGTCCTAATGTAGACCTTGATGCTCCATCTCTTAATTTGCCTAAACTGAATCTGTCTGGCCCTGAAGTAAAAGGCCCAGACCTTGATGCTGATCTTAAGACAGGTGTTGACCTTTCAGCCTCCAAACCTGAGATCAGTTTACCAGACTTAAATCTCTCTACTCCAACGATTAAAGGTCCAGATGTAGATCTTAATTTACCCACAGCTGATGTAATGACACCAAGTTTGACTCTACCAAAAGCAGATTTAGAGGGACCTGATCTTGCAGTGAATGCACCAGACCTTAACTTTTCTGCACCAGAAATTAATGGGAACCTCTCAGGACCAAGCATAGATGCAAAGTTGCCAAAAGCTGACCTGGAAGCACCTGTTTCTTTGAACACTGGACTAAATCTTCCAGATATTTCTACCCCAAATGTGGACATAAATCTGCCAAAAGCAGACATCAAAGAACCTGATCTAGAGTTAAAGCCACCTGAATTTGATTCCAGCCTAGGTGACTTTAAATTGCCTCATTTTAAAGTTCCATCACTTGGTCTTTCAAGTCCTGAAGTAGAAGTTCCCAGCGTTAATAGTTCCCTTGAGGCTGGAATAGAAGCACCTAAGGTTAATGTAGGGACCCCTACAGCCGATGCCAACATCTCTGTTCCTGGAGTAGACTTAAATGCCCCAAAGATAGAGGGTGACATCACAGGACCAGAAGTAGATGTGACAGCACCGAGTGTAGATGCCAGTCTTGAAAAGCCAAAATTCCCACACATCAAGCTTCCAAAGTTTGGCTTTAAAAAAACTCCTGAAGTTGATACCAATGCAGATCTGAACATCTCACCTGATGTGAATGTTAATGTTCCCAGTGTAGAAGGAGAATTACCTGATGTCAGTGTATCTACTCCTGATATCAAGACAAGCCTCGACACACCTGAACTTAATATTGCAACTGCAGGAGAAGCTGAAGTTAAAGATTCTCCAAAAAGTAAGCTAAGATGGCCCTTCAAATGGGGATTAAAGTCAAACACTGATGACGAAGAAAGTGGTTCTGAGTCTGAAACTGACGTGTCAAATACTGAAGTGGAGGTTCCTGCATTCATATTCCATAAGCTGCCCACAAACAGCATGGATGGCATTGGAGGAATAATGGATGGTTTTGGTTTACCAAAAGCTGACACTGAAGAAAAAGATTACGTTGTCAGCAAAGGAATCCGCCTGCCAATAGTGAATGTCGCATCAAAAGGAGGAGAAAAGGTCGACATTCTGGAGAGACTGAAAATGGCGAGGGAAAAAGTACCCTCAACTAACGTCTCACCAACCGAAGCAAAAACTGATATCGGTCTGAACCTCGCAGCCCCGACTCTTGATGTAAATGCCTCTACAGAAACAGGAGATTCCACTTTGGTAAGAGGAGGCACTTTCAAGGTGGAAAAACCAGAGTCTGTTCTGGGCCTGATCGCTCCTGAAGTTACATCAGATGAAAACGACAAATTGTCCGTGAGCCTCTCTAATATGCTTGGTCTAAATATCAGTGACTAATTTCTAAACATGATCAACAAGAGATTCAGTCAAGAAACATTGTAAATACATGTAACTAACAAAAAGTCAACTCTTTACTTTGTGCCAGTTTTCTGCCATCATGCCAGCTACAGTATCCTCTCTGTGTAATACACTAAGTAGCCTAATGAAGCAACTTGTTTTTGTCTTGTACGTGTATATTCCTGTTATTTATATAAGCTGTTGTTTTCTAAATATTGTTGATTTGCAAGTATATTACTTTATATAACTGTACTATAACTATATAGTACAGTTTTACTATAATAACTGTCTCAGTATTGCATGTGATCACCTTCATCTGTTCTAAGTTCCTGAGAAGTGCATTACTTTGTTAAAAATGAAATAAGTAAACTATGTGAAAGAATGCATTTGGTAACGTGTTCAATAAATAACTTTCATCATGATGGCCATTCTTTACTAATGTAGACAAAATTAAACTTTGAAACTCTAATAAATGACATGAAACTATGAAAATGTAAACTCTTATATCAAAACATATTGTCACAATTAGCTGTATATTATTTTGTGGGACACATTGATATAACTGCATTAAGTACATATAACATTTAATTTCTTACATGAATGTGAGGTGATGTTTTACTTTAAATGTCTGTTACTTTCTGATAAGTTTCTAATTTGGCACCAATACGAAGTAAAAGAAGAATTTCTCCACCTCAGTTTATATTATGTAAATATTCCTCCTGATGGTTGTTTTTTCATTTCAGTGACATTTGAACACTGACTCTTTTCCTGAAAAAAGTTACATTACAGACCTTTTTCCAGGAAACATTATTTGAAATTCTTAGGATGTTATTCAGAATTCGAATAGAGGTATAAAAACAGAATGAAATAAGTTCTAATGTGATAGTGAGCTGTTAATAAAGACAAAAATCTTTAACATGTATTTATTTCTTAATGAGGAAACAGATACAATAAACAAAACTTACTTATTTCAAAATAAAAGTCTTGAATGGCAATTAAAATCACAACTGTTCAAAGGTTTTCAAGAAAACACATTTTAGTTGTTTGTAGGATACGGTTTGTTTGTTTGATCAAATTAAGGTGAGATCTGAGAACATAATTATCACACTTGATTTATCTTTTCATTTAATACAGAAATTCTGTGGGGTACCTATTATTAACTAGGTGTGTTTTTCTTCTAAATCCCCATGAGTGTTTTTATATGATCTGTTTTGTGTTACGTGTCACCTTTATGCCCACCTATGATAATAATTAATTCTGTATTGATATTCTTAATGGTATTTTTGTTTGAACTCTTGAATTTTTCCATTGCAGTCGAGCTATGAGTAAGCAGGTATGGGTCGTTGCTGATGGAAATATGCCAGAGACAACCCTGTCTCTCAAAAAATCCTGTCATGTGCAACTAGTCTGTAACTTCAAATACATTTTATTGTAAATGTAATGCCACCCGCAGTATGTTTTGTGTCAACGTCATAATCAAATGTTGTTAATTAATGTATTTTGTTCTGCCAAAATATCCGCCAACCCTAATTACAGTATCAGCTTGTTTTTGACAACAGCGTTTAGTTTGGGTTTTTTCCCACAATTTTTATGGTTAGTTTTAGGCAGTGACAAGGACTTGGTTAGATTTAGACAAATATACCAGGTTTTGGTTTAATACAGAAAAACTCCACAAAGACCTGATAAAAAATGACTAACAGTGTATTTAATAATACTCAAACAAAACCATGTTCTTTTCCTAACTTTAACTAAAGCGCTTTTATTGTGTAAAACTTAAAAACTTACAGGAGTCAGGTTGTAAACTCTAGTCTCTGGTGTCAAAGTCTTGGCTTTTGTAAATCCACCATCCACCACACCTACATCCTGAATATTGAGGAAAGATTCTGTGGGTCCTTCAATGAGAAATAACGCTTCTTTGCAACAAAATCAAGGCATAAAATAGTTGCATATGACGGCAATTTCTGTGAGACAGGGCTGGCAAAAACAAAGAACACTCCTCTAGCTGTTTCTGACTTAAAACATGACTGTCAAAGGTCATTTTGAAAAAATCTAACAAAAAATATATAGTCTGCTTTACCCTTTGTACCCAACTTTTTTACTCGATCAGTAGTCTGTCATATAGGAAGCTTCCAGTGATGCTGACATTCCCTACAGTGAGTTTTCTGTTGTTTTGGTCATAGGCTTATTAAATGTAAACTCACTTGCTAATTTTGTAACATGTAAGAAAAATGTTCCACTTGCAAAACCACAATGGAAGAAGAAAGGCAGACAGGATAAATACTCTGAGAGTCAGTTAATGAGTCTGTTGCCAGCGTGATGGCCAGTCCTTCTCTATCCAGCTCTGCAGCAGCCTCAGCACGTCGATGCGCTGATAGATGCGGCAAAGTTCGGTGAGCTCGGTGACTGTCTTCTGGTTGTAGCGCAGGAGGAACTCCTGAGTTGGGCTGTGGGACAACGAACCCTGGGTCCGGTGCTCCAGGAGGGTCAGTTCATCGTAGCTCATTCCCCAGCGACTCGCAAAGTTCTTCCAGTTTTTGATGGTGCAGTGGTTTGGATCCAGTTTGAGCCGCAGTAAGTCCAGAAGGTCTTTATCGTTCATGAGGTCGCTGATCTTCGGAGGAGGCGCAGGGCAGCAACACTTTTCACACGGGCTGTTCAGGATCTGCAGCTCTTTGGGGTAATCTGAACTCGAAAACATGGACAAGAAGCATGGAGTAAGATCAAGAGAATATGGTGCCTGATGCCATGTTTTCCATTGCAGACAGTACACTCTTTTGTACACCAATTAATTCAGAAATTACATATGGAGCTTTATTCCACATCAAATGTATGTTGAATGGACGAGAATATTGTCTTTTATTACACAGCTCTGATACAAAAAACTAAACATGGAATACAATTTTTAATTTAATCCAGATGACACCTCTTATACAACATGATTAATTAAAGATAGTTCTATGCATCATATGAAATGGAAGTACCTGGTGAAGTAGATGATGGGCATGTGCATTCTTCCACGTCTTCAACTGGCTGCGTAATGAAAATAGAAACACAATCCATCACTGTTACATCCAAACTCAATTAAAAACAAACCTGCGATATAAAAAGATTAAGAGTGTCAAAACCTGCAGCTCCTCGAACGTCCACTTGAGACTGGTTCCAAAAGGCGAGTCAATCCCCATAGACCCCCATGTTAAAATGTCCAACTTTACAACAGAAATAAACATGTTTACAGCCTGGCAGAAAAAATGTTTTTGGTCTCTGTAACTAATTCCTCTCTCCTGACAACTGTACAGCGGTGAATGTATATATAACTCAAGTGTTTAAATTATGTTAAGTTATGTATAATTAATGGCGCTGCCACTGTGAGTGACAGCAGAGAACCTTCTGTGTCTGCTGTGTTGGCTTTGATTGACAATTAGCTCGGCGGCTGTTTTTTCCCTGACCGGCAGCTCTGTTACAGTTTTGTTCAAGAAGTTGCACTAACGAGACCGTCAGAGGATTCTGTCCTCAACTTTACCGGTACTTGATTACAGTAAATTAGTTAAAAGTTAATCTCACCTCAATACTAGGCCTGTTGGTTTAATTTAGCTAATGTTTAGCATTAATTCATAGTGGATTATATGGTCTGTCAGCTAGGCTGCTAATTAGACCAGTTAGTGCTAAGTAATGTGTTTATACATTACACAAAATTGACATTTCTGTTCAAATACTATCAAACACAACTGTATGTGTTCACATTTATTAAGAAGTAGTATTAATTACTACTTCTGTTAGTTGATGTGGACTGTTTTCAGTAAGTTAGTGCTAGCTTGGTGAGTTTCACCGCTCGCTCTTCTCCAGATCCACCCTCATATCCAAATGTAAGCCCTAGTTTAAAAAAACAAAGCACTCGAGGCTCCACAAACCAATGAGTAAAGACACAGAGGTTTCATCCACTATTTATATAGTCTGTGCTCTTTAAAAAGAGTCCCTTTCTACAACTGAGCTCACCATTCAGGATCAGAGCATGGATCACTCAATTTCACTGCAGAGGTGTTGTGAGTCCTCACATGTCTCCATTTATTCAATACTCCTGGGCTTTCCACAGCTTTACTAAAAAGCTCAAATGTAATTTTTACTCTCTGCATTTCACACCTTCCGCTGTCTGCAACCCTGCAAAATTTAATTTTAGTAATGCTTACATCCTGTTTTACATCAAGAGCTAATCCAACTGTTTCCTGCCTGATCTGACTCCATGAAATAGACAAAGCTTGTTAAAAAAACTTCATATACTATGTCCCAAAGAAAAGTACAGTTCTGAACTATAAAAAATACTTTCAGGGACATTATACTGTGTGTGTGAGGTACTGTACATTTGAAAATTAATATTTTAATAAAATGACCCAGAGAAACGTGGTGTCTTTACTCATGTTTAGGTGTGGATTCAACTGGGCCAACACATATCCAGCTGTGATCATATTACAGGATAATGAACACACCTTCAAACACAGCTGTGTCTTTCTTCAGCTGTTTTTTCAGTAGCTGGTTGTGGCAGGTGCATCCTCTGGGCTATAAGCCTCACACTTTGGATGTAATACATTTTGGCTTCTGCATGTTAAACATGTCTCAACATAAACCACACTGCACATCAAAGAAACCAAGCCTGCAGGGATGTATAGGTGACTTTTTTACCACCGATGATTAGACATGTTCTCTTCTTCAGTACCTGCTGCTGTCTTTTACATGACAATCTTTACGTTAACGCTCTCTCTGCTGTTTGTGCTTCTGATCTGTTATTAGCGATGCCTTCAGCTCTGCCTTTCTATTCAGTAGGACAAAACCACATCCTGTATGAGCCCACATTAGAAAGCGCTCGTATGATCCCCGCCCCTGTAGCTGAATATTTAAACAGTAGACCTAAGAATTAATCAAACAATTATGGGTAAAGCAATAGAATATCAAACTACTGACGAAAAGCTTTGATAATGAGGGATTAGTGGATAAAACGCAGGCTGAGCTTACAGTAGGCCTGTGTTTCCTGTATAAACGGTGCGTTTACTGACCTGTCTTATTCTGTCGGAGGCGGGGTTTAGGTATCCAGAGCGCATGGAGCTCAGGTGGAGTGTCACTGCATCTGGTGGGACACACGGTAAGAAGGATTACTGACAAACATGTTGAGCATTTTCACAGGAGGAATGTGAACGTACGAACAGAAACAGTGTCCACTTGTTACACTCTTTACAATTTCACAGTTTTTGCATTATTGTTATAAATGACTTTATATCTATTAAGCAACCTTTTAACTCCTACAGATACCACAGACCACAGAGTCGTGTAAATGCAATGAATTCAACATACAATTAGGTATAATTTAATTCCAAGAACAATCCTTCACTCTGCTGTTTATGGTAAAGGATTAGTACCTATTGGCTCTACCAGTGCACAGTATATTATATGGTACTATGAATTACAATGTATATTCAAAGTGTTTTGAAATTCCATGTTCTATCTATTTAACTTTTTTGTAATTCAGCTCTTTATTTGTTTGGATTCCCATTAAAGTTATTAGTTTTGTCTGTACCATTTTATTATTAGGGTGGATTTATAAATGGTTGAAGTTACAACAGTTTTCATGCATCGATTCAGGCTCAGTAGTCGGCGAGGTTAACGCTGTTAAATCTCAGATCCGGCTAGTTGTTCACTTACTTTATCTTGTCCCTTTATCGGTCAGCATGTTAGACCATTTACTGATGACTTACTGCCATTTATATCCTGCAAAAGGGAGTACTTTACACTTATTGTAAAATGTAAAATACATCACTATTTATTAATGGTATGAGGTAAAAAAACAAAACTGCTCTGTGTCTCATACTTGTGTTTTTTGTTAAAGCTCTTAAGAGATTTGGATAAAAGACTGCTGAACACCTCAAAGGTCGAAAGAGTTGTTTAACGTGAATGAAGCTGAGAAAAAAAGAGAAAACTATTCTTTTCTGTTGTGTCACAAGCCGCTCATAATCAGCGACACAGAGGAGTGTATGTGAGGAGTCAACACAGTAGTCGTCGTTTATCATAGTAGACTAAAACTAAGGCTAAAACTAGCAGGAAAAAATGATTTTGGGCCAGTCTCTTCTGATAGAGGTGCTTACATGAGGCCTTTTAATTCTGATTGGACTGTTATTGATATATATATATATTATGGTCCATGGGAACTGATGGAATTCATCATCTTTGACGACGTTTTCACTTTTACATTGTTTTTGTCTTTTATGTCACTTTTGTCTTGTTGCACCTTTTACATTGTTTTTGTCTTGTTCTGTCTTTTACGAATAATCTAAAACCACAAACAATCGTCTGGTTTCTTCAACTTTCACTCTGGACCGAAAATCAGCCTTTAAACTGGAGAGAAATAATGATTAGACATTTATCATGATAATTATTGACTAATATGAAAATGTTTATTGTGCTAACATTTTTGGCTATAGGATAACTAATTAATCAACATTCAAACAAATGTAAATGTACCCGAGTTAGCTGAGAGGCTAGTTTCCATCGCAGTCGTTCTAATGATAATACACATACAAAACGACAAATGTGTAAAACAACTGAAAACGACTTTATTCGCCACTTCCTGGTTGAAAAATCTTCTTGATCCTTCCCTTCGTGATGAGGTAGAGTTGTACTTTTTA